>BCLC01000001.1:1583755-1786945 GCA_001600855.1 Saitozyma sp. JCM 24511 | reverse complement strand
GGGTATGCGATTGCGATTGAGGGAGAGCAGTTGGCGTCGGGAGAAGCAATGGCGCAGAGAGGTCTTGTCAGCCTACTATTAGAGGGGTGCCTCACCGACACTCCAGCTGCACCGACACTCCAGCCGCACCGACAGTCCCAGCTACACCGACAGTCCCAGCTGCACTGAGACTCCCGGTGCGTTCTCTCGGCCAGATGCCCAGTCTCCAGTCCTTTCTGCTCTGCTGGCGCGCCATAAGGAGTCAATCCTGCGCACGCACCATGTTGCCCTGCTTCGCATTCTTCTTAATATCCGCCATCGTCTTCTTCTCCTGCTGCTCCAGCTTGCTCCTCTCCCTGTCGAGCTCTCTCTGCGCCTTTTGCAGCGAGCGCTGATGCTGCCGAAGTCGCTCGGCCGGGGTGAGGCTTCTGCCGAAGAGTGTGTCCTGGGGCGTTAGCGCAGGGTACATCGTTCGAAATGGCCGCTCACGAGGATGTTCATGGTACGAGGATGATGGCTTTAAGCCTGATGAGGCGGGAGGTGGTGAAAGAAGACGAGCAATAGGAGGATGAAGTTGATAGGCAGATAGCAGTTGGGTTCCTTGCTTGTATGACACCCCTCTGTGAGTTGCCCCCAACGGAACCAAATCCATTCGTCCACGTGGTCCACCACACGGGCAAAGGGAGGATCCGTATTGTTCAGCGTCGTCCATTCCACCAACTCTTACTCCTTCTCCTTCACTACTCTTCCCCTACGACTCTGTAGACGCTGATCTGCCTGCCGGACGGAGACCTATCCCGACATGCGTCGACTACTCCATCTGATTCTGCTCGCCGCCGCCGCCCTCGTCGCATCCGCGGAGCCCGAAGACGACGGATTTGAGCTGCGGCAGTTGACCGAGGACAACTTTCGCTCGAGCACCTCGCAGGGACTATGGTGTGTGCATGCCTCTGCGACGGTACCGTGTGGAAGGTGACTGATCAACGGCCAGGCTGGTGGAGCACTTTTCGCCGCGATGTGCGTATGCGCCGTTGTTGAACGATCTTCCATTGCTGAACATTCAGGCTCTCATTGCAGGGCGTTTGCTCCAACGTGGACCGAGTTGGCCCGTGACAAGCAGCATCTCGAGCGGTTATCAGGATTCCACATGGCACAGGTCAACTGCATCGCTCAAGGAGGTGAGCGCAGGGTCGAGTGTTATGGTGCTAAAACCGCGCCAGATCTGTGCAATACCAACGGCATCAAGTTTTGTGAGTTGCCTATCCTGCCTTTCGCTCCCATGCTGACAACATTGCAGATCCTCAGCTCATGATGTGGGTCAGCTACTTGAACCTACGTGAAAGCTTACATCCGTGTCCAGGTATTCCGACGGCCAGCTGCTGTCTCAGTACACTGGCGATCGGACGTACAACGACATCTCGACTTGGATAGACGAACAATCAACTTTGTACGCCCGCGGACAGCTTCTCGCAGGGGATCAGCACGAAGAGCAGGTCCTGTCGTCGGGTTTCGGACGGCCAAACCCGGAGGGAAAGGTGTTCGAAGTGGACGAGGCGGGGTTGGACGTGCTGATCGGGAACGGGCCGGTGCTTGTGGATTTCTTTGCGCCGTGGTGTGGACAGTGAGTGGATGCTATTGTGAGAGACGCGAGATGGTAGCTGACTGTGACAGTTGCAAGAAGCTCAAGCCAGGTGAGCATACATCGGCGGACGCCGTGCCGTGGCTAACGGCTCTAGTCTACGATCAGGTCGCGGACGGCCTCAAGAACAAGCTGAACGTGGCGTCGGTCGACTGCGAGGCGAACAAGGCGTTTTGTAGGCGACAGGAGGTGATGGGTTACCCGACGATCAGACTGTGAGTCGGTGACGAAGAGGCAGTGCTGACAAAGCCAGATTCCACAAGGGCGTGAGGAAGGAGTACACCGGGTCCCGCACCGCCTCGGCTATGAAGCAGTTTGCGCTCAAGTCGGCGGAGCAGTGCGTGCGGGTGTCGGCGTGGTGGCTGACGGTGCAGGACAACCATGCAGCTCATCAAGTTTGAAGACTTTGACGAGATCGCCCGCACCGACGAAGCACTCTTCCTCTACTTGCAGAACTTTGACACTGATGTGGCGGATCTGGTGAGCGAGAAGCCTGATCGTGAATCTGACTCGCAGGAAATGGTCAAGTCGGCTCTGGAGCCGCTGCTCAACACCGTGCCGGCGTATACGTCTTCGGATCCTCTGCTCTACCGCAACTTGTCGATTGCCAACCCGCCACCGACCTCGGTTCTACTCGCCTTTTCAGCTCCATCTCGCACCCCTGTGGGAACGTTGTCATTCCCGGCTTCACGAGAGGATGTGGATAGATTTATCGCCGTTCACCGATTCCCCACGCTCAGCCAACTGTCATCCGGCAACTACGCCGATCTCATGAAGTCGGAGAACAAGGCGATCGTCGTGCTTGGGGCGGTTCATCGAGGTGATGAAGGGGATAAAGAAAGGCGGGAGTTGGAGAGCATCGCCAGGGCGTGGAAGAGAGGTGGGAGGAGGTTTTCCCAGCCTGTATGGTTTGTGTGGGTCGAAGGGGAGAGATGGGCGAGCTGGCTCAAGCAGGCGTACGGGTAAGCCCTACTGGCAGAACTGGGGAGCAACCTAATGTCCGATAGGATCAAGAAATCCGCCTTGCCAGCGGTGGCGGTGATTGACACCGCGGTGAGTTTCGGGCTAACACGAGTCGTTGATCACGAATCTGATCGAAGCAGTCGAATGAGTACTACGACACCACCATCGAGGGGACTTCACTTGCGTTTGAGGGAGCCTCGATCTTCTCGGTTCTCGAGGGGGTGTACCAACACTTTCTCCGGCCAAAGATCTCCGAATCGACATTTGAATGGGGGTCCAGGAGCGCAACCATGACCCTGATCACCCTCGGCGTGAGTACTGCGCTGAATTTGCAGGGCAGACGCTGACCCGATCCGCAGCAAGCGAGCATGGAGCATCCCCTGCTCGCGCTCGTAACGCTCGTCGGAGCGGTGGCGGTGTTCGTATTCCTCTTGCAGAGATGTCTGGGTAGGGATCCAAGGGAGAACGGGCATCACAGCGGGACGAGACTGGACTGATTGGCCTGGGCGCCAGAGTCAACCTGTCAGTCATGTATCTGTAGAAGCGTTTCGTTCATGATACCCTGCATCGTAATGTATTGAGACTGTTTGCCGATGTCATAGCGGAAGCTACCAGCGTGCCAAGGCGTCGTTCTCCTTCCGAAGCCTCTGCTCCGGTTCCCACCTTCACGTGACATTGCGGCTCCGCTCGTGGACCAAGGCGATGAAATACCTGCAGCGTCGTCGTGCTTCCTACATGCGAGTACATCATCTGCTGACTTGCCGCCTGCTGGACCAATGATGTGCAGCTGCGCCGGGAGGCTTCTGCGGCTGCGCCAGCATCCGGGTCATCCGGGATCTGGCCAATTCGGCCCCAGAAAGAGCTTCAGTGGGGCTCGGCAGCCTCATCATCTGCATGTCGGGGCCTATCGTCCCCCACATCTTTTATTGTACTTGATCTACCGAAGACATGACGAGCTTGTCTCCACCTCGTTCGGTCTACAGCGTCGACAATGACACCAGGCGTCCGCTGTGAGCGCTGACACACCTCGGCGACGTCGGGAATCATGAGCGTGCCGATGAATGGCCGATCATCCGCAGTATTCACTGTCACGCTCGTCCTCATCATCTGCGCGACGGTCTTTGTCGTCCTCCGCCTGATCTCGAAATGGGGCATCACCCGGAAGGCCACGGGCGACGACTGGGCGATCATCGTCGCGTGGGTGTTGGCGGTGGGGCTGTCGGGGTCAGTCATCGTTGCTGCGCATTTTGGACTGGGTCTGCCAGATTCCGGTAAGCCCGCGGCGCATTTGTCCATCATCTTCGAGCCTGGAATGGCGAAGCGATGGATCTGCTAGCGTAATGCGCACTGCTACAGAACCCAGAGGCGGCGCTCGATGTGGCGTAGTGGTCACGCTGACGCCGCAGAAATCCACGCCGACTGGGTCGAGCCGCTCGAGAAATCCACGTACACGTTCACTGTGCTGTACAACCCCGCGCTCATGGCGACGAAGACGGCCATCCTGATCATGTATCATCGGATGGCGACGGCGCACCCGTTCCTCCGCTACGCCTCGCTCTTCGTTCTCGCCATTGTCAACATTGCTGGGGTCGTCCTCACCTTTCTCAACATCTTCCAGTGCAGTCCCGTCTCGGCTGCCTATTCCGAGGTGCCAGGCAAGTGCATCGACATCATCGCGATGTACCTGTCCGCGGCGCCCATCAACGTCCTCACCGACATGGCCATTCTTGTGCTGCCCCTACCCATCCTCACTTCCCTTCGCATCGAGTTTCGGCAGAAGGCTATCCTCGTGGCGACTTTTATTGTGGGCGGATTCATCACCGTCGTCGACGTGGTGCGCATAGTCTACCTCCAGACGGCGCTCATGGACGCGAGAATCAACGGGTCAGGTGTGATCACAGCGACGGATCGACCGCCCAACTTCGCATATAACGTCAGTTTTACGTTGATGTGGTCGGCAGTGGAGGTCTCGGTCGGCATCATGTGCTGCTGCGTGCTCGTCCTCAAACCGCTCGTCATTCGCCTGGTGCCGTCGATCTTCGGCCACAGTGACTTTCTGCAGCAGAACACTCAATCACCCCAACCTCTACTGTGGTCCAATTCGCCCAAGGAGATCAGATCGACGCCGCCTGTGCCCTCACTCGACACTTCAGATCCGCACAGCTCCGGTTCTTCCGAGGCGTCCCCCACATCGCCACTCACCGGACTCAAGTCCGCTTTCGACTCGCCACCGATATCACCGTTGTCTCCTCCGCCCCCGCTACCACCGCTGCGAGCTATCCCGGAGCGGGACGATGATCAAATTTGCGATGGTGACGCAGATCTCGACTTTTTCCAGATGCTGGCTACCGAGCCACCCCCTTCCCCCTCTGCCCCGTTCTCGTCGCTCGAGCCATCAGGGACACGTCGCACCTCGCGCCGGGCCACCATTTTCACCCTTCACTCCAGCTCGGAAAAGCGACCCAGCGAGCCGATTCAAGCTCCCACGCAGACTTTCCTGGATTTTGTCCAACTCAAGGGCAAAGTCCCGCTCACCGAGCTGACCGCCAAGGAAGCATGGTGGCCGATCCTGTTTGGTAGGTCACGGCGGTGAAATCTTTGCTGAAATCAGTGTCAATGCTGTTCTTCCTGTGGGGATTCGCTTTCGGCATTGTGAACAGCCTCAACGCGCAGATCCGGAATCTGCTCCACTACTCGGCCGCGCAGAGCATAGCCTTGCAGGATGCGTACTGGGCGGCGTATCTCTTTGGCCCCGTGTGCATCGGCTACTGGATGCTAAAGTACCAAGGCTTCAAAGCGACATTCATGACCGGCCTCGCCGTGGCGTCGATCGGCCTCATGTCGTTCTGGCCTTCGTCAGTCCTCGCGTCGTACCCGGGCTTCCTCATCTCCAACTTGCTCATCGCTCTCGGCCTGTCGGTGCTCGAGAACGCAGCAAACCCGTTCATCGCCCTTTCCGGTCCGAGCGAACTGTCCGAGGCCCGCCTACTGTTTTCGCAAGGGATGCAAGCGGTCGGCACGGTTGTGGCGCCCTTGCTCGCCGAGAAGGCCCTGTTCTCGGGGATCGACGAAGAAGACCTCTTCCGGGTCCAATGGTGCTACCTCGCCGTCGCCCTGTTCGTCGTCATACTCGCCATTGTGTTCTACTACGTCCCTCTGTCCGAAGCTCCGGACGATGCCCTGGATGCCATGGCGGCGCGGAGGCTGTTCAACGCGGGGCTCGAGGAGCGCGAGAAGACCCTGCGCATGAGCACGCGCCATCTCGTACTCTGGACAGCGGTCCTGGCCCAAATGTCGTACGTCGGCGCCCAAGAGTCCACCGATTATTTCTGGCCCCAGCTGTCCAATGGAACCAAACCTGGTGTCGATCCGTTCTGGACGTTGATCATCGGGCGAGCTCTCTTCACCTTTGGTCGCTTCTTGGCTTCCGGTCTCACCTACTGGGGCGTGACACCTCGAGTCATACTCGTTGTCAATGCTTTTGGCGCATTCACCACAAGTATTCTCGCCATGGTGCTGCCCCAGGGAACTGCCGCGCTGAGTATGCTCATGCTCGTCCAATTCTTCGAGGCGCCGCTCTTCCCTACCATATTCGCCGTGGGGATACGCAATCAAGGTCGGCACACCAAGTTCGCTGCCACGGCTATCACCGCGACGATCCCCGCTGCCGGGTGGTGGCCGACCATCGCATACGCCGTGGACCTAACGCACGGGACAAACTACCGCTTCGCGCTGCGGATCACGATCGTCCTGTTTGGAGTTATTCTTCTGTGGCCGGTGATGCTGTCCTCCACCCGTGTCCTCCGCAGGTGGGTGGACCCGAAATGGAGCAAGCGGGCACCTCGGCAGGAGCTCGAGTCTGGGGTTCCGAGGATGGTGGACCATACATCACGCATGCCGATGCTGTGATGCAACACAGTGCACTGTACAAGTACATAGAGCACTCGTAGTGGTGCCACACTCGCCCATCCGACCAAGCACCCACCGTGGGAGAGTTAAGCCCCGTCAATAACGCCGCGATTCTCCGGCTGGCCGGGGGCTTGCTATCGATGCAACGTTGATTGCCGGTCCCGCCGGGTGTGGCGGTGGCGGTGGATTTGATAGACTCACTGGTCCGTTACATCTCATTGTCCTCCTGTGTTTCGCGCAACACACAGCTCGGTGATGCGAAGAGTCCCGATGTGGGCGGGCGAGCTGCGGTCCAACCCAAGCTGTTACAGGCACTCCCTTTGTTCTCCGACGCCGCCCGCCACTGCGGGTCGCCCCTAACCTGCCTCCCCCCCTTCCTTTCTGCGTATCAAGCTCATGTCCGGTGACCTCACGTCATAAGCGCACTCCCTCCCTCCCTACCATCTCGTGGCCTCTCGAGAACCTTCTGACCTCGTTTCTCACCATTGCCACCCAACCAACCATCACACTCAAACCAGCACCGCACCTCCTCGACCCAGCCTCCGTCTTTTCCTATCCGACCATTCTCACGTCACAACAACCACCACCCTCTCCATAGCTTCTATCGTCAACTCTCTGTGACGCAGGTGACGAGAGATTGATTGAGAACAAGGCTACACGTACACACATCACAGACCTCGAGGAACATCTATGTGGGGGGGATACTGGAATCCAATGATGTACGGGGGTTATGGCTATGGAGGCGGCTACGGGGGTGTGAGTCGGTCACCGGCAACAGAGCCAATGAGGCTCGTCGAGACCGTGCTGATCGGCAGTAGATGATGAGCCCGTACTACGCCGGCGGGCTGGGTATCCCCTACATGATGGGCATGGGCGGTCTAGGTGAGCTCCATCCTCGCAAGGCCGCGAGCACACGGCATCGCTCCCGCCCCCAACCGCGTCGGAACTGCTCTGACGGCCGCAGGGTACGGGATGGGGATGGGGATGTACGGCATGGGCGGAATGGGTGGCTACGGCTACCCATACGGCATGACGGGTATGAATCCGTATGCCTACACCGGCACGGTGAGCCCCAGACCCTTCGTACCTGTACCATAGGAGCCGGACGAGCGACTTGGAAGCGCAAGAAGAAATATAGGAGCCCATGAACCGCCGCTTATGAAGGTAGTATGGCATTGGGTTTTGAGTGAACGAGCCCGACCGTGATTCGAGGGAAGATCGTTGTGTGAACGGCATATCTGTACATGCTTACATGGATGTATCATCTTCTATCTGCTGTGCTCTCAGCGACGAGGTATCTCGTTGCGAACAATATCGTCTCCGTCTTTGCGACCTGGACTTCATCGTCCAATCCCAGCATCGGTTCGTCGGCTTCGCGTTGATATGTCGCTGCATCGGCTCGAGCATCCCTGCCTCTCTCGCCTTGATCGTCCACCCCCCGGTGCAGCGCTTCCCGTGTCCCGCTCGGCGACTCGACGACAGACCACGGCTCCCAGATACCGACTTCGTTCCCGCCCGCTCTCCTACCGATCGCCCTCGGATCGACTCCAACCCTCGGACACTCGCTCGGCACTGGTTGGAGCACAACGAGGACCTCTCGCCCCTCCCCCTCGTGTCTCCGAGGTCCGCCATCGGTTTCAGACTTGATGTGCAGTGGCCATCGAAACACATTGCCCCGGAAGATGGCTGTCCCGTGGTTGCGACCTGGCACTGGCTCCAGATCGACGAGCACGATCGGTGCGGTACGGATATGAACCAGCGGCGAGGGCCCTGCGGGACTTTCGGTTGCCAGCAGGGGTTGGGCGAGGCGTAGCGGAGCGCCAACTCGAGGTCTCGCCGGTGTGGCTCTTGCGGGGGGGTGGAGTATCTGGTGCAGAGACGTGTAAAACAGCATCAAGGACGACTGCTGTGCCGAGAGAAGGTTGGAAAGCTGCAACGACAGCGGAGGCTGCCTGCGGCGTGTCAAAAGTGCCCATCGGATAAAGAGCTTTGTCCCACTCACCCACGCCCAGTCCACTTGATGATTCCCTTGGTTCTTCTTGGACTGACACCTAGACCCTCATTCTCTTCCTTCTTACCCTCCCTCACCGCGTCGGGAAGGGAGTACGCCGACGTCTCGCTGACGTCGCGAAGAGTCATCCACGTCCTCCCGTCTCCGCTCTCCGTCCCATCCGCGCCTTCCGAACGCGGCGCCGTGTCGAGGCGCGGCCGAAATGGCGACGACTCGTCCAGGACATCGTTGAGCTTCCGCTTGCGTTCTACGCCCGATTTATCGAGAGGAGATGCAGTTCGTCCGGGGAGAGGAGTCACGAGGTGCGCCAGAGGACGTAGAATAGGCGTCGCGGGACGCAGAGGCGTCAGGTCGGTCAGAGACGCAACGCGAGTGTGCGCGACTCGCTCTGGAGCAGGAGTTGTAGTTTGTGGCCGAGCATGTGAGGGCCGTGATGGACCGGCATCCTCTGGGCCAGGTCGCTTCTCCAGAGGTGTCCAGGGTCTTGGCTGCACTTGTGCTCGAGTCGGTGTCTCTTGAGGACGACCAGCCGGACCGGCCTTGAGGGGAAGACGTGCGGTCTGCTTGGCCGGGGTGGCGAGGGAGAAGGCGAATGCCGATGCGGAGATGGACACTGGCCGCTTGTCTTTCGCTGGAGCCGGCGGAGCCGGGGCTGGAGGCAGAGGTGTGGGTGGCATGGTGCCATCAATGATGTTAGGCGCACCCCAACATGATGTATGTTCTGTCCGAAGTAGGGAGAGTGGAAGAAGGATGAAGGATGAAAACAACGGCTGACGGTGGTCTTTCAAGGTGGACGCGTTTGGTGGAGGTCGGCGCTGAACGTCGGTTCCAGATTTCGCTCATTTCGTTGGGCAACTTGCAATCCGGACCATCCATCTTCACTCTTTCTTGTACCTTCAAATTGCCTCGATACGGCCTAGAAGAAGCCCGTGTCCCGTCCATCTTACAACGTCAGCATGGCCGAAGCGAAAGCCGCTGCCGTCCAAGCCCGTCTCCAGGCGGCGTCCTTGGCTTTCACAAAGCTCGAGACTGGTGCGTTTGATCCATCTTTCTGACGTGAGAAGGTGCATGCACAGCAGCCACGGTTGCCTCGCTGACGCCATGCCAGAGCTCTCAGGTGTTGTTGAAGCGCGACAACGGCTCGACTCGCAGCTTTCCGAGAACGAGCTGGTCCTAAAGGTGATTTTGATTGCCCCACCCTGTGGACGAAGCTTACTCACGCTGCACGACAGGAGTTCAGCCTGCTGAAATCTCACAACACGGTGTACAAGCTCGTCGGACCATCTCTCGTCCCGCAGGACCAGGCAGAGGCGAAGCAGAACGTGGAGAAGCGGCTCGAGTTTATCAGATCAGAAATGTGAGCGTTCCCCCGCAAGCCGTACTGTCCACATTCCCGCGTCTCCTCGTGGGGCTGCCTTTCCCCGCTATCGTGTGTAGTCTCGGGACCGTCGCCGTGACAGTCTCGTGACAAGCGGTCTCGACTCCAGCTGATGCCTCAGAAAACGAGTTGAGGCGCAGTTGAAGGACTCAGAGGAGAAGACGGGCAAGAAGCGTGGAGAGGTGAGCCTCATCAAGTGCCCTCCTCGAAGCTGCTCGCCTGTCCTGTTCACACCCAAGACCATGCTGATCGTCGCAGGTCATGGCGCTCCAACAAGAGTTCCAGGCGCTTCAAGGGGGTGCGCCGCAGGGAGGTCGACCGGTGGCAGCATAGTTTGCGGTATTCCTCGTCATCTGCTCCGGGTTCCGACAACTCACCGCAGAGCGCTGAAGACTTCCCTGGAACTTTCTGCGTGCAGTCACGGTGCATTATCTCGATGTAGTAAAATGTAGACCGACCAACCGCATCCGGATCCCGCCCTCTGTCACATCACTCTCCCATCTCATCGACAGGCGAGTCCACCAGCGTCACCTGTTCTTCCCCTTCTCCGGCAGGGCTCTCCTTATTCTGAGGCACATCCGTGTCAATCTTGAGCTTTTCCAGCTGCTCACTCCCCATCCGTTCCGTCGTTCCCGGCGAGATCTCCCCGGACTCTTGGCCCGGACCATCCCCGTGATCTTCATCTGGCTCGGCCGTCATGGCGCCCGGAACAAGACCCAACCCTGTGTCCATCCTCGTGGGGCTCATGACCTTTCCTCCTGTCAAGTCTCGCCATCGCGCCTCGTCAGCCTCGGATGTCGAGGCAGTATCCGACGTGCCCGGTTGGGACACGTAAGAGTCCATTGAGCCCGAGGTGAGAGAGACCGCCGTAGAGCCGGCGCCGGAACCTGGAGACGATGGGGTTTGGCCAGAAACCGAGCGCCGGTGCAATTGTAGTCGGCGCATTCTGGAGAATCAGCACAGGCCCTCGGCGGATTCAACAGGTTCTACGTACTTTTGCACAGCACGAATGACGGTACTACACCCCACTATCAGCAGTGTCCTCATTGAAACGACAGTCGCAAGACTCACAAGACCCCTCGCAACGACCCAATCGCCGCGCCCAGCTCTTCTTGCGTCGGCTCCTCGACATGCTTGCCCACATCGTACAGATTCGCGTCCGTCGAGATCATCGGTTCGTTCCCATCATCCGTCGTCCAAGGATGTTCCTGAGGGCGTCAGAGCGTTCCTCGAGTCGCGACCCACTCTGATCTCTTCGATCTGTGCACGCTTCTGCGGATCCTTGTCCAGCATCCTCTTCAGCAGGTCCTTGAGGCGAGGGTCCCACTCGTCCGGGAATGCCGGACTGTGTTGCCTTTAGCCGGACAAACAACGATAATCAGGACCACTTACTCCTGACTTCTCACCACCTCGAACAGCTGCAAGGGAGAGTCCACCGTCCAAGGCAGATGTCCGGTCAGCATGCAATAGAGGGTTATGCCTGCGGCAGAGTCAGTGCATCGTACTCTTAGAGAGGACCAACGGGCACCAACCCAACGCCCAAAAGTCGACAGCTTTGCCGTGGACTTCATTCGAATGCGCTGCGACTATCAGCGAGGCTTGAAAGCGCGAGATTTGGCATTGACATGAGCTGAAACCCACCGGTGAAACTTTCCGGGCTGAGGAAAGCCGGGCTCCCTCCAGACTTCTTGATACGGTCGTCGCCCTGAGCGACAAACATCTCGGACACGCCGAAATCGCAGAGCTTGACGGTCTCCCGGTCGGCGGACAGGAGAATGTTGTCAGGCTTGATCTGGAAGCGTTCGTCAGTCCAGGTGGCATATCACGAGCAGTCCGATCCGCTGCAACCGCGCCTACTCACGTCGCGGTGGATGACGCCGTTTGCGTGCAAGTACTCGAGCCCTAGGACGAGTTGTCGAAAGTACTCTCGGGTCTGCTCGAGCGAGAACGGCGACTCGTTCCCGTGGCTATCATCGAGTTGCACGTTCATGAGGACACCACCGGGCAGGTACTCGAGAACGAGGAACAGGGCGTCCGCGCTGGGCACAGAGATTGCCTCGTACAGGTGAACGATCTGGCTGGGTTCAGCTGGATCTACCACATTAGACCGCATAGCCTCACGTTTGGGTGGCTGCATGTTCGTCAGCACAGACACGTGGCAGAGTTGGGGTCAGAGTTGGTACGGATACTGGTCAAAACCCACTCTAGCTTCTTCATCACTGCAATCTCCCGCCGGATGAGAGCCAACGGATCCGTCACTTCGTCCTTCTCATCATCGTCACCGGGACCACTGACCGGCTCCAGAAGGGCCCTGCGTCCCCCAGCCTGCGCGCGCTCTGATCCTCCCCCTGCGCCAGGTGTCGGCGTCGGCGTCGGCGTCAACGAATCTCTTCCACGCCTCATCCGCGACCGCGTGTTTTGTCGATGCTTCTCCTGCAGAGACTGGTAATGTAACCGCGACTTTGAAAACTCTTTGATCGCCTAGCAACGTCAGCGCTTTGACCGAGAAGACGCGGTCTTGAACCCGTGCCCACGAACATATTCCTTGCCCGTTCCCACGTCCACTCCCAGCTCGACCTTTGCGTACGCTCCCTTGCCCAAGCTCCTCCCGATACGATACTGATTGATCATCCTCTCGCCAGTCTCCGTCTGGCGCTGCTCGCCATCTGTCGTCTCCCGGACTCTGTGCGAGGAGCTCTGCCTCCTGTGTCCGAGCCGCTGCGAGTGATACGCCGGAGACGACGGCGAGGGTGGTCGCGGGGATATCGAGCCGGAGCGCGATGGGCCGGCTGAGGGGTCGGGCGATTCGGGAGGAAGAAGGGAGGCGCTACTTGGTCGACTACCGGCGGGTGAGCCCCAAACGGGCGAAGATGTCATATGGGTGGCGGCGATGGGAGCGGGGCCAAGAGTGTCAGAAGGTGCTCGAGGGAGCGGAACAGAGGACGGTGCCGGACTCTGGCCACCGGGCGAACGGCCCGGCGACGCGGTAGGCGACGAAGCGGGCGAGTCGACAGTAATGTTCTGATCGGGCGAGGAGGGTGAGGGTCTGCGAGGTGAGGGAAATCTGTGAGACTCGACGGATTTGGGCTCAATCGGGGACGGCGGGGAAATGATGGTCGCAGGTGGTTGCAGCAGGGAAGGTCGGGCCGTCCGACCAGAGTCGCCGGAACCGCCCATCTCGGTCGGAGACGACGAGAGCGTCATGGCGGTGCGGCGATGCGGCAGTGCGGCGACGTGGGCGGACAGCGGCTGACGGGAAGTGGTGTTGGATAAAGCGGCAAGCAAAGTCGACAATGGGAGTGAGAGTTGAACAGAGAAAGCGCGACAGATAAGCGCGACCCGGCTCGGTGGAATTGAGCGCGAGCTATTTCGGAGGGGGAGCCCCGTGGCAGTCGTAGAGGCATTCGGTCTCGGTCCAAGGTTGGACCCTACGCTCACAGCACTGGCCATTCGCATGCATCCGCAGTCACTTTGCGAGGCATGCGAAGGGCGCAGAAGTCTAAGAAACATCTCTTTGAGGGTATAAGAGAGCAGGGTACCATACTTCGACACGTTCTCTCTACGCGTCTATATTCTCACACCGCACTAGCCTTTGGCCACACCCTCCCACCTCAACTGAGGAACTTTTCCAGACTCCTCTTCGTCCCCTCATCCGCTTTGTCCCAGTAGACTCCCAGTCCGACAGCGTGCGCTCGATGCAGAACATCGATGATGTACGCCTTGAGCGGGACGGAGAAAGCCGGGTCAGCATCCTCGAGGGCGTTCCGGCGCGCTCCTTCAGGGGTATCTGCTCGTCGTGAGCCTCCGACACCGCAACTATGTGCCGACGACATACTCTCGATATCCCCCCACTGCGTTGGGTGCTCGTCGCGCCACGGCCTGACCGTGACCCTGAGGCATTAGCAAGCGTCAACCCGATGCAAGGCCGCTCACTCGGTAGCTTGCGGTTCTCCGTCCGGAGTGTGCAACTCGCCCAGCACGTCGAGGAAGATGTTCACTGCGCAAATCAGCTCTGAGAGCCGACCAGCTCGCGCCGAGCGAGGACTCACTGAACTCTCCGTCCAGACGCTCCAAACAATGCGAATTTCCCTAGCCAGTCAACTTTGGAAGCTCCCGGATCCACTCACAGTAGTCAACAACGCGCCTGCACCCATCGCCACGGCCTTTCTCTCCCTCGCTCCTCCGACGTAATCAAAGTTCCTCCACAGCGCATCAAGTACCTCGTCCAGCTGTTTGTCTCCTTCCCTGCCATTGCGCCTCGCCGTCTCTGCCACCATCTGCAGAAAGACGTTTGGGTCCACCATCGCGATCCGCGCGAGGACATCGAGGTATCCAGCGAGGATCGTACCAGAGGCCTTGTCATCTTCGAGGGCGGTCAGGATGTGGTGAAAGATGCCAGAGTCAAGGAGAAGCGGTGCAAGATGGGGAAGGGGTGCGGTGCGAACGAGCAGAGAGAGGGTGGCGAGGATTTTGGCGAGCGAGTCGGATTTAGGTTTGGTAAGGGCGAGCGCTTTGGCAAGCGAGCCCGCGACGGCCGGGCCATGGTTCTGAGAGACATCGTTAGTGATCCGAGCTTTGCGGATTCCATGTGCAGCTTACCTGGACGATCCCAGGTGCGTCGAGCAGTAGGTACGACTCCAGAAGAGGCAGCATGTGGTCCAACATGTCTAGGTTCTCGGAGATCACTGCCAGCAGTCCCGGCAGGAGCCTGATGAGCCCTGTCTCGGCGGTGGGCTGGTACGGCGAGGCGGCATTGTACAAGCCGGCTTGCCAGCTAGGATGGATCAGCAAGAGACCTACTACAACAGCCAGATCCTACTCACAGAGCAATGCCGTCGTCCTCGAAAAACTCCTTTGCTGGTGGCTGCAAGCTCTCTTCGATGAGAGGGATGACGAGCTCCATGAGCTGGCCAGAGGATTCTTTCGCGGCCTGGATGGGTCAGCCGGCTCTAACAGCGGAGATGACACTTACAGAAACGAGCTTCGTAGTGAGGACGACGAGAGAGGCCTTGAAGAGCCACTCGCCCTCGAGACCACCCGCACCGTGCCCTGAACGATCAGCGAGGTCCAGTACGAGCCTTGCGCAAGCACTCACACAAAGATGGAATGGACTGAGCCAGAGTGGGGAGGAACGGCATGATCTGATCGATCAGCGTTGCTCGGTTTCAACGGCATGAAAACCTCACTTTATCTCCAACACGCTCGATCACGACGCCGATCGTGTCGTTGACGTATCGCTTCCCGTCCAGGGTCGATGCCTCGCCGATCAATTTGATGCTGTCGGCTTGTCAGCTGTGCACTGTTCAACAGCCTAGAGCCGCCTCACAGCTCTTGTACGGTCTGCTGGAGGTACGGCTCAAAGTAACCAATGTCGAGCTCCCACAACTAATCCTTGTAAGCCAAACACTTGTAACGGCCCACTCACGTCCACACAATCCTTGATCGCGACGGCCGCAGAGAGGTTGACAGCTCGGTCCGATGCCTCTCCCCTCTCCGCCAAGAGGTGAACGAGGATTTGCCAGACCAGAGGAAGCTTTGCGCACTCCTCCTCTGAAGTCACCCATTGGCCGATGAGCCATGCCAGTCGCCGTTTGAGGATGCGGTGCCTTGTGGGTAAGCAAATGTCAAAGGGAACATCAGCAACTCACAGAGGGACACCCTGGGCCAGCCAGCCACCCGAGTGAGTCAGGAACGCGTTAAAGTCAAAGCCGCCATACGAGCTCAATGACCGGCTGAGACGGCCGAGGGCGCAGTACACCGCTTCTCGACGGAGAATGGCAGGCAAATCGGAGGGTGGGCGGGCTGCGATCATGAGCGAGGCCGGGAAGATACAGACACAGGACGCACACTCGGCTTCGTGAAAGATCTTGAGCGTCTCGGGTTCGATCACCTTTTGCTCTCGCGGGAAGTGGCGGCAAGCATTGTTCAGTGCCATCAACACACGCTCCGCACAAGGCTGAATCGCAGTCAGCGCGAAACAGTGTCAATTCGCGATAAGCACTCACCCTGAACTCGTACTGCCAGGCCTCCTCGTCGTTGTCCTCGGCGATGAGCCATTCTTCCGGCTCATCCTCGAGGCCCTCGAGATCGGTGGACGTGAGGGGAAGGAGCTTATCCACAAGCAGCTGCAGCGCGGATAGAACGAAAGCTGGGGTGAAGACTGCAACCGCCTCAGTTGGTTCCTTGAAGACGTGGGATCACTCACTGTCCGGGTGATCCGCGGCGAGGATAGGGATGATGTCTTTGAAGAGGAGCATGCCGAGGAGGAGGAAGCGCTTGGGGTAGGGAGTCGCGTCGGAGTCTACAGCTTCCGTCAGACCTGCCCTGGAACCAATCGCGTCAAACTCGCCGTCATTTGCAACCGCTCCGTCACTGCCCGCGACCACCCCTCCCACCTCTCCCCACCACCATCCGATCCCCGTCGTAACTCCCTGAACGTTGCAGAAGCCCTTTGGGTCTATGCTGATCATGACGCGCCACCATTTGCCCATTGCCCGTAGATGCTTGTAGAGCGAGTGTTGCAGCTTGAGCGTCTCGGCCGGCGGGTTGGCTGGCAGGTGCGAGATGAGGCGCAAGCGGTGGGCCTGGATGATCGGGGCATGGTGCACAGAATGATGAACCAGGATGTGGATCTGAATCGGCCAGGTCAGCGAGGTATAGTCACGGCGCAAGACTACTCACATGCTTGATCCCATCTTCGCTTTGCAGCATCTTTGCACGGCTCCAGTGCCACTGGCAAAAGCGAGCGAGGATCCTGAATCGCGTCAACTTTGGCCTGGGCCGCACCGTTACACCGCTGGGACCCACTTGAACGCATATCTGCCAGCCTCGCCAATCACCCAGTCGCCCTCTCCATTCCTCTCCTTGTCTCCCCATATTTCTAGCACTCTCGCAACAGGGGCAAAAAACACCTCCTCGAGTGTCCGCATGACCTCTTGGCCCGACGCGATCTTGACGGTGCGCCACTCCTTGACCAGGGCGTTGATCGTCCAAAGGGTATTGAGCAGCACAGTGGAGGTCGAGGAGGATGAGGTGGCAGAGTCGGAAGTAGAGAGGTGGGAGAGGCATGTGAGGAGGGGATTGAGCAAGAGTTGCGGCAGGTTGGGGAACTGTCGAGGCAGCTCGATACGGGCGACGGCGACGAGTAAACCCAGTTGCGGCCGGGCGATCTGTGAGAGGTAAGCGCGGCTCGTAATCTGAACCGAGAGAGCTCACCGCTAGGTCATCCTCCTCGAGGAACGAAAAGAGGCGCTGTCGGGCCTCGGGCTTGCGAGCTTCCGGGACAAGTCTGCGCGTTGGGTCAGAAACCGACTTGACAATCTGGGACAGCGCTCACAGCTTGCTTCTCCATTTTGTCTTCAACTCTCGGCCAGTAATCACTGAAGCCATGAGCCGTTCCGGCTGGGAAAGCGATTTGTCGAGAGCATACGCCTGGAGGGCGAGGAAGAACTCTACGAGAGGTCGTCAGCGGAATTAGAGGTTGGCGGACAGTTGATGGTCGACGGACCTGGCTGCTTGAAGAGGTTGGAGAGGATCTGCTGGTCGCGGACATATTGCTCGTTGGAGGAGGGGTAGACGACCGCGTGGAGGAGCGCCCTGATGTCGGGCGCGTGTCCGTCCATCGCTGCGTGAGGTCGGGGAAGTGGTCGAGATGGAAGAGAGAGATTGAGTGACAGTGAGAGGAGAGCAGTTACGAGTTGTAAACTCAACCTCAAGGCCACGTCAAATCGTTTTTGGGTATCACTCAACCACCGCCCGTGCCTGGCTTTCGGGATGATCCCAAAGATATTTCAGTGGTTTACGATCTCTGTTGCTCTCTTTCGTGTCCTTGCTACCAGACTCGACGCCAGATCATCAGAGGGCCGCCGCCTGAGGTCCAAGAGCTCCGGATCGACCATATCGGAGAGTGGGAGACGATCTTGCCTCAGCCTGACGGACATCCGGCAATACTCCAGCACGCCCCTTTGAACCACCACACCCCCCGTCATGCTTCACTCTCGTGTCCACATCGAGGCCGGCGACCTCGTCATCGTCTACATGGTGAGTACCGACTTCGCTTCGACCTGGCGGACTACACGCTGAGCTCTCAGTCCCGGGACAACATGGTCGCCATAACCATCACGCCCGGCGAGGTGTTTCATAACAAATACGGGCGATATCCCCACGACGACTTCATCGGTGTCAAGTTTGGCTCCAAGGTGAGTTGACACGGCGTTCAGACGATCTTGAACTTGAGGCGTTGAACCAATCCTGACCTTTGGAATCCATCACTCACGCCCACAGGCGCACTCTCCGCCTCCGCACGCGGGATACATCTACCTCCTCCGACCCACCCCCGAGCTCTGGACGCTGTCTCTGCCCCACCGCACACAGATCCTGTACACGCCCGACATCGCGTACATCACCATGCGCCTCGGCGTTCGGGTGGGCGGCACGGTCATCGAGGCGGGTACAGGCAGTGGGAGCATGACGCACAGCCTGGCGAGGACAGTCGGGCCCAAGGGCGACGTGCGGTCGTACGAGTACCACCGGGTACGGTATGAAAAGGCCAGGTGGGTGTGATCCGACGTGTTTACCGTGATGTCGCCGACGAGTTCCTCAGCGCCGAGTTTGAGAGCCATGGGCTGTCGAATGTGCACCTCCAACACCGGAACGTGTGCAAGGACGGGTTTGGAGACGTCTCGGGCGTGGAAGCGGGTACGTGACCTTGCGCCCTTCAGGGTCGATCTCGCTTACGCCGCGTAGTCTTTCTAGACCTGCCAGCGCCATGGGAGGCCATCCCACATGCCATGAAGACGCTGCGGCCCGACACCATCACCAAGATCTGCTGCTTCTCTCCGTGTTTAGAGCAGGTGCTCAAGACTGTCGCCGCCTTGCGCGCGGAGGGCTTCTCGGGTGAGGCGGAACATCTATTCGTTTCGCGAGCCTCCGACTGACACTGCGGCTCAGATATATCCACTCAGGAGGTCCTCGTTCGGACGCACGACCTCGCACCGCCCCCTCCGGCAGGCTCGTCCCACCTGCGAGATATCTCGTCCATCGTCTCGCGACTGAAAAGCCACGAGAAGCGGAAAGCCGAACGACGGATCTTCCAGATGAAGACGGCGCGGGAAAAGGCCAGGAAGTTAAAAGAGGCCGAGGTGGCGAAGCTCGAGGCGGAGCAAGCCACTGCGATGGAGACGATGGCGGAGGGGGAGGGGGAGGGTGCCGTCAGGGCGGGGGAGAAGAGGAAGGCCGGGGCACAGATAACCGAATCGGCGCAGGATGAAGCTCCCCTAGCCAAGCGGCCAAAGGCCGAGGAGCAATCACCCCAGGAAGCGACTGCGGCGGCTAACGCGGGATCGGCCCACGTTCCTCAAGCCGAAGAGGAAGAAGCGGATGGAATGGGCGAAGCTGCTTTAGCCGAAGAAGAAGAGGCCGCAGCAAGCCCAATCATCTGGACCGAGCCGATCTCGTCCCTGTCCACCACGATCCTTACCAAACCGCACCACGAGATGCGCGGCCACACTTCGTATCTCACCTTTGCGTCCCTCTACCCCGCAAGCGTCCGTGCTCAGATCGCGGAGCAGGGCGAAAGGCTCGCTTCTCGGATGGGCACTCCGGCGGGCAGTGTGCACGGTGTGCGGGTTGGAACGCCTCGAGTGGCAGAGTTGGTTCAGGAGGCAAAGGCGGAGAAGGGGACGGGGACGGTCCGAGCCGGGAGCGAGGACACGGAGTATGGTAGCGAGGGTATCGACGCGGCGATCGGGACGCTGACAGAGGATGACTTTTTGGCGCTTTCGGGGCCACCATAGGCGATATGCAGACAGTTTGCATGTAAACGACGTGGGTTATACCAGTCGGCCTGAAGCTCTGGTCCGGTGGAAGTGTAGTGAAACTGTTATGAGTGACCCTGCACCGCGCACCTGCGCTCGGACCCTCAGAAGCCTCTTCCCATCCTAGCTCGAGGCGACGGTCCGCTTCCTCTGGTGCGGGTGCTCTTTACTTCCCACTGAACTTCTCGCATCCAACTCTACCTCGCTCCAAATTCCACCATGTCCTACAACGCCTACGGCCTCCTCCCGTACTTGAGCCCTCCCACCTCCTCCCCCAGCCCCTTCGAGTACTGCTTCGAGTCCCCACCCGTGCCCACACCCGTGAGCAACAGCCAGCAGTCCCAGCTCAAGCTTGACAATGTGTGGTGCGAGGGTGACTTCACTCTCGCCTCGGCGCTGGAAGGCAGGGCGGAGGTCCAAACCTTGTTCCGGGTCCACGCGACCGAGCTGAGATCACTCAGGTGAGTAGCACGAGACCTGTAGTGGCGATACAAAAGCAGACACGAGCTGACACGGGGAGCTCGAAGCTGGCAGAGTTGGTCGACATCGTATGTGGCCTCCCTGACAGTCCTCGCTCGATGAAGTTGGAGGAGAAACCCAGCGTTATCAGGTGGTTCCTCAACGCCGCGATCCACCGCAGTGACCCCAAACCCTCCACCATGGCGCTCGCCACTTTCGCCGACGTCCTCAAACTTGCGCGAGACCTCGAGTGTGACGCCCTTCTCGCTCGCCTCCTCTCACATCTGGGCGACTACGCCAAGATCAAGTCGACGGACCCGTTTCACTTGTTCTCAGTCGCGTGTCGGTTTGAGCGGTGGCAGGTCTGCGCGCTCGCCATCCCTCTGTACCGGCCCGGCAACAAATGGTATCGGGACAAACGTCCACCCCGATAGACCTCGCCCTGGGATGCAAGCTGGGAGAGTACCTACTCAACCCCAAGGCCCTTCCGTATCATCTCTGGATGGAGATACCGAAGAAGTGTATGTGGGCGTTGCTGAGGAGTTGCGAGGACCGCAAGTCGTGGGAGGAAAGGGGGAAGCGGTTCCTCGAGCTCATGAAGCTGATTGAGAGTGAGTCGGTGTGCCTCCCACTTGCGTGTGCGCGATGATAGGCATCTGCTCACCGCATAAGCGAGGGAGGTCGTCTATCCGTACATCACCGAACTCGAGGAAGACGACGCCGGCGAGTGATGTGGCGCCCAAGAATCCCGCGACCCTTTGTCATCCATCTTGATTGAGCGAGACACCATCGATCAGCCCCTCTACTGTGCTAGTGCGCCGTTGATACTGTAGCGAGCCCATGGTGATGCGCATGTTGTGATACAGTAGTAACCCGACCATTCTCCGCTCCTTTGCCTCTACCTCCGCATGTACTCATACTGCACACTGCCAGTACGTGACATCCTCACTGCCACATGATCGCCGCCACTCGGTTTGGATTGCCCAGATCCGTCTCTCCCTCTCTCATTCACACACACACACACACACACACACACATGCACAAGCAGACGCTCAACGCTCCTGGGCGACGGGTGGACAGCGGATCCGCCGCTCACCCAATGCTGCTCGAAGAGCCCTTGACGGCTTCACTTTGTTCTTCCTTCATCCTTTTGCGACTTTGCTGCGTATCGTACTATTCTCGAACGATCTCCCGCGCGGGCTGCGAAACTATGGGCAGCACTCCCCCTCCCTCACACCCTTCAGGCCCCTCGAGCTTCGTCCCCGCGACACCTGTAAGAGCTCTGCGGCTCCCGCCGACTCCACCGCCCACCCAACGCCGCGCCATGCGAGGTCAGGTCATCGACCTGACCGTTTATACCGACAACAACCCGTTCGAGCTCCACGGGTCAGTTGAGGACACCTCGCTCTGTTGTTTCTGTGATAACTGTCGACTACGACGAGCTGATGGTCAGGTCTAGAGCTTCCATCAAGGCTGACCCGAACGACGGCTCTGCGAACTCGTCCCTCGTTGAAGCTAGCATGACGTGGGCTAGAGGTGCTCTTGACGATGTCTCCCGTGCATCGATGAGTATTTCCTCCAATGTCCTCCGGCTCGAGCCCTCATCTAGCAACTGTGCAGTCAATATCGAATCCGGACCTCGCCTACCTGGTGGAGAGATCTCGTCAGCCAACGTCTATGCTTGCATCATGGAGGAAAGCTTTGATCATCTAGAGGAAGATACGCATCTTCATCGTCAAAGCCGTGGCGAGGAGCCGTTGTTCCTCTCGGTCGGCGACATGGACGAAGATGACATGGTCGGTGACAGGACCACGAGCCGTGGAGGGTTGGAGAACAAGGACCTGGAGACCGAGGTGCAGTGCCTAGGCACATCGGTGAGATGACCTCGAAGCTGTGGTGCCTCTGCTGACGCCTCGATTGTCTGTTGTCCGCCGTCCGCCACCCTCGAGGGATCTCGATACGGTTACTGCCCAGAACGGAAGCCACGATCTCCACTACAACCTCGTCGATGATCTCCACCCAGTCCACCGCCGTCGAGCACGTGAGGACGACGACGAGGACTATATCGAGTTTGTGGGGCGTTTCGAGCCCCGGAGGCGTATCCAGCATGAGGTGGACATTGTCGAGGTCGACGACACGGGTACCCCGCTTCGGGAGATGTCCGACACGGCAGAGGAAATCTGTCGTCATTGCGGGCAGGATCAAGGCGTGGGGCCGGCTGAAAGGAGCGGGAGGGGAAGGGGTAGCGGTTCGACGACGCTCAGCCTGCGGGTTCGAGCGAACCTCCTCGGTGAGTCAGAACACCCCACGTTGGAACCACAGCCTCCGATCTGATTGTTACGCACACAGCTCTCCTTCTCGGACGGCAGTCCCTCTTCAACCGGCTCCAAACCACTCAGCGAGGTATAAACTCTTGGGCGGACATTGCCGAGATGGTCGGCGCCAGGCGCGAGGACTTTGACAGGATCCGCCACGCCGCATCGTGGATGCAGACGAGTTTGCCCGGCATGATGGCAAGGGGGATGTTCTGACGAGGTGACGGCGACATTGCATCGCCAAAGCAGATGAGCCAGATGTAGCGTAGCGACAAAGCCATTCATTGAATGAATCTATTGGCTCGTTTGCTCACTTGACCTCGCCGCCACAACGCCACACATGACGTCGCCATCGTGTTTTAGGTCAGTCATGTCTCTGAATCGCGCACAGGCAACGCTCTTTTCGCTGTTTTGACTCTGTCTCTTGACTCTGGACTCTTCTCCGTGTCACAACTCTTCCTCACCCTCCATCCCGCATGAGACGCGCAGAGCGTGTCCGGCTCCATAGCACCTAGAGCCCCATAGAACCAGACAAGACACCTCGCCCCTGGCGGGCACCACCTGCATCTTTCTCTCCCCGTTCTTCTCGCCATCATAGATCACTTGCATTGGTCCCTCCCCATCCCTATAATAGCCTTTTCCTCCATGGAAGAGCCCAACGCTGCAGGATCTGCCGCTCCCACGGCCGCTCCCGACACCCCGCCTTCCATCCCTCGTTCTGCGCGACCGTTCTCGCCGTCCCCACCCAAGGAGACACGGCACACCGCCTCACGACCCCCCTCGCTGCTCTTTGGCGCGCCGCCCATCGGTACCGTCGCCGCCTCCACGAGTATCAGCCTCGAGGGGCTCCCTCCTACTCCCTCGCCGTACGCGTCTTTCGGTGAAAGCGTGGACCGCGGCTCGAACGATTTCTTCACCACCCTCGCGCATAGGGGACCGAGAGGCGCGACGACCGTTCCGGGGAAGGAAGATGGCGCGAACATCGCCCAGGGCGAGTTTGTCAGAGGGAGATCTGTGGATATTCCGGGCTCGCGGACGAGAAGGTGGGTACAAGGCGACTGCATCGCTGACATGCAGCGCATCGGTCTCCACTACGTCTTCTGCATCTCCACCCCTAGGCGCCGCATCTATTCTCAATGCTCTCGCCCAGCCGGCGCGTCAGTCGGCGACGCCCCCTACTCCCACCGCGCGGGATCTCGCGGGTCACGCAGGCCCAACACCTCCTCGTCATACCGCAGCCAAACGCTCGCAGAGCCCAGGCTCGCCTCGCTCTCTCGTCAGCGACAGTGCTTCGATACTGTCTGAAAACGGTGCGCACAACAGCTCCAGGTCGTTTCCTCGGATCCATCAGCCGACAGTCGTTCGCCGCAAGTCTGGCAAGGGCGTGGCGTTTCTTCCTCCCCCCGCACAAGTGTCCCCGACGACGAGTGGATTCACGATCCATCAGCCATCGCATCATCGTGCCAGTATGCCTGCTGGGTCGCGGCACGACCTGGACGAGATCCGCTCGGCGGGGCGATCGCGGAGCCTCAGTAGGCCGTCTGCCAGCGACGCGATGCGCCCGGAGACCAGGGCGGGGCTCGACGAGATGATGCGAACGGGCGTCATCCGCGTGGAGCCAAAGGGCGGAGAGGTCGAGCCGGTGCAGTATGGCGGAGGGCCGGCCAGCGACGACGTGACAGCGTACAGCGACGACGAGGTGCGAGAGCCAAAGATGCCCGAGCTAGGTCGGGTCGTTGGTCTCCGTGAAGACGAATCAAAGGTGGGCATGCTGCAACGACAGAACAATGCGATGACTGACGCATCCTGTAGGACTGGTCGCCCTCTACGATCGCATCTTCGGTCGTCCCCAGCCCGGAGACGGTCTTCCATCCCACCTTTCACGAGGAGTCTGAGCCCAAGAATCGGAGCGGCGTCTCGACGAGCCCGCAGCAGGAGAGCGCGGCTGATGAGGACGGAGAGGTGGTCCGGGTGGAGCACACTGAGGATGGCGGGTCCCAAGTCGCCGTGACGGCAGGGTCTAGGAGCGAAGCACCTCAAAAGCACGGCGAGCTCGAGGCGCTTCAAAGCGGTGACGGCCGCGACGCACCTCCAACCGACGACGAGCACGAGGTGAGACGGAACGTTCCAGCTGTAGCTGACGAGCAGCTCCACGAGGTCGACGCGGCTACCGGACCAGACGATGGCGAGCGCGTTCGGGAGTCCGCGTCCAACGACACGCTGATCCAACAGTACATCTCCACCGCGGTGCACAAGCTCACCCATCCCTTGGATCCTCGCCCGGCCGAACCGGAGATTCCGGAAGAGCTCTACGTGCCGCCGTACCGCGTTCGCCCCACTGCGTCACGCCGGCTTGACGTCCGGCCCGCCGACGACGGGGAGAAACTGTCCCTCGTCTTGCATGCGAATCTTACCCGCCACAGCCGCGACACGCCGCTGCCGTTCAACAGCGCGCCTCGCGTCGAGGTGAGGCTGGCCTGGAAGGATCGCAAGGCGTGGGCGTGGGTGCCAGGGGCGTGGCTGATCCCGGACTGGGAGGTCAGGTACGTGCGAGGCGAGTATGGCCTCTTGAGGACGGTGGTGAGAGGGGTGATCGGGAGCCTGCCGATTGTGTGGCGGCTCGCGTCGTGGTTGTGATTTGTATGCCCTCTTCGCGTGCTTGTATGTATACAGAAGTCTCCTGTACTGGGGTGTTGAACCGTCCCAAGATGCGCGCTGAAGCGGCTCATGTACGTGTTGGTCAAGAGGTCGTGCGTGTGGAAGGGTTGCCGGGGCGTGGCGTGGTGTACGGGAAGTAGACATGTATGTGGTGCGTGCCGAGTATCGAGTGACCGGGGGAGTGTGCCCTCAACAAAAATCACTCGCGATGACGTCGAGCGCCAGGCGGGGGTGATTAGGACGTATTAAAAGGGGGGATTAGTATAGAAAGGGAAGGAATATATAGAAACGCCTAGTGGTGGGCCACGTGATGGTCCGATTCCACTTTGCTTGTGTCCCGCGCCCCGGGCCCTGTACCCTGTACCCTGTAACCCTCCCTTTCGCCCCTTTCCCCCTCGGCTGTCCCTGAGGCACACACCCTGGATGGCCTCTGTCCTTGCGCCTGATTGTGGGCTGTGCCACAACCATCATGCCATCAACCCGACCAACCCAAACCCATCCCACCCACCCTCCCTCGGTCACCGTCACCCTCGTTGCTTACCCTCTGTCCTCACCGCTTTTCATCACCACACCACGCTCACCACATCTTTCACCACCACCTCACCGAGTTATCCTCCTCATCCTCTCATCCCCATCCCATCCTCCCATCTCCCATCTCCCATCTCCCATCTCCCATCTCCCACACTCCTCCTTCTCACGTTCCACGCCACGCCTCTCAAGCCAGCCGCACCCACCCCGCGCGCGATCCGACCCTCACCCGTGACCCACCCCACCCCACCGCACCGCCTCGACCTGGCACCAAACTAAATCGCACAGTTCCA
Organism: Saitozyma sp. JCM 24511; assembly: GCA_001600855.1. Taxonomy (NCBI): domain Eukaryota; kingdom Fungi; phylum Basidiomycota; class Tremellomycetes; order Tremellales; family Trimorphomycetaceae; genus Saitozyma; species Saitozyma sp. JCM 24511. Next base: position 1,760,998 of record BCLC01000001.1, on the reverse strand, counting down.
CACCACGACTCCACCCGAATATCGCGGCTTCCTGGCACTGGCACTGGCACTGTCACTGGCACCGGCACCGGTCCTCCTTCGCTCTCTGCGTTCCCGGCTCGACGACGATACATTGCGCGATTGCGACGGCTTGATTCCTGGTGGTGACCTCTCTCGTGGGTGCAAGCAATCAACCCCCCTTTACCGTCGTTTCATCGTTCAACCACCCACACCGTCGCCATCATTGTCTCGCCCATCTCCTAGTCCCAACACCGGTCCCGTCGACTTCAATCCGTCGGCGACCACTCCTGACGTTGCTTTGACACAGTATCCCAGACGTTCACCTTTGCGACGACCGACCGCGGACACGAGCATGCCCCAATAGACGATCGCGAATACCCACACTCTTGAGCCTTGCCGACCGTTTAGCTTCTCCGCCGCCATGTCCCGCCCCGTCCCCCAACAAAACGTCTCCTTCTCCAACGATCCCCCGCCATCACGGCGTAACGACCCCCCGCCCCGACCACCTCCCAAAGGCGCCCCGTCGAAATCCTCGCTCGCTACCAGCGCGACCTCGACCTCGCCGCTCGACGCGTACGCCGAGCCCGTCGGCTACGATTCGGGCTACGTCGACGTGGGCTCGTCAAATCCCTATGGATTCTCCGCGAGCAACGGCGCGGACGTGCGGCGGAAGAAGAGTATGGTTCGACCCGAACGCGAGCGCATCGACCCGGGCCACCGATTATGGCACTACCGAGAACACGCAGTGGACGACGGTGTCAACGTCATGCCGAGCTGTGAGTGGACCTTGGGTGCGCCGCTGACCCGCAGCCACTGGAAATCAGCCATACGTACGCGGCGAACCCAGCGGCGGCGCCAACCTCCGGCGAGGCAAATCCGTGCTAGGCCGCGAGTCCGACCAGGCCGACCCACAATCGGGCCTCAACATTTTCCGCCGCGCGACTCTCCGTCGCCGAGCATCCCAAACCCCGCGACAGGCTCCCAACGCGACGCGAACGAACCGTGTGGCGGGATCGGGAGCGGAGAAGGACCGGGTTGGTTGCCTTGGCGACTTTGCGCCCGGACCAAAGGACGCCTGGATGGTGTACTGCTTCATCCTCACCTGCTGGATCCCCGGCTTCATCCTCCGCGGCGTGTTTGGGCGCAGGACGCCCGAGTCGCAACGGGCGTGGCGGGAAAAAGTCGGCATCGTCGGCATCTGTGCGTTCCTCATGGGCATTGTCGGTTACATCACCTTTGGTTTCACCCAGACCGTGTGTGGGGTGCAAAAATTGCGCATTCAAGGAGGCCAGGTCAATAACGGCTCGCTCGTGATCAACGGGTACGATTATGACTTTTCCAGCTGGAAGCATCCCGTCGCTCTTCCCGAGTTCAACGGGTCTACCAGCCCGATCTACATGGACAACTGGATGGCGGGTGGAAAAGACGCCAGCTTCCTCTTTCAAAACGTCAACAAGCACTGCCTCAATGTCATCATCCCCGCCAACAACTCTGGCATCACGCACAACTCTGCCAACGAGATGGCTTGGTACTTCCCCTGCAACCTGCACAGCCAGAACAACAGCCTTCCCACCAACCTCACCGGCTACACGTCGTCGACCAACTGCCACACTTCCTCCACGGCAAGATCACAGTTTAACGCTCTGGCCACGACCGCCGAGGTGTACTACACGTGGGACATGGTGCAGGATCCCAGCCGCAATCTGGCCGTGTTCAAATCGTGAGTGGCTAGCAAGCGCCTCGCTGACCCCAGTGTCGTCATTGACATGTCCCTCCTCAACTGGCTCGACACGTCCGAGGTCCAATACCCGTCATTCTTCGACACAATCAAAAACCGCAACGCCACCTACGCCGGCCAAGACATCACCGCTCTCGTGGAGCGCGCCGGCTTGACCCAGTACGCCGAGTGCATGACCGATGTCATCCAGGTCGGCTTTGTCGACTCGATCTCGATCGGCTGCGTAGCCTCGGACATTGTCCTCTACGTGTCCCTCGTGTTCATTCTCGGCGCGGTCGTGATCAAGTTTGGCATGGCTGTCGTGTTCGGCTGGTTCCTCAGCTGGAGGCTCGGCAACTTCAAATCCGAATCGTATCAGCAGCGGATGAAGCGCGCCGCCGAGATTGAAAACTGGACAGAAGACATCTACAGGGCCGCCCCCGGTTACATGCGACCCAACGCAAGGCCTGGCAACCGCAAGACGGTCTTCCTCCCCACGACCTCGCGCTTCAGCAAGGCCGAGCCGATGCTCGTGGGCCAATCCCGACCATCCACCGCCTACGGCATGGTGGAGCCACCCAAACGTCTAAAGCCGCTCGGCGGCACCCCGCCGGGCTCGCCCATGCTTCGCAACTCGCGGAGCTCGACCTCCCTACCCTTCGGCCGCGAAGAGTCCGTTTCTGACAATAGCTCCAGCAACTGCCCCTTCCCCCTCGGCAACGTTGTACCCCAGCCGCTCCCGGATTTCGAGCCCTTTGGATACCCACTCGTCCACTCCATTTGCCTCGTCACTGCGTATTCTGAGTCCATCGACGGCCTCCGAACCACGCTCGACTCGCTCGCCACAACCGACTACCCCAACAGCCACAAGCTCTTGCTCGTCATCTGCGACGGCATGGTCAAGGGATCCGGCTCCAAGAACTTCACCCCCGACATTGTCCTCAGCATGATGAAGGATTTCCTCGAACCCGTAGACGACGTCGAGGCGCATTCGTACGTCGCCATCGCCGACGGTCACAAGCGGCACAACAAGGCCAAGGTGTTTGCCGGTTTCTACCGCTACGACGACACCACTGTCGAGCCCAGCAAGCAGCAGCGCGTCCCCATTGTCCTCGTCGCAAAGGTCGGCAACGAGCTCGAACGCAACGATGCCAAGCCCGGAAACCGAGGCAAGCGCGATTCGCAGATCGTCCTCATGAGCTTCCTCCAAAAGGTCATGTTTGACGAGCGCATGACGACGTTCGACTACGAATTCTTCAACGCCATCTGGCGCTGCACCGGCATCCCGCCCGACAGGTACGAGACCGTGCTCTGCGTCGACGCCGACACCAAAGTCTTCCCCGACTCGCTCACCCGCATGAACGCCTGCATGGTCAACGACACTGAAATCATGGGACTCTGCGGCGAGACCAAAATCGCAAACAAGTCTGAATCCTGGGTGACGATGATCCAGGTGTTCGAGTACTACATCTCGCACCACCTTACAAAGGCGTTTGAATCCGTCTTTGGCGGCGTCACCTGTCTCCCCGGTTGCTTCAGCATGTACCGCATCAAGGCGCCCAAGGGCGACCGCGGCTACTGGGTCCCCGTCCTCGCCAACCCGGACATTGTCGAGCATTATTCGGAAAACATCGTCGACACTTTGCACAAGAAGAACCTCTTGCTCCTCGGCGAGGACCGGTACCTGTCCACGCTGATGCTCAAGACCTTCCCCAAGCGCAAAATGGTGTTCTGTCCTCAGGCCGTCTGCAAGACCGTTGTCCCCGAGCGCTTCCGCATCTTGCTCTCGCAGCGACGCCGGTGGATCAACTCGACGGTGCACAACCTTTTCGAGCTCATGCTCGTACGCGACCTCTGCGGGACGTTCTGCTTCTCCATGCAGTTTGTCGTGTTCATGGATCTCGTCGGAACTCTGGTCCTCCCCGCCGCCATCTCGTTCACCCTATACGTCATCATCATCGCCATTATTCCCCAATCGGTCACTGGATTGGAAAAGCCCGTCATCTCGCTCATCCTGCTCGCGTTCATCCTCGGCCTGCCCGGCGTCCTCATCGTCATCACCTCGCGCAAGATCGCCTACGTTGGCTGGATGCTCATGTACCTCATTTCGATCCCCATCTGGAACTTTGTCCTCCCCGCGTACTCGTTCTGGCACATGGACGACTTTACCTGGGGCGAGACCCGCAAGATCGTCGGCGAGCACAAGGAGCTGGCGCACGGCGACAAGGAGGGAGAGTTCAACTCCAAGGACATTGTGATGAAGCGTTGGGTCGAGTTTGAGAGGGAGCGGCGGTGGAAGAATGGCACGACCTCGAGGGACTCGGCCATGTACGACGTGGTTCAGCGGTCGACCAGCCCCAGGTGAGTGATTGGGCGTTTTGCGCTCGTCGAGCGGTCTTCTGACTCTTGTCCAGGGCGCACGGCTCCAACCGGTACTCTGTCGTCTCCACCAGCGAGACCTACGCCAGCGGCAGCGGCGTCGCCCTCAGCGAATCCAACCCGCTGTTCCGCAACAGCCAATCCCTCGCGTCCATGTCGCAGTACACGCCGCCCGAGAAGACAGACGGCAGCATCTCTCAACTCGCGCTGCCACCGGCGCGTGGTGGTGGACGCGACGCTTCCCCGGCGTCCTCCGAGTCGGGCGGGTCCCACTACAAGTCGGGCGACGAAGCCATGCGGGTCAGCGAATACTCTCCGTACTATCCCTCCGACGCGTACCGAGACGAGGCGCCGATTCTGCCCCCCGTGTTCCCTTCGCATGCCTCTCCGGACTCCTACTCGCATCCCTCTGGCTACGGCCAGGTTCCGGCGTACGATCCGATACCGCCGTCGTCGAGCCGAGGTGTCTCTCTCGTTGACGTTGGTCCGGTCCCCGCCGGTGGCCAGATGGCGCCGCATGACCCAGTCCGTCGGGTATCAAAGCAGCAAACACAGCACAGACGACGGTCATCCTCGCGCAACGATCTTCTCAGCCCGACCTCGTCCGCGAGCCACAGCTCGCAGTTGCCTCCTGGAGCAGTGAGTGATGCCCCGCGGCGGCGAGACCTGCGCTAACTGCCTCAGGCTGCACCTCAGTACCAGCAGAGGTAGGACCGCTCGGTTTGGACAATGGACAATAGTCAAAAGACGTAACGAGCCACGAATATACCCTTTTCCCGTCTCTCAGCGGGACTGGACACTGCGACGATACATGATCTCAGACTCACCTCCCACCGTGTCGTACCTTGCCCCGCTGCCATCTTTCATAGAAACAAACCCACGGGGCTGTGCGATATAATCTCAACCACGTCTCCGCGTCTCCACGTCTCCAGCCCCTCGCCTCATGTGTAGCCAGTCAAGCCAGCAGCAGACAAGTGGACACGTCATGGACATGCATACACGTTGTTCTTTGATTTGACAGAAAGTGGAGTCGCCCGAATCGATTTGATCCCGCTCCGACTCGGTCGTTGCCGCTGGCCCGAGTTTTACTTTTCCGACTCGGCGTTCAACAGTAAAGGCAACTAACTGGGCAGTCTCATCTTGTCTTTCTCTCCACACTTGCAACAGTCACCACGAGAGCACCAAGACCACCTTGACGGCCGGTCAACTAATCGCGCTCTCACAGGCAATTGCTATTCCCTTGACCTGCCCCGGGCCCTACTCGCCATGCCCATGCTGTACGTCACTGCCCTCAAGTCGACCCTCCACCCGCACACCCGCTGACATGGCTCACCTTTCCACAGAGCCGACCCTTCCACCCGGTACAGACCGTTCAAGCCCGCACCGTTCCCCCAGCGGTCGTGGCCTGACAAGGAGTGCAAAAAGGCGCCGATATGGCTGTCGACCGACCTCCGTGACGGGAACCAGTCGCTGGCAAACCGTGAGTTGCCCCGGCGTTCTCCATCGCCTCCTCGGCCTCCTCGCTGATCACGGTCTAGCCATGACAAACCAGCAAAAGCTCCGGTTCTTCCGCCATCTCGTCCAAATTGGATTCAAAGAGATTGAAGTGTCTTACCCCGCCGCCTCGGATAGCGATTTCAACTTCTGCCGGGAGCTGCTGAACGGCGGAGAGGTGCCCGACGACGTGTGGATCCAGGTACGTCGCAGTCGCCCGGTTGACCCAGCCTAGATGCGGACTGACTCACTCTCCAGGTGCTCACCCCAGCAAGGGCCGACCTCATCAAGCGCACGTTCGAGGCTGTTGCGGGTCTCAAGCACGTCATCATCCACATGTACAACGCAACGTCGTGTCTGTTCCGAGAAGTCGTCTTCAACAACAACCGCGAAGAAACCGTTCAGTGAGTACGAGCGTGGAGGCGACGTGGAGGCGACGTGAAGGCGACGTGAAGGCTCCGCTGACCCTTGGTAGGCTCGCTGAGACCCACACCAAGCTAGTCCGCGAGCTGGCACAGCAATATGCCGAATCGCACGGAACCAACTTCCGATTCGAGTACTCACCCGAGACCTTTTCGCAGACCGAGACCGAGTACGCTGTCGAGGTGTGCGAGGCGGTCAAAAAGACATGGCTCGCCGGGAACAAGAGTGTCTGGGCGGATGGACGAAACGAGGAGCGCATCATCTTTGTGAGTACCCCAACCACCATCCCTCGAGGCTAATCGGGCAGAACCTCCCCGCCACCGTCGAAATCTCGACACCAAATATCTTTGCCGACCAGGTGGAGAGATTTTGCAGCACCATCTCGGAGCGAGAAAAGTGCATCATCAGTCTCCACACGCACAACGACCGAGGTGAGTGAGCGAGGTCGCGTCGTGCGAGTGAGCGAGTCGCTCACCCCGTAGGCTGCGCCGTTGCCGCCGCCGAGCTCGGTGTCCTCGCCGGAGCCGACCGCATCGAAGGCACAGTACTTGGCAACGGCGAGCGCACAGGCAACGTCGACCTCGTCACTCTCGCGATGAACCTCTATTCGCAGGGTTACCCGCCGGGCCTCGACTTTTCCGACATCTTCTCCGTCATCGATACCGTGGTCGAGTGCACTGGTCTCCCGATCCACCCCCGTCACCCCTACGCGGGCGAGCTCGTCTTTACCGCCTTTTCCGGAAGTCATCAGGACGCCATCAAGAAGGGCTTTGAGGCGCAGACCGCGAGGGAGAAGAAGGGCAACAACATCTGGGACATGCCGTACCTGCCCATCGACCCAGCAGACGTTGGGTGCACATACGAGGCGGTCATCCGTGTGAACTCGCAGTCTGGCAAGGGAGGGTGAGTCGCAGGTCTGTTGCCTCTGCTGATCAGTAGCATCGCCTACATTGTAAAGTCCGCTCTCGCCCTGGACCTACCGCGGAGGATGCAGATCTCGTTCTACAAGGTCGTCCAGGACAGGTCGGAGCAGACCGGCAAGGAGATGACGTCCAAAGACATCACCACTGCTTTCCGCCAGTCCTTCCACCTCGGCGGGTCAATCTACGACGGCCGCCTCGTGCTCAAATCGTTCATGACCCGGGACATTAGCACGCCTACTTCCTCGGCTCCGCAGACGCCCATCCTCGGGCCCGAGCAGGATGGCCGCCCGCTTTCGCGCCTGGCCAACCTCAATCTCTCCTCGGGACATCCAGACCAGAGCCCCGATCGCTCATACCACGAGAAAGACCTCCACAACGTCCCCAAGCGTCTCACCGCCAAGATCCTCGTGGACGGCAAGCTCCGCGAAATCTCGGGAGAAGGCAACGGCCCTCTCTCGTCCTTCCTCGACGCCCTCCATGCCGACCTCGGCATCTCGCTCTCCATTCGCGAGTATTCTGAGCACGCCGTCGGCGCTGGCTCCGACGTCAAGGCCGCGACCTACGTTGAGCTCATCCCGCCAGAGGTCGACCCCAAGGACAAGACCAAGGGCGGATTCTGGGGTGTCGGCGTGGATGCGGATATCACGGCGTCGGGTCTCAAGGCGCTCGTCAGCGCTGCCAACGGCTACCTCGACGAGACAAAGCTGCAGCTTGAGCATTGAGGCGGAATGGGAATCGTGAATCTTCCAAACGAAAAACATCTTGGCATGTGCCCCTTCCGAGCGCTCGGGTACTGAATCTTGTCATGGTTGGAACTGTGTAGCGTAGGGTGCAGGAGCTGCGGGCGGTGTGGTAACTAGGTGTTGGTCGCGATTCTGTTGGGTCTGAATGCACAAAGTGACAGCATGGCCAGAAGGGCATTCTTGCACCACAGGCGGACGGGATCAAAATCGTTGGCCGGCCGGCGGCCTCGGACGCCGGACTGGACACCACAATTCGTAACAGCTTCTGGCATGTCCATCTTCAACTTGACGTCCATCTCTGCTCCGGCTCGTATTCGCGCTCTCTGACACGGCATTGGACAAGGGTGCGAGCCACTCGGAAGCGCTCTTCTCGATCGAGCCGTCGAAACCGCGGCATAGCGCCGTAACGTCACCTCCAACATGGTCTGGCGAACAACATTCATCACCATCTCCACCTGCTTCCTTCTTGGTGAGGTTCAGCCCACTAGACGACTCTCAAGCCGGAAAATCGCTGATCTGCTGGGCAGGGACAACATTCACCCACTGGATCGCCGATCACAATGTCCTGTGGCGAACCCCTCTCACCTCTGAAGCCCTCGAATCGAGCATCAAATACTACTCCATCCTCTCAAACTCCCCCACCGGGCTTGGATGGGTCTACATTGCGGTCGGAGGCGTGGCAATGGCGAGCGCGACAGGGAGAATGATCAAAGGGTTCAGGGGGAACCGAGGGGAGATTGTCTTTGATGGCGCCAGTGTCGGTGAGTCGAAAGGAGGGTGGAGGGTGAGATGGTGGATAAACCTGAGCGCGCCGTGCAGTGTTGTTGGCATCCATCGCATACACGCAAATCAGCGAGGTCTTCCCCAGTGAGTCCAGGTAGGAGGTGTGAACGACAACACTCTCGCGACGCTGTCACTGATGTCATTTCAGCCATCGCGCTGTTCCCCAACCCACTGCCTCAACCCGTACAGAAGCACCCCCTGTTTCCTGCGCTTTCCACCGCCGTCCGTGACTTGGCCAATGACAACGTCATGACCGCGGTGATGCTCACGGGTATCATGCTGCTTCAGGTGCGCCTGGCAAAGATCTCCGTTGAACCATGCTGATGACGCCTCGCAGGCCGGACGGTACTACGCAAAGAAGCCATCATCCTCCTCGGTCCCGTCTGGCACCAGCTCGGGTCCCTCTACACCGCCTCAGCAAGTTCAGTCGCTCCCCGTCGAGAGGCACAGTCCTATCGCGGAGCGCGCGGCGACCCCCTTCCGAGAATTGACAGAAGAAGAGGCGATGGAGCTGAACGGGTTTGGCGGTGGCAAGTCCAAGAAGAAGAACAAGAAGCGATGAGCGCGCAGCGAAAAAAACAAACAGCATGGGCATGTAAGCATCCGCGGCACATGATCTAGACGCCGAGAATCCATGTCAATAGTGTCATATACATGCAGGCCATATGCTTAGTGCGAAGGGTCTCAACTCGCATGATCTACGTCTATATGGCGAGAACCCCCTTTGTGCTCGGGACGTCATCTCCACCGGTCAGAGTCACCGCCATCCTAATGGCCAGAGCGAGGGCCTTGAACGCAGACTCGGCGCTGCGTACATCAACGGCGACACTGCGGACTGCTCAGGCGACGAATACGCACATGTGGTGGTTGTTCTCTCCTCGGATGCAGTCGATGTGGAGCGTGACGCCAGCAGCAAATGCAAAGGACTGGAGCAGATGCGGCACCATCTCGGTGGACACTGATTCGTGAGTGATGCGCCGCACCGCGCCGGACCGCCGCACTCACAGTCTCCAACCTTTTCTCGGGTGAAAGGCAGGTGCGAAACAAAGTACGGTCGCGAGGAAATGTCAATCACAGCGCGGGAGAGAGACTGCGTGGGAGCATGAGCAAAGTGCGGACCGCGTCACAGATGGTCAACTCGCCTCGTCGAGCGGGGCATAGGCGTAGCCGTATCGCTTGATTCCCTTCCTCTCACCCAAAGCCTTTTTGAATGCCTCGCCCAGAGCCAGCGCGCAGTCTTCGGCGGTATGGTGGTCGTCAATGTGCAAGTCGCCGACGCAGTTCATCGTGAGGGACATGCCGCCGTGCTTGGCCAACGCGGTGAACATCTGCAAGGTCCTCAGTGTGGGCTCGAGTGACAGGGTGACGAGACCGCTGCGAGGAACGAGCCTGCGAGGGATCCGCTGGGAAGTGAAGTTGCCTGAAAGCGCTGCAGACATCACCTACGTGATCCAGAAACCCGATGCCCGTGTGCACATTGATCTCCTGCGCCTTGACACCGGGCTGGTTGTCGAGGGAGAGGGTGCAGGTGATCTGCGTCTCGGACGTCTTGCGCTCGACGGTGGCTGTTCGCTCGGACATGACGGAGGTAGGGGGTATGGCAGCGAGGGATTCGGCGAGAGGTATGCCTGTGTGATGAAGAGTAGATGATGGGAGAGTGAGAGATCCATCGTGAATAGATTCGGCGAAAGAGAAAGAGATGCGAGTCGTGTGTCACGTGATCTCAATCCCATTCTTTGGTTCTGGGCGCGTCGCGTTGATGCGATCAGCCAATAAAGTACTCTTCTTCACATCTTTCACTCTGCCCCGCCCGCTTTCTTGCTTCTCGTATCTCACCCCCATTCCTCCGCATGGCCGTACTGGCTGCTATCGGGCGCTCACCATGTCTACCGACCCGCTAGCGAGGGAAGACCCGCCGGCGGCAGCGACAGCGACCCCAATTGCCACCTTTCGCAAGCGCTCTCCGGACCACTTGGACCCCCCAATAGGCAATGAGAAACTCCCAGCTGCCGCCTCGATAGGTTCGACCTCGGCCAGTGAGCACAAGAGGAGGAGGCTCAGCGTGGACACACCGCCTCTGAGCGCTTCGCCTCCCGTGTCTGTCGGTGTCCCACGATCGACGCATTCCGCGTCGACCCCCGGCATTCCGCTCGGCCCGCTTCTGTTCCATCAAGCGGTTTCCGCTCATCGCGCATCGCGAGCCCACCTTCAGCAGACCTTTATACCTTCCTCCGTTCGATGTGAGCGTCATGCGTCGTACCCCCTCATCACTCTAGCCACTGGAAAAGGCGCAACGCCCAAACCCTTCGAGCATGACCACGGAGCGGCATCCCGAGCATTAGGCCTGCTCCTCTTGTCTCTCCACTTGCTTCGCATCGGTCTCGACTCGAAAGAGCTCTCTTATGCCGAGCGGGTGGCCTTTGCCTTGGAGTTTGCGACCGTGGGCTTCAAGGTGCTCAACACACTGCGAGAAGCGAAAGCAATGCCGCTGGCAAAGGCCCCCGAACTGCCGCCAGTCGACGTCACGCGGTTGGTCGCCGACATGCAGGACGCGATCGGCTCGTCGGTGGGTCATATGCTTTCCGACGCAGGAGCGAGACTGATCCCACCAGCTGTCGATTGCTCAAAGAAATCCCAGCCTCAAACCCATGTCGCAGACATTGGAAATCTTGAACGCTCGCTTGGCTTTGTTTCAGGTGGGCCAGACACCTTCGGCACTTGGCTTATGGTCGCAGAAAATGGGCAATTTAGCAAAACGCATGGTCCGCCACGCTTTGAAAGACACGTCGAGGCAAGTAGACCCTCAGGATCACCTGCTGATCGGATCCAGCGATGATCACGCTCACCGCTACGCATTGATACTGTTGCTCGTGGAACTTCTCCTGGAAGAGCCTGTCGACGCCTTGGTTGTCCTTTCGGAGCTCATCGTGGGTGTCCGAGTCGGTCCCAGGCTGATCTGTAAGGCTGAGGCATCTGCGCGGGGTCACCGTCAAGTCATTCAGGTGGCTTGTCTCGCACGGCTCCGAATCCTTTTCAGTCACCGACGGTGGGATGCCATTCCGGCCGCTCTCGAAGAATTGGCCGCGGCGGTCGGGTGGGTCGACGACCACGCTGTCGTTCTGAGCAGGGACGTGTGGGGCGTTTCCTGCACGGCCCACTACATCCTCCTGCGCTGTCTTTGGGAAGCCCGGATCGGCCGAGATGCAGTGGTCAAATCGTTGCTCAAAACGGCGTACGATATACTGGACAGGGCCGCTGAGGCCGGCACGTTTGAACGGTTCCGGGCGGATGGAGGAGTCGTGACCGTGAGTACTCTGGCATCGTCTCTGCTGATCCGAACAGATGTCCCTGCAAGATCCCGCCGGCCGCGCGGCGCCTCTGTCGTTACTTGTCCAATCGACCCCGCCAAATGTCTTGTACATTCTGACCTTTTTGGTCACTGTCATCTGCCGGCGCGATTATATGGGCCCCAATCGGAGCTGCAAGAACCTCGCTCACTCTCGAGCCGTTCGCGAGTGGGCAGACATCGCGCGGAAAGACGACATGTGGGATGTCACGTGTACGTAAGGGTGTCATGGCCTGCTTCTGACAAACCCAGTTCACCCGGCTCACTCCGCCGCGGAAGCTCTCGTCTGGCAGCGGCAGGTTCAGAGGCTGCGCGCCGATGCGATGCTCGAAGAGATGACGGCGAGAATTTACCGATGCGAAGTGGACCTGGTCGACGAGGTGAGGGAATCGACTTGTACATCGCTTACCGACCAGTTATTTGTCGAAATCGTCCGCCACATGCGCGAGAACCGTCTCGTCCCAGATCTGGCGCCTCACCTCTGTCTTTTGTATGGTCATTACGCCCACATCCTCGGATATGACGCGGCCGCCTCGAGATATTACCTCGCCTGCAAAGCTCTTATCCTGCCGGGCTCCGAGCTCGGCCTTGTCACCAGCGTCAGCCTACTAGCAGTCATGGGCCAACTCGTCGGGGCATCGGACGACCACGAGAGACAAGCCGTCGTCAATGACCTTGCGACCAAGTGTGCGGCCAGCTCGAGCGCGGCTCTCAATGCTGTCGGGCAGCTCCTCGCGTGTTTGACGGACGGCCACCTGATGACATCAAAGTGAGTCGTAGACCGCAGAAGACCGCTGACGTCGACAGGAAGAAGCTCTCCGCGGCGTACGATATTTGTCATCGATCCGGCAACAACATTTTACGCGCGCTTGTGTTCGCCTTTACCACCAGCACGCACCTCACGGGCAGCGAGGATAGGATACTGAAGCAACTCGAGACGGGACGGGAAATAGCGGCGCAGATGGGAGGCAAGGATCGCGAAGACGGAGTTGGTCTTGTGGCGCTGGGTCTGTGGTTCGGCGTAAAGTTGAAACGTGAGTGGCGTCAACGTCTCGGGCTAATCGTCAGGTTGGTACCGGATGAACAAACGAGACGAAGAGCTGGCCGCGGCGAGGCTGAGCGTCGAGGCGCACGGCCGACGTCTGCACGATCTGACGCAACACGGCGCGCAGCGATTTCCGGCGTCGTCGTCGAGGCTGACAGGCCTCGAGGTGTGAAGATACCCTGCACAATCATATCCCTGCCTTGTATAAAGTCTGTGATCAGTTGCCATGCATATAATGTCGTGTCACCCAGCCCTGCAAACGATCTCACCGCCCAATCCAGCTCGCCATGCCTCCCATCCTTCCATGTATGTATCCCGCCCAGTCCTGCCCGCCGAGGCATCTTTGGGCACATTGATGATCAGGACCTCGCCCATCCCCACGCCTCCAACATTCTTGGCCCTCTTCCCGCTCAATAACCGTCCCAGCTCGTCGCGTGTGACGTGTATTCGGACAGAGGGTTTGCTGACGAGGTTCATGTGCCGCAGCACTGGCTGACCATTTCGGTGTTTGAGCCCGACCCACAGTCGTTTCGCAGGGGGTGGCAGGCTGGCAAAGTCGATGGGTGAGGGATGGGTCGGTGTGCCGAGTGTGAGGGAGGAGATAAAGCCGTGCCGCAAGAGGAGCGAGGTGATAGCGAGAGAGGACTGGGTGTATGGCAGGGATGTCCGGGCGAGCGAGGCCCGAGACGTGTTGATGAGGTGAGAGCAGAGGTTGATGGGGAGTGTTTGGGGCATGGCGGCGGCAGCGAGCGGAGGGTAACGGCGAGTCGGCCTGGGTGGGCGGCGGCGGCGGCGGCGGTAATAGTGGTGGAGCTTGACGCGGCCCTTGGGTGATGAAGCAGGTCGAACCAGTGGGTCCGAAGAGAGAAGATTGCAAAAGTCAGTCGGTCGGTCAGTCGGAAAGCGAAGTTCAACCAACGCAATAAGAACGTCACGGGATCAAAAAAAGTGCCACAAACGGGTCCCATCTAACTCGCCCCAAACAAAACGCCGACAAACGCCGCCGGTGAGATCAATCCCTCCCCCCCCCCCCCCCCCCCGGTCGATGACTATCGCTTTCCGAAATTTCAATCTTCCTCCTCTTCACACCATACCCATCATGCCCTTCACCACGTCCGTCGCCGGCCCCTCGCGCCTTCCCTTCCAGGCAGCGGCAAGGCCAGCGAGGAGGGTTCTGACACGGGCCTACGCCTCGCCGCCTGCTTCGGACCCAGTCCAGCAGGACGCCGGGGCAGTGGCCGATTCGGCCTTTACCGATGCCGACGCTATCAATGACAAGGACAGCAAGGCGGCCAAGGCCAAGGAGAAGGCCATGTGGGGCAGTGGGGAGGGCTACATCAGGTGGCTCAGGACAGAGGGGGCGAGGTACAAGCATGTCAACAAGGGGCAAAAAGCCAACTGGCTCGGAGGCGCCGTGGTAAGTGCAAGTGTCGCATGTGGCTTTGGGCAGCGCTCACGATGTCAGCCCTTCGCGACGAACCCGACCTTTCGACCCCCACCGCCGCTCTCCAACGATCTGCAGACGCTTCTGCACGCCGACGTCGTCAAGGGGACGAAGACAGTCGGTCAACTCGCCGAGCAGTACAACGTCTCCAAAGCACGGATAGAGGCGATTCGCAAGCTCAAAGACGTCGAAAGGGAGTTTAAGCGTCAGGTGAGTGATCATCCTCCAGGTCTCGTCCATCACCTTTGCTTTCACCTTTTCGGATGAGAAAACCTATGACATAACCTTCGTTCTGAAGACTTTCTCCGTGGTTATCCGCATATTTCTTCACTTTCTGACACTGCTTCGAACGTCCTGCTCCCATCTGTATTATCTAAACGGTCAGAGCTGACAGGCGTTTCTCTTCCTACTGTCGTCTCGGTCGCGCAACAACAGGTGAGCCCAGTTCCGATCCGCACCTCATTCTCCCCGCTCCCTTCTAGGATGTTTCACGATTAGTCTTTAAGACACCTACATGGTTCCAAAACTTCATGCATGGCTTTCTGATCCTCCCTCTTTCCTCCCACTCTTGCTGCGCTGGGTCACAGATGCTGACTCTGCAGGATCTTCCTCTTCAACATGCATTTCAGAGTGGCATGGAGGCTTTGTTGGACACACGTTCACCCATCAACAAGAAAACCATGTCGATCGACGCTGTTCTCGAGCGGACCGAGGCAACGGCTCGCGAGTTGCATCCCAGCACCGGCGTTGAGCGAGACGAAGAGCAACGATGGGATGCAAACATTGGCCAGGGTGGAGCCTTTGGAGATCGCGCCGCTCAAGACGGTCGCGAGGGTATTGAGCGGACAGTGTGGGAGTTCCGGGACGAGGAAATGGTGCTCGCCGAGCGGGTTGAGGAGCGGGCTGCGAGGGAGTCGGCCAAGTCGAAAGGTGGCGTGGCCGAGCTGGTCGCAGAGGCAGACGCTGCTCCCGAGACGCCCGAGCACGCGCACCAGCACGCTCAGGCTGTCCGCAAGACCAAGCGCGAGTCGCCCTCGATCACGGTGCCGTCTGGTACAAAGTCGCCATTCCGCTTTGTGGACACATCGGGAGCAGCCCCACAGGTTCAGGGGAAGCGTGGCGATCGCAAGCGCAGATAAACCAATCACATTGTTACGATGCATGCATGACACGTTCAACCATGAGTCTTCCCTCTCGCGGAGGGACACTGGTTGTGATCTGTAGGCCTCTGGACCAGGTGCAGGTGCTTCGGACTGACTGAGCAAGCTGCAGAGCTGCGCAGGAAGGAGAGGGCGGGTCGAACGGTTGAACTGCGCGCACAGCCTTTCCTCGGCCCGCTCGACGCCGCGACACGAACCTCCTTTGTTTTGACGACGATATCCTTGTCGTTTTCCGTTCTCACCTTGTCCAGCGCCGCCTGCAACACTCACTCACGCCTGGCAAGCACGGGGCTGAGCGCCGACTGCTTCTCGCAGCGTGCACTCGCTCCCAACCTGTGCCACCGAGCCAACGACGACGACGACGACGAAATCTTGACGTAACATTCCAATGCGCCCGAACGAGTACGAAGCCGTTCCAACAAACGCGACGGAGCAACCTCATCGTTACCCTCCCTTACAGTCTTCATCCTCTCCAGGCAGGCTACTGGACGCTTTGCGGGCGTACAGCCCCTTCTCACCCGAACACCATGCTGGCTCACACTCGCTCAAATCCAAGCGCATCGCGACCACTGTCAAATACCTCCTCGGCGCGTTCATTGCCCTTTGGACTCTCCACTACGTCTTCATAGGCGCCTTTCCCAACTCTCGCTACACTGCAGTGTTCCGCTCCAAGTCGTGGTTCTCCGATCCAGAATACGCCGCCGCTGCCGCCGCGGCCGATGCCGTCCTCTCCAAGCTCAACCCCAACGCCGGCGAGCCCGGCACGTTCTTTCGCGACAGCTACCCCATCCGGTCGATGCTCGCTTTCTGGGAGCTCGCAGAGAAGGAGGTCAACGCGAGGGGCCTGGATACGTGTGGAGACCAGCTAGGGTACGGGCTGGTCGAGGCGTACCATCGCTCCCGAGTGGCGTACTGCATGCCAGACGGAGTGCACGAGTTGCAGCTTTCTCCAATACGAAACGGCTCACATTGGGATGTCGAACCGGTACCGCCGACGACCATCGAGTGCGCGCCTGTTCACAGGGACGATTTCTCCAAATGGTGGCCATACCCAGCCTCGCCGTGTCTCTCGACCAATATTCGCGCTGTTCCAGACGAGCTGCGAAAGTACGTCGCGGCGGGCTGCGCAGTCACAGACGACGGTGCCAATCTGTTCACCGAGATGGGCAACGAGGGGTTCCTTGGAAAAGAGATCACCAGGTCGGACCCAGAGTCGGCCGAGTGCAAAGAGGTCGTGGATCACACGGTGGTGGTCATTGGTCGGCAGGATCAATGGAACCCGTGAGTGTCCATCCCCGACCCCGCTGACGACAGTTTCCACGTCGCCGAAGATCTCATCACGACCCTCGTCACGATCTTCATCGCTGCGAGAATGGCGCCGGCGCTCATCAACACGAGGGTGCAACTCGTGTTCTCAGAGGGATTCAGCATGGATGCCAACCATTTCACTCCACTGTGGGACCGGATGGGGGCATGGGCGCCTCGGCGGTTGAGCTTGGATCCATGGACCGAGGGCGTGTGCCGTGAGTGACGACCCGTGGCTCACGCTGACCCCAGTGACAAATGCGATTCATAGCGTCGGTGCAGGGGCGTCCCTTCTATCTTCCATGGGAGTGGGGAAGAGCTACACCTGCGCGTCCACCATCACATGGGCCGCATCGCACTACTATCGCCACCTCTTTGGTCTTCTTCCGCCCTCCCTGAGCCTCCCGGCGAACCTTCTGGACTCGCACCATCTTGGCGCGCGTCCCCGGCGACCAATAAACGTGCTCTGGCTTTCCCGAGCCAAACTCGACCGATACGCTCAAAACCACAACGACTGGTCCAGCTGGCGTGATGTCCGGCACATCAACAACGAGCCGCAGCTGGTCAAGCGGTTGCGGGACGGCCTGGCTCAAATGTGCGAGGGGTCGCAGACCACAGGCGTGTTCGGCAACACGGGCTGTGTCTTTGAGGACGCGCAAGATGTCCCCGAGTCATGGGCGCTCGTCTCGCCGGAGACCGTCAGCTCGTCCTCACCTCTGCCGATCCGCTTCGCCACTCTCGATCCGATGGTCCACGCGCTGGAGACTCAAATCCACTTTGTGGGTCATACGACGATCCTCATATCCTCTCACGGTGGTGCTCTCGGGCTGTCTCTCTTCCTTGCGCCAGGCGACGGCGCCGTGATCGAGCTGCAGGTCGGCGGTGTAAGAGGCAACTATCATTTCGAGCACATGGCCAAAGAGATGGGTCACGAGTACGACGTCCTGGGAATTGAGAGGACCGTGGACGTGGAGCAGGTTTGGGAGGCCACGCAGAAGAGGGTGTGGACCTTTGCCGAGACAGGATAGCATTAGTCAAATGGTATCGGCTTGACGCCCGGTCTGGACGTAAAAGCTACTGCTGTTTGCCCCACTGGATGTCCACCATGCTCCTTTTCCGCTTGAGCAAAGGCCGAAGGCACTGGGATGCCGCAGCAGTCCATCGCCCACCCAGTCTCGCCCTTGACATGCACGTGCCCGTGCTCGTCGAGCTCCGGCGGCCCCTCTTCCGCCAGCGCTTTTGCGAGTTCCGGGTCCTGCTCGGGTGTGGGGAACGGCAGAATGCTCCCAAAGAGGGCGTGCTGCATGACTGGCAGCTTGCCCAGCACCTCGGCAGAGTACATCTTCTTCATACCCAAGTTGACCTTGTCCCACGTCTTGACCGCTGAAATGTCGTCGAGCATCGGTGAATGCCATCGCAGCGATGCCGATTTGATCGAATTGATAAACTCGATGCAAGCCAGATACATGTAGTCCTTTGCGAACGCGTCGATGACCTCGGGGTCGTGGATAGCTTTGGGTCGCAAGTGTTTGTGATCTGGGGTCAGTCAGGCGCCTTGGACCGCACTCACCTCGAAGCTGGCCGCTTCCCCAGAGGAAGGGAAGGAAATGGTAGTCGTCTAATCCCCACACGCCGTGGGATCCCGCAGGCTCGAGCCAGTATGTGGATTGCAAGTAGCGCATCACCTCGATGTATCTGCAGTCAGCGGCGACATGAAGCTCCCACTCACTTCCAAAACACGCCCAGAACGAGGAACGAGTAGTCGTCCTTTGTCAACACCCCAAGCTTGACAAGGCACAGCCTGGTCTCAGCCTCCACGTCGCGTGGTTCGTCACTCACAGCCAGCATAACAAGTTGAACTCCATCCCACTCCCGTAGTCCACGCGCTGCTTGTTCCCCCACGCCTCTTTGAAGTACACTTCGACCTCGGGGATGGCTTCCACTGGCAGATTTGGTATTCTTAGATGAAGGCCGTGCGATGCCTGCGTAAGCGATGCTCTCATGGTCTACCCCACCTCGCCGACCTTGTCGTAAAACGTCTTGAAGGCAGGATTACCAAAGCGGGACATCTTATTGTCCACGGGAGGTGTCGCCCGGGCAATGTCCAGAACCGAATCAAAGATGCCTAGCAGCGGGCGAGTGCGCTATGATCAGTCAGCTGCATCGACGTGCCGACTCACCTCTGACCCATCGCCGGCATCCTGGAGCCTGACGCCGACGACAGACTCGTTGAGCTCGTTGACAAACTCCAAAATCTCGGCGTGCGTGTCCGATCTCTGAAACGCGGCGAGGTGCGCGGGCGAGAGGATGTATTTGATCGGGGGCGTGTACGAGCCCGACGCGACCGTCGAGCTGGCAGCGAGGTCAGACACTGATTCCGGACCGTTGACAGACATATTGACTCGGTCCTGTTGATGTGAAGGGTGGACCAAACGGAACAAAGGGATGGGAAGACGAGTTGTCAAGACGGAAAGAGAGAGCCGAGGGTCACGTGATGGAGAGCGGCGTGAGTCTGGCTGGCACCACTGCAGTTGTTCGACCTGAATCAAGTCTTCGGTCCTCAAGTCACATCGCCGACGAGGGTGCGCCCTCGAGCGTTTACTCGAGGCCGCGAGACGAGTGTGAGGACAGCTACCGCTGGTCACCTTCTTTTGGATGGATGCAATGTCATTTCGAAGCGCCGCCCACAGCCCATAGCCGCGGTCTCAGTCTGTCCCCGTCCCATCCCCGTCCTGTCACCGTCCTGTCGCCGTCGCCGTCGCCGTCCCCACCCCGCCCCCGTCCCCGTCCCCGTCCCGGCCCTAGTCGGTTGCACCACCAACTCCAAGTAGTTGCTCTCCAAGAGGAGCGGGTATGCATGGCCTGACCGACTGACTGACTGATTGGTGTCTGTCTGGTGACGCTATTCTTGGCCCGCGACGACATCGGCCAAATCCGACCGGCGACCGAGCCAAGATCGGCAGAGCATAAAAACATCCTCCCCACCGAATGCTATTCCCAGTTCTCTTCCCATCTCTCCATATAGTCGTCGACTTCGCTCAAATCAGATCCACCAGGACCCGGGACGAAACCGCAGGTGAGCGTGAAACCGAGCGCGCCCCCTCGTTCATGCAGTTTCAAAGACGCGCCGTTGACACCCTCAGCATCACTAATGTCGAGTCTACCGGGGGATCTCTCTGCCGATCCTCCCGGAGAGACACTCCCGGCCACGACGCAGGTCAGGGAGCACGTCCCGGAACTTGCGCAGCACAACACCAAGCAGTCATCTCTCGAGGAGAAACAAGCTTCCAATTCGGCGAAAGTCGAGAGCGATGACGAGGACGAGGACGAGGACGAGGACGGTGGCGAAGAGGAGGCCTACGATGGCGGGATCAAGCTACGCGACCTCTCCGGGTCCGAGGTGCAGCAGTTCCCGGGGATCAAAAGGGAGCATTGGTGGTAAGTCGATGCGGCTCGATATCGCTGAACGACAGGGAATTATGGCGGCCGCGACATGCTCCTCCTCCGCCCAAGGCCGCGCTGGCCGATGCCGATGTCATTCCGTTAGCCTATGTGAACCAGTTGAGCAAGTTGACCTTTAGCGTGAGTCCGCATCCGGACAATAATCGCTGACGCCAGTGGGTCACCCCGATCATGGTCAAAGGATATCAGCGACCGCTGCAGGCTACCGATCTTTGGAAGGTGAGAACCTTGCCAGTGTCCCGCTGACGACAGATGGATGAATCTCGCGAGGCGCTTGGCTTGTCAGAGCGGTTCCTGCAAGCACTCGAGAAGCGCCAGAAGGCTGCCGAGGAGTGGAACGCCCAGCTCGGAACGGCGAAACCTCCGCTTCGAAAGCGGCTCGTGTGGCGAGCCAGGGCAATCCGAGCCTTGCCGGAGCGATTCGAGGCGTATGGGCCTACCGCTACCATCGCGGACCGCCGATCGACACTCGAGGAGGAGTGGCGTCAGCACAGTGGAAAGAAATACGGCAGTGTCACATGGGCTCTCAACGACATTATGACGGGCTTCTGGGCAGGTGGTCTCTTCAAAGTGGCGGGCGACACTGGTCAACTCATGTCGCCGCTCCTCGTCAAGGCCCTCATCAAATTCTCTCAGGCCAGTGAGTGATCATGCATGAGTCGTGCTGAAGTTAGCGTATGCGGCAAAGGCCAACGGGACGCCGCCCCCCAACATCGGACGAGGTGTCGGAATGGCACTTGGCCTTTGGGCTCTGACAATCCTCCAGTCTGTTTGCCAGCATCAATTTTTCTTCCGATCCATGGCAATCGGCGTGCTTGCACGGGCTACCCTCATCTCGGCCATTTACAAGCGTTCCCTTTCCCTCACAGTCGGAAGTCGAAGTAAACACCCGAACGGAAAACTCATCAACCACATCTCCAGCGACGTGAGTGACAGTAGATGGCACGCGCTGATGGAACAGATCTCCCGCATCGACTATTGCGCACAATGTGAGGACCAACCTATTCATCTCGCTGACTGATAGGGTTCCACGCCATTTGGACCGCGCCAATCCAGTTGATCATCTGCTTGAGTAAGTGTAGCCCGTTGTCCCCTGCTGACTTTCACTCAGTCCTTCTGATCGTCCAAGTGAGAACGAGTCACTAGTCCTACTGATGTTAGATCGGTCCATCGGCACTGGTCGGCTTCTCGTTGTTCATCCTCCTGGGGCCCATCCAGACATGGTTCATGAAGCTCAGCTTCGTCGTACGGAAAAAGTCGATGGTTGGTTCGTGCGGCCGTCCCTGTTGCTGACAGCAGAAATGGACGGACGGTCGCTCAAAGCTCCTCCGCGAGCTACTCGCGTCGATGCAGATTATCAAGGTCTTCACCTACGAGATCCCTTTCCTCAAACGTGAGTCGGGTGCGCCCATGTGTGCTGAGTTTGCAGGCCTGCGATTCATTCGTCGAAAGGAGATGATATCCGTCCGCAAGATCTTGATCATCCGTGCGGCAAACCAAGCAATGGCATTCAGCGTCCCCGTAAGGCGTTTCGATTAGCCGAGCTGACCGTAGACTCTCGCGTCGGTACTGTCTTTCGTGACCTACGGGTCGACTCATGTCGGCTTTGATCCTGTGCGTCCGGTAAAAACAGGCTTCGCTGACACTCAAGGCCATCATTTTCACATCCCTGGCGTTTTTCAACCTGTTGAGGCAGCCCCTGATGTTCCTGCCGCGAGCACTGTCAACGCTCAGCGACGCGCAGACTGCAATCGAACGGCTGCAAGAGGTACGCGAACCTGACGTGCTGTGCTTACGACAGGTGTTCGAGGCCGAGACAAACGAACATGTCACGCCGATCGACGCGTCTCTTGATGTCGCCATTCGGGTCGAGAACGCTACTTTCCAATGGGCGTCAACGGGCGAGTCCGACGAGAAGCTCGACGCCAAGATTTCTCAGGAGACCCTCATCGAGCCCTTTGCCCTTGAAAACCTCACCATTGACATTCCCCGAGGACGGCTGGTGGCTATTGTCGGGCCAGTTGGTAGCGGCAAGAGCTCTTTACTGCAGGGAGTGAGTCCCCCTGCAGGAATCTGGCTGACAACAGCTCATTGGCGAGATGAAAACGACGGGAAGCGTAACTTTCGGTGGCCGGCTTGCGTACTGCCAGCAGAATGGTGCGTTATTCAACACTGATCTCGCTGATGTCAGCTTGGATTCAAAACTCCACTCTGCGGGATAACATTGTCTTTGGCCAGGCTTGGGACGAACACCGGTATTGGAAGGCTATTCAGGATGCTAGCCTGGTGATGGACCTCGAAATCCTGCCCGACGGCGATCTCACGGAGATTGGCGAGAAAGGTGGGTCGGGTTTGGAATTGCATCGCTGATCACAGGCGTTAATCTTTCCGGGGGCCAGAAGCAGCGGGTGAATATCGCGAGGGCGCTGTACTTCAACGCGGATATCATTGTAGGTCATCACGTCCGGCAACCACTTACACTAGCTCTTCGACGATCCGCTCAGCGCCGTTGATGCCCACGTCGGCAAGGCGTTGTTCGAGAACGCGATCCTCGGCCTACGCGCTCAGGGCAAGACGGTCGTGCTGGTCACCCATGCCCTGCACTTTTTACCCATGGTCGACTATGTCTAGTAAGCGAGACAATCGGACAGGACTGACCCGAAGCACGTTGCAGCAAGGCCGTATCATCGAAGAAGGCACTTATCGGGAGCTCATGAGGACGGGTGGAGCCTTCTCCCATCTCGTCTCCGAGTTTGGAGGAGCCGCCGGGGAGAAAAAGGAAGAACAGGATGCGGAAGAGGAAGAGGCGATTGAACCCGAGTCGACGAAACGTGCCGACGAGATCATCCGTCTCACAAAAAAGCACATGGGCAGAGCAGCCGGTACGGGCAAGCTCGAGGTTAGTCCCGCATTCTGGCTCTGCTGACTATCAGGGTCGTCTGATGGTCTCGGAAACCCGCAAAACAGGTGCTGTTGGCAGGAAAGGTGGGTCGAATATCTTGATCAATGCTGAGATTAGTGTACGCCGGCTATCTTCACGCCGGCCGTGCTCGATACACGTTTCCCTTGACGCTGCTGTTTGGCGCTGTGATGCAAACATCACAAGTCATGTCCACGTAAGTCACAATGGCAGACTCGCGCTGACAACAGGGTGTGGCTCACTTACTGGGAGGAGACAAAGTGGGGTCTGGACCTAAGCTTCTACGAGGGCATCTACGCAATGCTCGGTCTCACCCAGGCCATTTTCACATTCCTCATGGGAGCGACCATGGGCATCTTGTCGTATCTCGCCTCCAACAATCTACACCACGAGGCGCTGCAAAACGTCTTCTACAGTCCAATGTCGGTGTTTGATACTCAGCCGCTCGGCCGCATTCTTGGTGTTTTCGGCAAGGATATAGACTCGATCGACAACCAACTGGCAGACGCGTTGCGCATGATGGCCATGACACTGAGCTCGGTGAGTCTACGAGGAGGACCTTTGCTGATCCCAGCTTCTCGGTTCGGTCATTATCATCACCGTCTACTTCCACTACTTTATCATTGTGTAAGTCTAGTATCGTCAGACCGCGCTGATCTCAGCCTTGTGGCCGTCGGTGTTGGCTACTGGTATTTGTGAGTGTAAACCTGGTGGGCTACTACTGAGATTAGCTCGCTGTTCTATCGCACATCGGCGCGAGAGCTCAAGCGTTTGGATTCGATGCTGCGAGGCCTTTTATACGCGCACTTCTCCGAGTCGTGAGTAAAAGGCTTAACCGACGCTGACAGCAGATTGACTGGACTCTCAACGATCCGTGCATATGGCGAAAGCAAGCGCTTCATCAATGAAAACGCCTACTATATGGATCTGGAAGACCGGGCCTATCTGCTTACCGCCACCAACCAGCGATGGTTGTCCATCAGGCTCGACTTTCTCGGCGGGTGCCTAGTTTTCGCCCTCGCTGTGATGGCTGCAAAGGGGGCCGGCGGCGTTACATCGTCCCAAATCGCCCTGTGCTTGACGTACATGACCGCGATTACGCAGGTGTTGGGCATGGTCACCCGTCAGACTGCCGAAGTTGAAAACAACAGTGAGTTCTGGCATCTGACGGAGCTGATTTCAGTGAACGCCGTGGAGAGGGTGTTGTGGTATGCCGACAAGTCAAGCTTGCCCCAGGAGCCTCCCCACGAGATTGCAGCCACTCAGCCGGCGGACGCTTGGCCCCAGCAGGGAGCCATCAGCTTCGACAAGGTTGTCATGTCGTACAGACCAGGATTGCCGGCGGTTCTGAAGGGAATGTACGTTTTTACAGGAAGAGCGTCGCTGAGATCAGATCGATGGACGTGAAAAACGGTGAAAAGGTCGGCATCATTGGTCGTACCGGTGCCGGCAAGACGTCGATCACTGTGGCGTTGTACCGGCTTGTCGAGTGAGTCTACCTCTCTGATGGAGCTGACCTCAGATTGACGTCTGGTACCATCTCGATCGATGGCGTGGACGTGTCCAAAATAGGACTCAACACGTTGAGGGGCCGCATCGCCATTATTCCGCAAGATCCAGTGCTGTTCAGCGGCACGTTGCGCAGCAACCTCGACCCGTTCAATTTGTACGACGATGCTCGGCTTTACGACGCTATGAAGCGAGCGTGTCTGATGGAGGGACCGGCATTTGAGGAGCACGACGGATCGGCGACTCCAGTCAAGCGGTTCTCGCTGGATACGGTAATCGAGGACGAGGGCCTCAATCTAAGTAGGTTAGTCCGCCGAGCCCCGCTGACGAAAAAGGCGTTGGCGAGCGATCCCTGGTCAGCCTGGCAAGGGCGTTGGTCAAGGACGTAAGTGCAAGCGAGACTTGTTTTGGGATCGAATACTGATTGTGATAGGCAAGAATCGTGTTGCTGGGTAAGTCCACCAAGGCGTCTTTTGCTGACCCGATCAGATGAAGCTACCGCCGCAGTCGGTAAGTGTCGTCTCGTTCGAGTGGCGGACATGCACTGACCCTATCCAGACCTCGAGACCGACTCGAAGATTCAGCAAACCATTCATCGCGAGTTCCGGGGCAAGACGCTTCTCTGCATTGCACATCGACTGCGGACGATCATATCCTGGGACAGAATCCTGGTGATGAACGCTGGAGAGATCGAGGTGGGCCGCATCGTGGCCGATCTGTGAATGGTAGCTGATGTCTCAGGAATTCGACACCCCGCTGAACCTGTTTGACGGCGAGGGGCTTTTCAGGAGTATGTGCGATCGATCGAATATCTCGCGGGAGGACATTGTCAAGGCCCGGCAGGAGGACCAGGTGGGAGATGAGTAGATTGCCTAGCTTAGTGGGCTCGATAGAGACATGTACGAGTACGAGCACACGAGTGACACTGCCACACCCGTCCAACACCCACTCTGGGGTCAATGTTTTCGTTTCATCCGAGCACCTCAAACCATCATCTACTCTTCTACTCGTACTGTATCTCTTACTGCACATACAATATACCCAGCATCTCTCGCAATCCCCCCTCCTCTCCTCCTCTCTGCGTCCTTTCCAAGCATATCTCCCGTGTCATCGCTACGCTACTGGCACTGGAAACCCCCCCGTCGCGACTCCCAACATGCTTCGTAGATTTCATCGACTCGCGGTCCCCCCTTCATGCCTCTCAGCGCATATCCCTTCTCGCCCACTCATCCTGGCCCCATCGCCAACCATTAGATTGCTTAGAACTTCATCACCCGCTGCTCTACCCCGTTCCACCAAAACCCCCTCGTCAGCAGCAAAGTCTGACCCTCCGCACCGACTCACTTTCGAATCCTCACCCTCTTCGCCTGAGACAGCGCAAGAGCCTGCCCCACCTTCTCCCCCATCTCCGCCCACCTTCTCCTCGGCCGCCTTGTCCTTCGAGCCCGTGGACAACCCGCTTCGCAGACTGCCTAACACCTTGGAGTTCCTCCGCACTCAAGTTCACACCACCTTCCTACCGGGGAATCAGCCTTTACCCGCCCCCGGGAGGCTGCTGCTTCAAGGAAACAAGAACCTCGACGTGCTGCACAAGGGCGACAAAGTCACACTGATCAGATCTTCCAACGAGCAGAGCGAGGAACAGTCAGGCGAGCCCGTTCTCGCGCTGACAACGCCGTTTGAAGGAGGCGAAAACTACGTCTTGGACGCCGTCAGGATAGTGGCTCGCGATGTCGGGGCAGAGTTGTTGAGATTCGATCTTGCTATGGGCTTGGGCTTCCACGGGTCGGGGGCGCCGCTCGAGGATATGGGTGAGATCGACTCCGGGGACAACGCTGAGGACCACAGGATATACTGCTCCGCCTCTTCCCAACTCGACCAATCCAATCCTGCAACTCACCACCACCTTGACGCAGGACCCGGATCCCGAGACGTCTCACGATCACGATCACCTCACACACGACGTCCAGGAGGGCGAACACGGCGAGCATGCCCGAACCGAAGCAGTCAGCATCCCAATGCTCTCGATCACCCGCTCGCCCCTGCAGCCTTCTTCAATGTCGTCGCCCACTCCTCCGACATCCCCCATCAACGACGATTGGTTGGAGTTCTTCACACGCATCGTGAATCACGAACACTGTGAAGGGCAACGGCGGATCATCTTGCTCGAATCCTCCACGGCAATGTCGTCTACGTTTGATACGTGGTGGCCCTCGTTTGTCGAGGCGGTTCGCCGCCGTCGCTCCAATGCTGGACCTCGGTCCAGCAGGGGCAAAGCTAAGCAGGCAGAGCTGCGGAATCCCACGACGGTCATCCTCTCCTGTACCCCTTCCTTCCTTCACGTCGGCTCCGACTTCGCCCCAACTCAACCCGCGCAGTCGTTTGCAAGCTCCATTGCAGCAAAATTGGGTGGTGTCATCGAAGACCGTCCAGACGCCGGTCCCCAAAACTGGTGGGCCGGTGACGAATCGGATGAGGAAGGAAGACTTCAGCGAGACCAGGATCGACTAGAGGCGCTGAGAAGCGACAAGCGGTGCGTTCCTGTTCTGTTGGCGTGCTCATATCAGGACTGGCAGTCTTGTCCCCACCTTTGAGTCGGCAAAAGCGCCAAGGAATCCCGCGGAGCTTTTCATGGGCATGTTCCCTCAGGACTCGGTGCAGTTCCAGACTCATCAGGTGGCCATATCGCGCGTGTTGCCCATCGTCCCCGAGATTCGTGAACCACAAGTGGAGGCAGAGAGACGCATTGCAATAAGGCAGCTGCTCAACGTGGCTCTTGTCGCCAAAGCCATGGGGTCTCTGGGCGGCGTCATTGATCGCCCGTTAGACGTGCTCGACAGTCTTCCGGCGGAGTGGGGCAACACGGTTTTTTCTTGGCCTCTCGCGCAGCGGATAGCCAGCTCGGCTCTCGGATTGGCAGTAACGCAGATCCATCTGCAGAAGCAAAGTATTCCGAAGCCGCTTATACTCGACTGGTCCCTCCTGCAGCTGGGCTTCGAAGCCGAGCACAACGAAGCGGGCCGGCTGGTCGAGCAGGCTGCCAAGTACCGCAAAGAATCCTCGGCCCTGGGCCCTAGTCCAGTTGTCAAAGGACAAGCGGATCTTGTCGTCGAGGAGCTTTTGCGGTCGAAGACGCTATCTCAACACGAACGCCGCTTGCTGCCTTGCATCGTGGACCCAACGAAAGTTAGTTCGACGACTTTTGCGGATGTCCATCTGCCTGAGAAAACCATCGACGCCATTCGGTCGATCATATCTCTCCCGCTGCTCTTCCCGGACGCCTTCCGCTCCGGTATTCTGAAAAATCATTCCACTTCCGGAGCGCTGCTCTTCGGTCCGCCAGGGACAGGCAAGACACTGCTCGCACGAGCAGTCGCGAGCGAGAGCGGCGCCCGAATGCTCGCTATACAGGTGAGTCTCTGGAATCAGCAAAGCTTGGCTAACCCACCAGCCTAGTGACATCTACAACATGTGGTTGGGGGAGAGTGAAAAGGCGTCAGTCGAACTCGCTGGCTCTTGCTGATGATCAGTGTGAAAGCCGTCTTCTCCCTGGCTGGCAAGTTGTCTCCGTGCGTCGTCTTCATCGACGAGGTCGACGCCCTATTCGCCGCTCGACAGGCAAACTCTGGATCCGGCTCCGCCATGGCGCACAACCAAACCTTGACGGAATTCATGCAGGAGTTGGACGGGCTCAGTTCCGCTTCTGCAAACAAGGACAAGAGACTTGTGGTGGTCGGGGCGACTAACAGACCGTTCGCCTTGGACGAAGCTGTGCTCCGACGACTTCCGAGGCGAGTTCTGGTGGATCTGCCCGGCCTCAAAGATCGCAAAGGTGAGATTTGCGAGATAGTGGAGGCTGATCGGCAGCAATTCTCAAAATCCTACTTCGGGAAGAGGAGCTTGCCGAGGATGTTGACCTGGACCACATCGCAAAGGAGACTGAATCCTTCTCTGGTTCTGACCTTCAACGTGAGCACCGCTGTTGATCTCCGCTTACCGTAGATCTCTGCGTCAGCGCCGCCCTAGCCGCGACCAAAGAAATGGTACAAGTGCCATGGCGACATGGCGGGTTACCCGCCGCAGCTACTGCAGCAGCGGCAGACGGACCCAATTCCGGCGATGGGGCGGCCAGCGAAAGTTCGGTGCTTGCGTTTCCAATCGAGATTCCCACCCCGGTCCATCCTCACAAGCAGCCGATCGCCGCCGCACCGCTCGCACGCATGGCTGCTCCCGTCAGCTCGGTGATTACTTGCTCCAACGCACCCTCCGAACCATCCGAGGTAGCATTGGGTGAAGCGGAAGCCCACAGAGGCCGTGAGCCGGCTCCCGCCTCGTCAGCTTCCCGGACACCTTCGACCCCAATCTCTTCGAGATCTCGGCTCCTGGCCGGCAGACACTTTACGACTGCGCTTTCAGAGATCCGGGCATCCTCTACAGAGGAGGGCACCATTGCTGAGCTTCGAAAGGTGAGCGACCAAATTTGAAATACGCTGATCTTCGCAGTTCGCTGAGCAGTACGGGGAGGGAGGTACTCGTCGAGGCAAGACTAACGGCTTCGGCCTGCGGTTCGGTTTCGGAGGGGTTGCGCCGGGACAGGACGAGGTTTACGGCAAAGTCATCAGATCGGCTTGATATTACGCCTGCACTTTGCATGCTGGTATCATGGTGCTGGGTGTAATCTTTGACGCAAAGCGTCCACTCGTCTTTGTAGCTGATGCAACCTCGTCTCCCGTCTGTTCCTAAGCTTTGCCAATCCATCTGCCGCGGCTTTTGGCTTGGCGAGCAGTCTTGATGCGAGAGCGGCTGAAAATCCCGTCTATTTGTAAGTTTAAAGCGTCAACCAGAACCCCACCTGAAGGTCGTGCTGCAGCATCTCCACTATCCGGTCAAAGTCCTTCCAGAACTTGCGCTCCGCGCGCTTCCACAAGCTCTGCCCCAGAACCAAAGACGCCGCCACGCTGAGCGTTCCGCAGCCCAGTGCGGTCTCGCTGCTGAGCAGCGACAGCGGTTCGACATATGCAGCCCAGCTGACAAAGATGCCAGTTGCCGCCACGCTGTACGTCCCGAGGAATCCGCGCTGTGCGCTCAGTTGCAGTCTCGGAACAGCTTGCTGAATGAGCTGACGTCGGCGGATCCGGATTGGATCGACAAGGGTCGATGGATCGAAAGGATGTACGGACAGCGACAACGACGAGAGGTGGTTGAGCAGCAATGGCGACGAGAATGGATGAGTGACACCGCCTTCAGACCGAAGGCTCTTTGAAGAGAGACGCCTGATCGTCGTGTCGGTCTCAGCGGACAGTTGAGATTGAAGTTGATTGAGCTGTCCGGATTCAAACACGAGCTACCGTCAGCAGAAGTCTGCAACGCAACCCACTTGACGCTCCAGTCCTGCGCCAAACTCTCGTTGGATCTTGTCCCCCAATTCGCTCGCCACATCATCCACCCTGGCCCGTCCAACAAGTCCCAGCCAGCTCAATCGCCCCCTCAGGGTGTTCTCCAGGCTCGACTTGCTGGTCAAGACCGCATGCCGCACACCACCCTCTACGATCCCTCCCTCGATCCCACGACTGGACACCGAGAGATGCCTCGCTCGACTCGCTGCCGCGGAAGCGTCCCGTTCGAGCTCGATCACAGTTTGACCGACCATCTTGATGGTAGTGAGGTCGTGACGAATGACGTCGTCGACGATGTTGAGAGCCAGTCGTCCAGTCCGAGTCGCCGTCTCGGACTGAAAATCGGCTGGAGGCCTGGGGACCATCGCTTTTTGGACCGGTCCAATGCCAGAGCCGAGGAAATCCTGCTGGAAGACGTTAAAGGCGGCATCTCGCCGTTCGGTCCCGGCAAGAGCAACTGCCAGAGCGTCAAAGGACTTGAGTGCGAGGTCGGCCCGGACAAATGATACCTCTGGCAGACGATGATAGCCATGGTCGGATAGTTGAGTACGCAGAGAAGCTTCAATGTCCTCTTCACTCGCCCCGGCGGGCAGCGGACCATTGACGATGAACATCGCGTCGATGTGATTCAGCAATGGGGACAGGACCGTCGACAGGTTGCCGGCTTGAAGCAAACGGAAGGGATCAAGCACGATCACTGCGGCATCTGTCGCCAATACCTCGGAAACCAGCTCGGTTGCTGCCACGGATGCTGAATGTTAGTACACGCCCATTTCTTGGACCCACCTCGCAACTCGACCAATTCGCTCCTGGAAGCTTGCAGCCACGAGGCGGGTAGACCGAGCGAGTCATTTTGCAGGCCTGGCCGATCCCGGAAGCTGCGAGCTGAGCGCGACACTGACCACGGCACGCTTCGAGAGCTCACCCAATCACGAGACGGTCACGGGTAGAATCCTCGTGCCTCCGCAATAGAGCTGTCCGACTCTGCTCAGAGTCCGCCAACGGATCTTGCAAAAGTGCAGAAACCACGTCCTTGGGACCGGCGAGGTCGTCGCCGAGGACTGGAACGTTAGCGGGCACCGTCAGCCTGAAGCTCACCTCCTATCCGATATCGACGAGTCGTGCCCAGGTCCTCGATAGCGGCCTCTACTCTCCGCGCCCAGACCGTTTGCCCACCAATGTCGTCCACCAGCAAGCGGTGGATCTTCTTCAGTCCCGTAGCGGCTTGAAGCCCTCCCGGGATCTCAACCAAGCCCGCACTCCTCGAGCGACCCGTGCCGTTGGCGAGTTCGCCTGAAGTCTCTGCCGGCTCGGGCGTCATTGATGAAAGCGGCCGCTGTGCGAGCTGGGCGCATGGTGGCAGCGGGCGCAGGCGAAGACGGGGTTGCGGACATCGGGGCGGTGGTCGGATTCCGCTCCGGAGCTGGTTCCGAACTGTCCTCGCGAGCTTCATGGTCCGTGTGACCACGGCTCGGGCTGTTTTGAGTCGTCGTGGGGGCAGCAAGCAAAAGGATGATTGCGGAAATCTCTGTCGGTGTGCAGTGAAGTGAATAGGCAATGGAGTGATTAGGATTAGGATTAGGAAATGGAACTCTAACAAACCGTCGAATGATTACAACACGAATACTAATCGTCCTAATCGAACTCTGCTTCCGTCGGACGCGTTTCGGTTGACTTACTTTGACGAAACCGCATCAACACCAACCACCAGCACCAACAGTTCCATCGTCCCCTTCCATCGTTTACCCATCATCCTGCTTGCTTGACTCAGATCGCTTCCTGACACCCCGATACGACCAGACCTGACGAGCGTGACGAACCACTCCAGACTTGCCATTTCTCGCCAGACCCACCACTCTCACACACACCGCTTGCCCAGCATCGCTCACACATCACCAACTCTCTCGATTCGCGGCGTCTGTGCCCTCCCTCTCGTTCAAACCAGCCAACAGCCACAGGCTCCCGACTGTGCAGCCTCTTCTTTCTTCCCCGCTCTGTACCTCGCCGCTGGTCACCCAACGAGTCATAGTCGCTGCTCGCCTGCGATATGACCGAGCAAGGATATGTGTCTTCGGGGTCGGGCAGTGGTCGGGTCTCCGGGGGGGAGGGCGCAGATAGGAATTCGTCAGTGGCCAAGACCGGCCTCGAGTTTCTACTCGTCGTCTTGCGCTGAAGATTCTTCAGTATCGTGCTCAAGGTCGGAATGGTTGGAGACTCGCAAATCGGCAAGACCTCATTGATGGTGAAATACGTGGAGGGTAGCTTTGAGTGAGAATCGCTCGTTGGCTGGACCTCTACGGCCAGGGCTGAGACCTCCAGCGAGGACTACATTCAGACTCTAGGCGTCAATTTCATGGAAAAGACAATCAGCATCCGGAATACGGAGATCACGTTCTCGGTAGGTGTGCTGGCGCTCGACATCCTGCTGATCTTCCAGATTTGGGATCTCGGCGGGCAGCGCGAATTCGTATCCATGCTGCCTCTTGTCTCCAATGATGCCGTGGCTATCCTCTTCATGTTTGACTTGACTCGAAAGGCGACTCTCAACAGCGTGAAGGAATGGTACAGGCAAGCAAGAGGGTTCAACAAAGTGAGCGAAGAGCGCGCTCGAGCATTCCTGGCAGGAGGTGGTTTAGCTCACAACGCCATCAGACGGCAATACCTGTTCTCATAGGCACAAAGTACGACCAATTCGCGTCATTCCCACGCGAGGAGCAAGAGGAGATCACAAAGCAAGCAAAGCGGTTTTCCAAAGCGATGCATGCGCCCTTAGTGAGTTGAGTTTGCCGAGCAGTCTACATCGCCCGCTTACTCTACGAGATCTTCTGCTCAACATCGCACTCTATCAACGTGCAGAAGATCTTCAAGATTGTCCTGGCAAAGGCGTTCGATTTGAAGGTGAGTCCCTATCGTTGGAATGTCGCTGACCGATGAAGTGCGTGATACCAGAGATAGATGAAGTCGGCGAACCCATCCTTCTTTACGTCGAGGTGTAGACCCCTCTACCCAGCATCAGCTTTCAAGCTTCGTCATCCGCCTTACAGGCGCATTTCTTGTTATTGTAATGACCGTTGCATGATTTCGGCCAACCTGGCGAGGCCCGCCCGTGCCCCACCGGCGGTGCGGCCATCGATGAACAAGTCGAACTCGTGCTGAAGCTGACTCATATCCTCGTCTGGATCCTCGGTATCTCGCCGGATGTAGACTGTGCGCATTCCCCTGCGTCGTCAGTAAGCCCAGGGCGCGGGCGACTGACGCTTGAGCAGCCGCGCGCAAGTCGTAGGCATGTGCGGCAACCATTGCCACCTCTTCGGGCCGCCGGTCGAGCAACTGAATGCATCTCTTGTAGACGGCGAGGTCGGGCTGGGATTCAGCGACCGGACCTCGCCCGAGCTCACCTTGGATAGGCCCAACAGCTGTGACGATAGAAGGGCGTGAAAGGGAAGCGCGGCGGACGATACGATGTCCAGCTGCAGCCGTGTAGTGCCATTGGCCAGAACCACCCTGTCGCCTGTCAACTGGGCTAGATGAGGACAGATTTGGGCCATGCTCACACGTCCAGGCGCTCTTTCAGGCTGTTGATACCATCAATGACATCTGGCCAAGCTTTATCCATAAGCTGTCATGCGATCGACCGCTCCTGCGCCTCTTACCCGTCTGCTTGTGCCAGGCGTTCACGAGCCTCTGCCGTTCTCGCTCGTCCCAGATTCCCATCCCCACACCAAGATCTTCTAGCATGTCGTCCAGGACCAAACGGTGAACGACGTCAATGTCGGGGCTCTGCTCCCCCTTCTCGAAGGCGTCCAGTATATGTCTGAAAAAGCCTGCGCGCCACCTATGGGCCAGTTCCGACCTGTCAATGTCTTTGCCAGGTACGAGTGGAGACGAGACAAGGGCCTGGCAGACCGAAGTATGCCAATCGGCGCAGGTGCCCATAAGGTCGAAAGCGAGGGAGCGGACCTGCGAGAGCGCCTCAACGGTGCTTGTGGCATCGGTTTGTGCCATTGCTGTTGCTGTTGCTGTTGCTGTTGCTGTTGCCTACGATCGCGTGCAGGACAGCTTCAAAGCAGCGAAGCGACAGCGCAGACAGATGTGGCCGAGTTGTCGTTGTCATTGCGGACGAACCTCCACTCAACCGGATAAACAAACGAATTCGAATAGGCCGATTTGTAATAGGGGTATTACAAATTGGAAACAACGCCTTTGGACTCACTTGTAATGGTTTGTAATCAATCATCTGTAATCAGGCCTCCCCTCCACTTGAACGGCTAGATTTTGTTCGTCAATCTTCCCATCCTTCTGCCCTCCTTCATATTCCCTACTCGATAGCAGCAACATCGAAAGCCGCAGGCATAGCAGCAGC
Organism: Saitozyma sp. JCM 24511; assembly: GCA_001600855.1. NCBI lineage: Eukaryota > Fungi > Basidiomycota > Tremellomycetes > Tremellales > Trimorphomycetaceae > Saitozyma > Saitozyma sp. JCM 24511. The sequence continues at coordinate 1,726,586 of BCLC01000001.1, read as the reverse complement.
ATCGAAAGCCGCAGGCCATCGGGGAGCGAGTCGCACGTCCGATGGGCAACGACCAATCCCGCTCCTCATCGGCAGGCAAGGACCAAGACACTCAAGAAAAGCCGCCGGATTACTATGAGCTCCTCCAAATCCACGAGGATGCCACCGATGATGAGATCAAGGTGAGTTGCGGTGATGAGCTGCACCTGGTTCCGCTCTCACGTCCAATCGCAGAGATCCTACAGGAAGCTAGCGGTGAGCTTGGTCGCCAGGCATCGCGGGGATGACCGCTCAACCTCGCAGCTGCTCAACCACCCGGACAAGAATCCCGATCGGATCGAAGAGGCGACCAAAATCTTTGCAGACCTTCAGCAGGCTTATGAGGTGAGGTGCCGGTTTGACAGATCAGGACTGCTGGCACTGACACTCTTGCAGATCCTTAGTGACCCCAATGTGAGTATCTGCCGGGCGACCTCCTTCGGTGCTCATGCAAGAAGGAGCGAGCTTTCTACGATTCCCATCGCAATACCCTTCTTGCGGCCACCGACGAAGATCTGTACAATCACGTTCGAGCGGGCGACTCGGCTGTCAACGATGCCAAGTCCAAGTTGAACAAGCGACGTCCAGGAGATCCGGGTGTGCGGCTCGAGCAATTGATGCGCTTCTTCGATCCCAAGCTGGCGCGCAAGCTCGATGACACAAATGAGGTGAGCTTTGTATGGTCGGGCTCGGGCATGGGCGTAATCTCACTCTCCCAGGGTTTCTTCTCCATCTACCGATCGTTATTTGCGCTCCTTGCGTCCGATGAGAGGCTTCACACACCTCTCGGTGAGACGCCACTGCCCTATCCAGGTTTCGGCGACTCCACCACATCCTACGCCGCACCGACGGGCATGACGCGGGCCCAGCGAGATTCGCAAACATGGGCTCGAGACTTTTACGTCGTCTGGGGCGACTTTTCAACATCCAAGCGGTTTGAATGGGTCGCTCGTTGGGATCTGGAGCGCGGAGAGGATCGCTCGATGCGAAGGCTGATGGAAAAGGAGGCAAGTGACGAACCAACGATGACTTGCTCTCGCTGACATTGCGCACTGTAGAACAAAAAAACCAGAGACGAGTATCGCAAAGAATACAACGATACCGTCAGAGTGAGCCGCGTGGAAAGACTTTTCGCTGATCCGGCAGCAACTCGTGCTCTTCGTTCAGCATCGCGATCCCAGATACAAAACGCATCAAGCGAGGGTGGCGCAGAAAAGAGCGGCCTCTTCCGGGGCGAAGCGAGCTGGCCCGACATCGTCGAAGACATCTTCACCGGCGACAGTCCCGTCAGATCGCCGGCAGCCGACCGATCGAGAATCAAATATATTGTACGAGGAGCAGGATTGGCAGAAATTGCAAGACCCTTCAGACAGCGAGGAGGAAGTTACTGAAATGGACGCTGGCGGCGGCACTGCGATCCGAATGAACGATGGGTCAGGAAATGAGGTGTTTGAGTGCGTCGCGTGCAGCAAGACCTTCATGAGCGAAGCCAGTTGGGAGAATCACGAGAGAAGCAAGAAGCACCGGCAAGCGGTTTGGAGGTGCGTGTTCCGAAGATCTCTATGGCTGTGCCTGAACTCATGTTCTCGAGGCTTCGAAAGCAGATGCTTAGCGAGGAGCCCATCATGAGTCAGGGCCAGACTCCAGCATCCTCCGATGATGAGATTGAGGACGGCTCGCTCGATCCGGTCGCGGCGACTACGTCGGACATCGAGGACGACTTGAAAGACCTCTCGATGTTGGACGAGATGTCAAGCGGCATGTAAGTTGTTCCTACATCTCGGGTCTGGGAGTGACACATGTTGATCTAGTAGGACGAAGAAGCAGCGTCGTGCGGCAGAAAGGCACAAATCTGCAGGAGCAACTATTACGCCCTCGCGCTCGCCACCTGCGGGAGAGGGGGGTTTTGCCGAGCGATCCGCCGGCGTTTCGGAAGATGAGGCGAGCGAGGCAGGAGACAAGGACGCAGTCGATGGGCGACCCGAGCAGCGTTCAAAGCGTGATAAGAGGCGCGCCAAGGAAGCAAAGAAAAAGGCGGACGCGGAGCTTCAGAAACAAGCGGCAAGGGAAGCTCGCAAAGCCACAAAGATGGGACATGCCGGTCATGGTCTGGATGACTCACCAGACCGTCTCAGCACCAACCCAACCAAGAAGAAAGCGGCACCGATGTCGAAGAAAGGCAAGGGTCAGGCTTCTCCCGCCGTCATGCAGGACTCGAGCCCCGATGTGATCACCAAACTTATGGAGGAAGTCGACGAGAAGAAGACCAAACTGCTGGGCAAATGGGACGGTGCATGGGAAGGCAAGTAAAGGGAAGCCCCAAACCTGCGGCTACTGACCGACCGAACAGCCATCATCATGCGCCTGAAGCCCCTGCTTTCTGACGCTCGGGTCCCTTCGTCTCTTTGCCTGGGCCTCGGAAAGCCCTTCACCGATCGTACCGCCCAGATTCAGCTTGCCTTGCTGCTGGCTCTGGCGGACAGCCTCGAGGTGCGTGGTCCTGCAGTCCCACTCTAGAACACCGTGATGACAGTGCCAGATATCAACGTCAAACATCGAATGCTTTGATCCGGCGTGGGAAGAAGGGGACGTCAAGCTGCTCAAGGCAATTGGGCTGACGCCTCTGGAAGCCAATCTGGTAGGTCGTCGACGACATTGTATGCGAAAGATCGCAGCTAACCTTGATAGCGTGGAGGCTACCAGCTGCGAGACGATCGACCCTATCTTCTCTATATGCCGCATTGTTCGCGGGCCCTATACGAATCGCTCTTCACCATCAACTTTGGGCCGATCTTGGCCGGCCGACCGAAACGAGTACTGCTCGGCAATGAACTTGCAGAGTATCTGCCGGATCTGGTGACGTTACGTGGGGACACCGAGCAGCCATCGCCTGCAGGATTTGTAAAACCAAAGAAGAAACGGAAAGGAAGACAAGGCGGGGACAGGGAGTTCCAAGACAGCGTGCTGCGCCGTTTGGGTAAGTCTGCTCCTCATATCGCCCGAGCAGTCACTGACGATGCCGATCAGTGCCACACCTTGCAACGATACCTCTCTCAGATCTGCCAGAGACTCATCTGCCTGGCTTTGCGAGAGCATTCCTTTCCCTCTCTTTCCAGTGGATCCCGGATGAGGAAATGTCGGCAATAGACTGGGGGCGCCCATTACCTGAAGTGGTCTGGCCTGATAACGGAGAAGTTGAGTAGTCTATACCCTGCACCGTACCAATACCTTTCATACAGATACCCCAAAGCTGGGCGATGAGAATGAGCCTTGACGGGCAGCTTTTGGAGCGGCGTTGTTCTTTTATTTTCGGCCAACTTCTCTAGAATAGATCGAGTAGCCTTGCGTGCGCGGCGGAGGAAAGCTTGATCGTCTGGAAGATCAGAACCCGGCCGGGGCACGGACCTCGACGGTTTCACGAGCCATCGAGAACTGCATAGAGAGAGCTCCCTATGGTTCTCTTCGACTCACCGCGTGACGAGATAGATGACCATGTAAGGCCTTCGATCTCTGCGGGTCAGCAATGTGAAACCCGATGAACACATACTGTACAGTAGTGGTCGCAAGCGGCTGATATCTCCCGGTAAAGCCCGACAGGATGTCTCACCACCCGTGCAAGCTATTGACTCAGATCAAACCTCGGATTTGCAGCCGCAGTATGGCATTTGAATAACAGTAACAAACACCCTTCTGCCTTGCAGCGCATCACGTTTCAGATATTCACAGTGAGGACACGGCGGTCTCCATCTCCATCGCGGAGGTCGGAAGCGCCTCTATCGATCTCTGGGCTGTACTACCGCGGGTAGCGCGTGCATCGGCACCTCTGCTATCGACAGCAAGCTCCCCAGCCCGTCCCACACAGCTTCATCCGACTACAAAGCCGCTGGCTCTCGCTCAGCACAGAGAAGAGTACAGGTACTGCTCTTTTTGAGTGGTGAAAGAATCTGGACACCCCAGTGGAGAGTAACTGCTACCCGGCCAGCCGGAAGTCCAAACTCTCCTCGTCTCAGCTGAGTACCAAAGGAACGTCCCTATCCTCCTGTAAACGACCCAGCTGAGTGTCGGATATATCGGCGGTCAGCTTATCCCTGATTACTCCCGCTCTCTCTCGGTCCTGCCGTCAGTCTTGTAGTCGCCCAACTCGACTCTAGACGTTTCTTTTCCACCCATGCATTGCTTCGGTTTCCGACACTGAGCACTCTAAGTATGTCCGAGGACGAGCGCACCACCTACAAGGTGATCACCCTCAAGGGGAGCGACAATTATGAGGACTGGAAGCTCTCGATTTTGTCCGTCTTGCTCTCCAGGACCTTCTCGACTTCATCAGCGCGTCCAAGGCAACTACAGACCCTGCAGACAAGCGCAAAGCCGGCAAGTGTTTTGCTCTCATCATCCAATCCTTGTCCCCGGTCATTACCTCGTCTCTCCCTGCGGATTGCAGTGACCCGCTTGATCCAAAGGCTGCTCTACTATGGGCGCATCTCCGGCGCACATTCTCGGTTCAAGTTGGCGCAAGGCAAGCGACTCTGGTGCAGGAACTCTTCCCACCACCATCCCAGAGGGTGACGATCCCATGCCGCACCTCTCGAAGCTCCAGTCTGCTCATTCGCAGCTGAACTCTGGCGGGGAGAATCTTTCAGACAAGATGCTCGCCTACGCCATGACAATCGCTCTTCCTGAGTCTTGGTCGACTCAAAAGCAATCTCTCTGGCTCCAAGAGCCTCTCAAGTCCGAATCAGTGGCTTCTGCGGTCCGCGCAGAGTTGCAAAGGCGCATCCTTGAGTCTGGCGGCACCGGGACCGCTCTCAAGGTGCAGGGGAACCGTCCCCAGCAATTTAACAACCAGCGGTCCAACTCGGGACCCAAAAAGGACTGGCCTCGCGACGACAACGCGTTCTGCGAGTACCACGGCGTGAAAGGACACTCGACCGAGTCCTGCTTCACCCGAAAGCGTGCTGATGCCAACGAGGCCAATAACAAGCCCCACGCCAAGGTCGCACAGGCTGAAGACATCCCCACCGCTCAGGTGGCCAAACTCGACGTCAATCACGACTCGGACGGCTCTGCATACATCTCTGCCGCCGTCCCCAACAATTTCAATTCCGTCCCCGCTATTAAAACCGTCCCCGGCATTTTTATCATCGACTCTGGTGCTTCCCAGCACATGGTCACGTCCTCAGCTCTCCTCTCGGACGTCAAGCAGATCACCCCGGTCTCTGTCAAGATTGGGGACGGCACAAAACTTCTCTCTCGGTCCTCTGGGTCGCTCATTCTTGGCATACCAACGTCCTTGTTGTCCCCGGTCTACAGGCAAACCTTCTCTCGGTCTCGCAGACCCCCTCCCCGTTCATTTGGCGCTTCTCTCGCTACTCGGCAACCCTGTACAACGCCAATGAGACGCCGGTCTGCACTGCGCACCTTCAAAGCGGACTCTACACCCTCAAAGCGAGTTCGGCTACCGCCCTTGCGGCTGCAGTCGCTGACAGACTCTCAGTACTTCGAGATTGGCACCACCGTTTGGGCCACTTGAATGCTAGAGCTGTTATGCGACTGTATAGGGCTGGTAGAATTGATGGACTCGATGCAATTACCTCTCAGGACGTTTCCGACTTCAAATACGAGTCATGCATCATGGCAAAAGGGACTCGGCTTCCGTCCCGCCGGCAGAGGACGTCCGTGCAACCAAACCTGGCGAGCTTATTCACATCGATCTCTGGGGACCTGCTGCTGTCACTTCCATTGGCGGCGCACGCTATTTCTTGACCTGCTATGACGACTATTCTCGGAAAGTTCACCTTTCCTTCCTCAAACAAAAGTCAGACACCTTTACTGCTATCAAGTCCTACATCGCCCTGGTTGAAAGGTGTCACGGGTGCTACGTCGACCAACAAGGAACCCGTATATCCGACCTCTAGGACAGGCTAACCTCGAATCGTCTAAGCGAAGACCAGGCGAGAGTAGTCTATCCAGAATGACTTGAGGGCCGCGTGACAGCCAAGTCAAGGTTGGTCGAGGTAGCGGTATCTCGGATACGAATAGCTGTGATAGAATATGACGGCTTCGATAAATTAGCAAGGGCTACGGTACGCTACGGTTAACTACAGCGGACTACAATTTGGAGTTCTCAAAAGACTTCTTCTTCGACGGTCACGTCTCTGACCTTTATACCTCTGTCGCTTGTCCTCGGCCATCTCGAATTCCGTAGGCTTCGGTCGTATCGAGTCTCGTAGTCCTCGGCCATCTCGAATTCCGTTGGCTCCGGTCGAACCCGAAACATGCCGCATGTAAGACATGGAGAGACATGTCTCGATCAGCGGCGATGGCGTGTTTTGGGACATGATATTCGGGACATGTCGTGGTGTCGCCGAATTACCATTTCCGGGGTCGAGGATAGCCTCTCGATATTATCGCCGGATTGAGTAATCGAATGTAGCCGTCGGATTGCCGAGAGTATTCGAAGGGTGAGACGATATGGTAACATGTCGATGTATGCGAGATGTAGTCGTTGTGTTGAATGTTTGTTTCACGTATAATCGTTTGTCGAATAGGTCGAATCGTGTATAGTCGTGCAGTCGAAGTGAGTCTTCTGACAAAAGGCAACTCGGCATCAAGGTCAAGACCCTCCGCAGTGACAACGGGGGGGAATTCACGTCTAAGGACTGGGACAACTACATGCGCCAACTCGGAATCCAGCACATTCGAGTTCCTCCAGACGCCCATGCTCAGAATGGACGAGTTGAACGTGTCCATCTCACCATTTTCAACCTGGTTCGCACCTACCTCATCAACACCGGTCTCCCGCAACACTTCTGGGCCGAATGCGCATCCTACGCAGCCTACACCCGTAACCACACGCCCTGTGGTCCCCAATCCGCCATTCCAGATGACAAGTGGTTCGGTAAATCAAAGCGACACGACCATCTCCACCCTTTTGGCTGTACCGTCTATTTCCGCGACCACCGGCACATCTCCAAGCTGTCTCCACGCTATCACAAGGGTCTCTTAGTTGGCTATCAAGAGGGTACCCACAACTATCGAGTTTGGGACAACAACAAGGTTGTTATCACTCGTGATTTCGTCTTCATAAATACTGGGGATGGCATTGACTTTGGAAAATCCGGGGACGGCACTTTTCCTGCTCCGATCAACCTGAAACTTGGTGACACGATGCGCGACATGCGAAACTACATTCCTACCGACTTTCAGCTTGGTAGCATCAAATCTGCAGGCGGTAAAAATTGTGGGGACGGAAATTTCTGCATTCACTCTAAAGAGCGCGGTTACAACTTCGACGACTTTCTCGATGACTTTCAAGGGGTATTGCAACGCAACAGGAATCGGGACCACCTCGGCGCGGGGGGGCAACCTCATACTCCGCCTCACAGTCCCAATCCCTCGGTACAATCAACTCAAAATGCGTCCCCGGCAATTTCTCAAAATGTGTCCCCAGGAATTTCGGATGCGTCCCCACCTATTTCCAGCAACTCGGAAAACAACTCGGAAACCGACTCGGACGATCCTCTAGCACTCACAGACACCGAGGACCCATTCAACTACCTCGCACATGCACTCACAGCCTCTGCACCATCATATTACCGTGAGGCGAAAGCGTCAGGCGAATGGAAACACTGGAAACCGGCAATGGATGCGGAACTCGCCAAGACGGACCAGTACAAGGTCTGGGAAGTTGTAGACCGCCAACCCAACATGCGAGTGGTTGGCGCACGATGGGTCTACACTCGAAAGATCGACGGCAACACCGGATTGCCCTCCAGCTACAAAGCTTGATGGGTCGCTAAAGGTTACTCACAACGGGAAGGAATCGACTTCAACGAGCTCTACGCTGCTGTTGCTCACAAGTGTCGGATATCGAGATACGAGTGCGTAAGACGAGTATCAAAGAAAGAGCAAGAAAGAGAAATGAGATAGAATGCGTGGGAACGTGCTAGAGACGCGGGTGAAAACCTGCGGGTCACGTGACTAGCTACAACGGTGAATGTGGCGGTGTGGCAGATGGTGAACTAGGCGTAGATTCCGACAGATTCCGACACCCCCCCCCCACGCATAGGTAACCGGATGACACCAAGCAACTCACAGAGTTGAGTGAATGTATCCGCCGGAAGTGACTTGGTCAGTAAGTCGGCAATATTGCTGGCCGAGGAGACATGTGACAAGTCGATCGAGCCGTCCTCAACTTTCTCGTGGAGGAAGTGGTGTCGCATGGCGATGTGCTTCGACTTGTCGTGGTGCACCGGGTTCTTGGAGAGCGCAATGCAACCATTGTTGTCATTGTAGATCGGAATGGGTGAGTCGGTTGGAGGTCCAAGTTGAAGATCACCGAGTAGAAGTCGGAGCCAGGTGGCTTGTTTGGCCGTGTCGGCCGATGCCATGTATTCTGCCTCAGTGGTGGATAGAGCAACGGTAGGTTGGAGGCGGCTTTTCCAGGCGACAACACTGTCGGAAACCGAAGCAATGCATGGGTGGAAAAGAAACGTCTAGAGTCGAGTTGGGCGACTACAAGACTGACGGCAGGACCGAGAGAGAGCGGGAGTAATCAGGGATAAGCTGACCGCCGATATATCCGACAAACACCACCGTAGACCTTGAAAACATAGCCGGTTGTTGACCGTCGGGTGTCCATGTCGCCACCCCAGTCGGCATCGGCATAGCCGAGAAGGATTCGCTTTTCGCAGTCACCGTCAAACATGAGGCAGAGATCGGTAGTGCCTTGGATGTACCGGAGAAGGTGCTTTGCCGCTTTCCAATGAGATTCGTTCCATTTGCTGATAAAACAAGAGAGGACACTGGCGGCTTCGGCAAGATCGGGCGGGACGAGAGATGGTTGATGCGTAGAGGACGGAACCGACAACTTGAGGGAACGGTAGGTGTTTGGCAAGGGCGTGTTCCTCATCTGTGGAGGGAACAGGTCGGAAGCCGGTTGGAAGAGGAGTCCGTGCCGGGTTGCAGTCCTGTAAGTCGAAGCGTTCGAGGACAGACTGGAAGTAGTGTTCCTGGGACATGTAGAGCTTTCTGGCCATGCGGTCCCGGTAGATGTTGAAACCGAGGAAGTAGCCGACGGGTCCAGATTCGGAACACTCGAATTGAGCGATGAGTTGGCGTTGTTCTATTGTGCGCTGCCACCGCTCCATTGTTTGGTACTGTCACGACATCATCACCACCAAGGTCACCATGATGACATGAACAACGACCAACCACGTGACCTGGATATTGAAGCACGACCTTCGCGATGCAACGAAGGGACGCGAGGTGACCTTCGCGACACGACGCAGGGGGTACCCTCACGACTCAGGGGTCCAGGCGGGTCGCGGCTCGATGGGCCAGGCTGGTCTCGACTCGGCGGTCCAGACTGATCTCGACTCGCTGGTCCAGACTGGTCTCACCTCTCTGGTCCAGGCTGGCCTCGACTCTCTGGTCCACGCTGGCCTTGACTCAGCGGCCCATGCGATCCCCGACTTGGCGACGGCGAAGGAGGCCGAGATACGCGAGGCTCGCGATGGTATAATGGTGGATTCGAGAAGGGAAGGTGTTCCCTTGTCGAATCTTGATTAGTCGTTCATAGCTACTAGCTCTAGTACTCTGCAGTGACTTGCTGTGCCGGCCAACTTGACTTAGCTACCACGACGGTCCTCAAATCATTCTGTTAACATCTGCGAGGTTCGCGCAACTCGATCCACCTCCAACCTTCTAAGTCGTATACTTAGGAAGGTCTTCGAATCTCCGACGCGCTAGGTCAAATCACAAGGGTCCCTTGGCCAGGCAGCTCCCGTGACAGTAGCCTATATTCATCTGGTCTTCGCTTAGACTATTCGAGTTCAGCAACTCTAGCGAGTCGGGATACGGGTTCCTTGTTGGTCGACGTAGCCCCCGTGACAGCTACCGGGACGGTCCTTAAGTCATTTGAGTGGTGCTGAGAGGTTCGCCTAGTTCAAACCACCTGCGACCTTCGCAGACAATCATGCAACAAGGTCTCGAACCTCCGACACCGTTTTAGGTCGAATAACAAGGGTCAACTGGCCAGGCGGTGAGCCGTGACAAGAAACATGACTGCTATCATGGCATTGGCCCAGTCAGAAGGACCCAGAGGAGCAAAAGACAAAGCTGGTTCAGCGAGGAGCTTGACACTGAGCAATCAAAACGAACCCGTGACCATTTGATTGCTAGCACCTGGTTTTTGACACAGACTGGCCGCACGGAACTGTTCAGTTCGACATGGAGCTGTTCCACAAACTGTATTGTTGCGCAGACAGTAGCCGGGATCAGCCGGGGATCGACGCCTTACCAACCCCGAGTCTTCACAAGTGTCCCACACGCGCCACAGCAATGCATGGAGAATATGTGATGGGGTTGCCGTACTGTACATGCAGAGGTGAGAAATTCTCATCCAAACGTCTGTGATGATCTGGTGGGACGCTTCTGTTTGCTGAGACGCTGGGAAGCGTCAGCATGCTGTCAAGCGGCGGTGATTGGGAGCCCACACATACCCAGTCGTCCTTGTCGGTCGCGAAACGGTCGAACAGCGGTTCGATCTTTTCTTGCGCTTTGCGCTTGCTGATCTTGTTGAGGTCGGCGACGCGGAAGAAGGTCGGCGCCACCTCTGACAGCCACTTTGGTTCGATGACCGTGACTTGGTGCATGTACTCCTCTGCAAACGTCAGTCATGGCAGATGTCGAAGACAAGGGAACACGCACTCGCTGTGAGCACCAACTCGTAGTAGATGCACCATTCGGGTGGTCTTTGGAACAACGCGCTTGAAGGGTGAATGCTGACGGGAGTCCCCTCGACCAGTGTCTTGTAACCCTCGGTCGGATCTGGCATGTCAGCCCAGCGGCGTTCGGGGGGCGCACCTTTCTTAGCAGCATTGCGGAAAAATCCAGAACAGATCGCCATTCGCACTCGGTTGTAATTGGCCCCACAGGACACCAAATCATGTTTGTAACGATCCATGATTCCAATCAACTCTGCACAAGTGAGCGCACAAAATCATGTTGGACGACGTGACTTACGCTTCCGCACATCCTGGGCCGTTTTCATGGCACGCGTATGTATGAAGTTTTCGAAGCACCAGGGATTGCTGAATTTGGACACTTTCCAACCATTGTACACAGCCTGACGAGTCAGTTAACGGTTCGAGGATCTTCGACGTACAAGGAGTGTTAAGAGATCCCCCTCTGGTTGGTGGAACTTTGCCTTTTTGGCATCGGCCTGGGCCTGCTTGTCCTTCGGCCGGTAGTAGATCTGGCCACCGGCCTGAAGCATCGCGACGATCGTGAGAGCTTCCTCCGAACAGCCGTATTCGACCGATTTGATGAGCATCTTTGAAAGCGGTGGGTCGAGAGGGAAGTCGGCCATTTTGCGCCCTATACGAGTGAGGAGACCCTCGTCATCGAGCGCTCCTAATGCGTAGAGCTGCTCGAGGGCCGTTAACATGGTGGCAGCTGGCGGTGGGTCCATGAAGTCGAAGTGGATGAGATCGTTGACTCCCATGGCTTTCAACGTCAAAATTGTCGACGCCAGGTTGGTCCGTTGGATCTCGGGGATGGGGTTTGGGAGCATCTCGTTGCGGTATGCGATCTCTGTATATAGTCGATAGCATTTGCCCGGGCCAGTCCGCCCTGCTCGTCCAGCGCGTTGTCTTGCTTGGGCTTGGGAGATCGGCTGAACATTCAGTACAAAGCGGCAACGGACATGACTCACCGTCACGACCAACGAGTCCATTCCCAACTTGGGATCATATGCGTTTTGCTTGGCAAAACCGGGATCGATGACATAGTAGATCCCGTCGATGGTGATACTCGTCTCGGCAATGTTGGTGGCGATGACAACCTTTCGAGCCCCGGGAGGCGCTGGGTCAAAGATGCGTGACTGCATCTCGGATGGCAGAGCCGCGTAGACCGGGAGAATGAGAAGTTCGGGTACTTGCGGTCCCAAAGCCTTGACTCGTTCGTATAACACCTCGCACGCCGTGTCGATCTCTTCCTGACCAGTCAGGAAAAGGAGAATATCTCCTTCTGGCTCCATGAGGTGGATTTGAAGGATGGTGATGAGGGAGGCTTCAAGGTAGTCGGGCTCGGGCTCCTTGGTGTAAAGAGTCTCTACTGGGAAAGTGCGACCGGGAATGGTGAAGATTGGACAACCCCAGAAATACGTGGCGAATTTGGCAGCGTCCAAAGTCGCCGAAGTGCAGATCAGTTTGAGATCGGGGCGGCGTTTGCAGGCCTCTGCACGGTTAGCGACTCGGCGACGTGATCAGCGCTCACTCTTCATTAGGCCGAATAAGACATCCGTGGCAATAGTCCGCTCATGCGCCTCGTCGAGCATGATGACTGCGTATTTGGAACAATCGGGGTCGACCAAAAGTTCTCGCAGAAGCATACCGTCCGTCTGGGCGTCAGCGATGGGAAAGCGCTTGGAGACATACCATGAATTTGATCTTGGTCTCGGGGCTCGTGAGATCCTCGAACCGGATAGTGTAACCGACCTCAGCGCCTAAACGGCAGCCCACTTCCTCGGCCACGCGCTTGGAGACGGAGACAGCGGCAACCTTTCGAGGTTGAGTGCAACCGAGCTTGCCGCGTTCCAGCAGGCCCTCTTCCGCGAGATACTGGGCCATCTGGGTGGTCTTGCCTGAACCAGTGTCGCCGACCACAACGAGAATTTGGTTCTGAGGTCAGTGCAAATTGTTGCGAAGTCACTTACTTCCCGAACGGCCTGCACAAGCTGATCCCGGAGCTTGTAAATGGGCAAGCTCCGCCGCTGCTCCTGGATGCTCAAAGACGTGATCTTGCCGTACGTGGAGATCTTGTTGGCCGCCTTCCACGCCGGTGTTTGCGCAGCCTTTTGACCGAGAAGATTTCCTTTGACATCGGACGCAAACTGACGTTCGTTCTGCCTCGCCATGGGATCCAGCCACGGCTGGTTGACGTCGCGAGAGTCCGAGTCGGCAGATTCATTTTGCTCCAAACGCTTCAAGTCACGTCGTTCTTTGGCCAGCGAGGCTCCGGCCATAGCGGCGCGATTCAGTGAGCCATCGGGAGCTTTGATGATCTTGACAGGGGAGAGCTCCAAGGTGATCTTGGTTTGACCAGAAAGGAATGACGGTTCGATCTCGTTGACTTCGATATCAATGTCTTGCTCGATTTCCGGGTTGGCGATGGCCGCGTTGAAGTCCTCGTCAATGTCGGGGTACTGGAGAGTCAGGGGGGGCCTCGAAACATGACTTACATCCGCTGCGTTGACTGCCCCACTAGCTATCAGCTGCTTGATCTCAAACCGCTCCGGGCTGCTAAGTCGTTTTGCCGAAGTCCCGCGACGCTCGTCGACGTGGATTAAGGGCGTTGCGTTGCTACCAGACGCCGCACGGACCGCCGCACGACGCTCCTCTTGGGCCACCTCCTCGGCTGAACGGATGTAGAGATGGGGTCTGACGCGTCAGTTGCATCACACAAGCGATACTCACGATAGGTCGGCGCCCGTGTTTTGATCGACATCCTTCATGCTGAGTCCGTACTTCGTCCCCGCAACAGACATGACCTTGACCTTGACACGCTGATTTCGCTTCAATACGTCGGCTGCGGAGTTGACTCGGCCACCAGCAATATTGGAGACATGAACCATGCCTAAATACTTAGCGACGTCGACTGGTCTGACGTACCTTCTGTCCGTCCGGCAACACCTTCAAGCACAACAAAGGCGCCAAAATCTCGGACATTGTTCACTGTACCGTCGTAGATCTTGTACAAAACTGGCCGATCGTCGATGGTTGGTCGTGGTCGGCCCCGGTCGGCATAACCATTGTCGCGCGCGTATCCATTCGAGCCGGCGTAGCCATCATTGCGAGCGTAGCCATTGTCCCGTCCGCGCTTGGAGGACGGCTCTCCATCGATAAAGTCTTCGGCCGCTGGACGACTCCGCCGCGCGCCGATGGCAGACAGTTGGGCCATGGGATCGTCGTCGAAGGAAGGCTTCGCCTCTGGCAGCTCCTTGCGATCTCGTTCCTCCAGATACTTTTCCGCCGGCGTCCACGCGCTGTCGGGAACTGACAAGCCAGGAAACTTCCGCGACTGTAGATGCTTGGCCTCATCGGTGGTCTCGAGCGTCCCTCCTGCGCTCTTTGCCGCTGCGGCTTTCGCCTTGGCCGCTTTCCGCTTGTACTTGGGGTGCATCGTCACGATGAGCCGGTCGAGGTTTTTGACAAACCATTCTGGAAAGTCGGCGCCGATCTCGCTGAGCTTGGTCTGGAACGTTGGCAGATTCTTGCTCTGCTCGTGGAGCTATGCGAGGTCAGCATGTGTATGAAGCCGAGGAGGTGCGAACTCACAGCGATGACAAACTCGGCGAGATTCTTGTCCTGCAGCTTGGTGTGATTGAAGAGTTCCTGTGAGACCCGAGACACGAGTGACAGGAGTTCGAGCTTGTACAGCTCCTTGTCTGTCGACATGGCGACTGGTAGCGTTGAGTGCGAGATGAGAGGTACCAAGAAAGAGAAACAAAGCAAAGAAGAGAACGTCAGGAGCAAGAGAAAGCTACGACGGTGGCAACAGGCGGAGGATGAGACAATTACGTAAGAGTCTCGGCAATAACAACATTTGAATTTCATACAGGTGAAGCAAGGAGTAAATGCATGCATGACTACCGAGAAGCGCGTACCTACGCATCCGTGATGCACCCGTGACTGGCGTCCGACACGATGCGAGCATACTTGAACAGCGTGCCGCTGCTCACCTTGAGCGGCGGCGCCACCCAAGTTTCCCTCCGCCGAGCCATCTCCTCGTCGGACACGTCGACATCAAGCGTGTTGGCGACCGCGTCGATGTGGATCATGTCGCCGTCCTGCACCAGGGCAATCGGGCCACCGACCTGGGCCTCGGGCACAACGTGGCCGACAACGAAGCCGTGCGAGCTGACGTCAGCGAGGAAAGTTCGTGTACTCACCCTCCAGAGAACCGGCCGTCGGTGAGACACGCGACGTCGTATCCGAGACCCGCACCCATGATCAGCGATGTGGGCTTTAGCATTTCGGGCATTCCGGGGCCTCCCTTGGGGCCGAGGTAGCGCAGCACAACCACGGTCTTTTCGCCCTTCTTGATGCTACCGGATTCGACGGCCTTGACAAAGCTGTCCTCGTCGTCGAAAGCCCTGCACTTGCCAGAGAAGCGGACGCCTTCCTTGCCAGTGATCTTCGACACAGCGCCGCCAGGGGCAAGGTTCCCTCGGAGGATGCGGATGTGTCCAGTGGACTTGATCGGGTTGTCAAGCGGGCGGATGACGTCCTGGCCCTTGAATTTGTCGCCGTATTTGTGCATCCACTCGTCGCAGTTTTCTCCGAGCGTCTTGCCGGTAACGGTGAGGCCGTCGCCAGTCATCAGGCCCAGCTTGATGAGGTAGTGGATGACGCTGGGGATGCCGCCGATCCGGTGAATGTCCTCCATAACGTACTTGCCGCTCGGTTTGAGGTCGGCCAGGAAGGGGGTGCGGTCGGAGACGGATTGGAAGTCGTCGATGGTGAGGTTGATGCCGACGGAGTGGGCCATGGCGAGGAGGTGAAGCACCGCGTTTGTGGACCCGCCGAGGGCCATGGTGAGGACCTGGCGTGAGCGGGGACGCGGTGGTTAACTCACCATGGCGTTTTCGAAAGCCTCTCTCGTCATGATGTCACGGGGGAGGAGGTTTTTCTCGAGAAGATTCCGCATGGCACCGCCAACGGCATCACATTCAGAGAGCTTGTCGGGGTACTCTGCAGGGAAGGACGAGGATCCAGGAAGACACATGCCGAGGGCCTCGATGGCTGAAGCCATCGTGTTTGCCGTGTACATCTAAAGTTAGCGAAGTCGTTTGCGCTGGACGCTCACCCCTCCGCAAGCGCCGGCCCCGGGGCAAGCGTTCCGCACGGTTTCGTAGCGCGTTTTCTCGGCTGCTTCGGTCTGGCCCTCTTGCAAGTATCGGCCGTAGCTCTGGAAGGCGGAGACGATGTCGACGACTTCCGGGGGGCCGCCGTTACCACCGCATTGACCGGGGCGGATGGTGCCGCCGTACACCATCATACCGGGACGGTTCAGACGGCCGAGGGCGATGAGCGTGCCGGGCATATTCTTGTCGCAGCCAGGAATGACTACCATGCCGTCGAGCCAATGTCCACCGGCCGCGGTCTCGACCTGATCGGCGATGAGGTCGCGAGATTGCAACGAATAGCGCACTGGCGTTAGCGGGGTCGACTCGAGCACCCACTTCCTGAGGTTCCCATGCTGATCCCGTCAGACACACCGACGGTGCCGAACTGGTAGCCAATGATACCAGCGTCTACGAGGGATTTTTTGATGCGCTGGCCAAGAGCGAGGATGTGCTTGTTGCAAGGGTTGCCCTCGTACCTAGGTCTCAGCGACGAACGGCCGTCCAGACTCACCAGACGCTGGCGACGCCGACCATGGCCTTGTTGAAATCAGCGTCCTCTTCGATACCGTCGGTGGCGTAGAGCATGGCCTGGGACGCGCCCTGGGATTTCGGTTGGGTGACGGTGCGGGACCATCGGTTCATGATGGGTTGGTTCATGGCGGGGGCGGAAGTCTGGAGGTGGCGGCTGGAGAGGGAGGGTCGGGCTTGACGGAGGTTGAGCCGGAACGCTGCGAGAGGGGATGCCATTGTCAGATGCAATGGGCGAGAGTGGAAGGAAGAGAACGACATTTGAGAGAGATGATTGGGAGGTGCGAGTCGACGCTACATAAATGACGCTTGACTTTTCGGGCCGATCCCGTCTCAAATTACGTAAACACAACATTTGCTTCCGTGCTGTTCCCGTCTCGTCCCCGTGGCCCATTCCTCGCCATCATCGCTCATCTCACAGCCATATATTCCTTCTTCCTAGCAGCGCAGTCGCCCGTAAACAGCGCCCGTCCTTGCTCCTGTCCTTGCTCCCGTCCCCGTCCCCGTCCCCGTCCCCGTCATCGTCATGGACGCGGCTCAGGATGAGGACACCCACATACCCGTGCTCGCCGATCTCCTCGAAGCCACGGCGAGGGCGAGCAAGCTCGAACTGCCCGACTTCTCCTCATCCTACCTCGACCACCTCGTCTCCTTACCCCTCGACGACCTCCTTCGCGAACCCAGCCTGATCTCCAACGAGTCCTCCACTATTGAGTCCGAGCTCGTCAACCTGTGCTTCCGCGAATACTCAACCTTCACCTCGGTGCACCGCTGCTCGGCGGCCGTCCAGTCTGCCTTTGACGACTTTGACATCAGCCTCACAAGGCTTCTGGACTCGGTACCGGCGCTGGAAGCGGAATGTCGCACGTTCACCTCCGCGACGAGCCCCATTCAGCAGGCCAGAGCCAAGGCGACGCTGGTGCAGGAACACCAGGACAAACTGCTCGAGCTCCTCGAAATACCTCGGCTCATGGACGCCTGTGTCAGGAATGGGTACTATCAAGAGGCGATGGAGCTGGCGTCACACACAGAGCTCCTGGCGACGAGGTATGGCGTGGCACTGGTGCAAGACGTCGCCGAGGAAGTTGGGGACGTTGTCCAGGTCATGTTAGCACAGCTGCTTGCTCTGCTGCGCGAACCGGTCAAACTCCCCACACTCGTCAAAGCGGTCAGCTTCCTGCGACGCCTCGGCACCATGACCGAGTCCGAACTCGGGCTCGTCTTTCTCGCCAGCCGACTGTACAACTTCCGTAGCCAGCTCGAGCACATCGAACGCGACCGCATCGAGCCAGTGCGGTATGTCCGCAAATACGTCGACCTGTTCCGGGAACACGTATACGACATCATCTCTCAATTCTCGGCAATCTTTGAGGCGTCCGCACAGCTGGTGTCCTTCGCCAGTCAGTGCGTTGGCGACCTCGTTCACCTCGTCTCCTCCTATGTCCCTCGCGTTGCCTCCGACTCCGCATCGCTCTCCTCGATCCTGGTCCAGCTGGCGTATTGTGCGCAGTCGTTCGCCCGAGTGGGCCTCGACTTCTCTGCTCTGGTCGGCGAGCCGTTCACCGACTCGGTCCTGGCGATATACGCCCAAACCGTGTCCACCACCACCCTCGACCTCTCAAAAACCCTACGCGACACCGCAAAGAGCGCCGCCGACCCGGCCACCCTGTTCGCCCAGGGCTCGTCGGTACAGCAGTTCCCTCCTCTAGCCCTGTTCATGAACGGCCACCTCTCCGCCCTCAACTCGCTTCGACTCCTTGCACCAATGGAAATCTACCCAAACGTCACTCGCGTCCAGTCCGACTCTTTGACAGCGGCCACACAAGCGGTCCTGCAATTTGTCCAGCAGTCAGGGGCCGCCGATACCCCGGCGTCACCGCGAGCGAGACTGATACGACGCAACACCGAGACGCAGTTGACACCCGAAGGCCGTATAGCCCGCAAACGCGAATCCAAGCGAGTTCTGGTGGCTCTGGCCGATGCCTGGATCGACGTGGTGGTGCCAACGCTTGTGAATGGGCTGCGAGGGGGTGTTTACGAAGCAAAGGCGGATCCGGTGGACGCAATGGTGGCGGAACTGCGAGCATGGGCCGATGCCAACCGCGAGAAACGCAATGACATCGACGAGGCCATCGAGGAGCTGGCCACCGCGGTGAACGGGCAATCCGAGGCTCCGGCAAGACTGGTCCTCATCAATGGCTTGGACGCAAATGCCGATACGTCGAAACCCATCGACTCGGATCATGTCGCCGCGACCACAGCTCTGAGCGAGGCAGGCGCGTCAGACCGACTCCCAAGTGCCCTTGCAACAATGGACAGCGACAGTGCAATACCGACAGCCGACTCGACAAGTTTGACGTACGAGGACGAGACTTCAAGCACAGCTATCGACCATCCGGCCGCGGAGCCACATGACGCCGCTGCATCGTCTCCAGATCTTAATATCGTCGTGACGATGACGGCTAGTGACGCTGATGCAACGTCGACGGTCGCAGTGCCCGATCAACCTGCAAGCAACCATGGAGAGGACGAGTTCAGACCGACATCAGCGGGCGGAAGTGAGCAGGACACCACGTTCGAGCCCGGTTTCACTACACCAAAGAACCTCGAATCACAACCGTCTGTTCTCGAACCGGTCCCGCCTTCGGACACTTCGGAAAAGCTTGAAGCCGGACTGGAGCCCTCTGGCCTCGGTGGGCCGGTGGAACATGTCGCACCTGAAGCAGTCGAGACGGTATTCCTGCCCCCCGTCAATCTGGAAACCGAAACCGATATCACTGAAAAGCTTCAAGCGTTCCCAGAGACCTCTCCCCCCAGTGGGCCGATGGAACATGTCGCACCCGAAGCAGTCGAGTCGATACTCCTTCCCTCAGCCAACCCGAAAACCGACACCGTCGGGGGCGCAGAGGCCACCGAAGACACGCCCTCCGCCACGGCGAACAATTCGGAACAGGATGAGCCCAGCGCCGAAGCCAGCGCCGCGACCAAGTCGAAGAAGAAGAAGAAAAAGAAGAGCAAGAAATGATTTCATTGCATCAGAGCATAGATAGATAGTTGGAGGGAGCAATCTGCGCGTCAGCTTTGCCCTATGTATAACACTCACTCCTGCTTGCCCCGCCGCATTCCGGACCTGCCACCATTTGCCCGTGTTGTCGATCACGTCGAGTGTCTCTCCCTTTGCAAAGCTGATCTCGTTGGGGTCGTCGGGGCTGGCAGCATAGGCGTACATGGCTCTACCAGGTCAGCGAGCTCGCGCATCAGGGCTCACTTTGCCTTGTGATTGACCTCGACAGACGTGGCAGGTGCAGAGTCATAGTTCCCGCGTAGAGACGGTTGCTTGACCGGCGTGTTGTCCGTAGCCGCCGGGGCGTAACCCATGTTGTAGTTGTACGTGCCGTTCTGGCGAGGCATGACGGGCTCTCCGGCGAAACCAGCGCTTGAGTCGGCGCGGCGTCGGCTGTAACCCGAAAGCCCACCGTTGCCACCAGAGGTCAACAGGCGATAGAACAGCGAGTCCTCCTCGGATGTGAGGTAAAGGATCCAGACGAGCTGCAGGATCAGTCGCCAGCCACCCTGCCCGCACTCACATCCACCATAGCGAGCAGCAACCAGCCGACGCCCACGGCGATGAGGGCGCCCTCGGTGGAGAAAATGAACTCGGTCCCGTAGACGGCAAACACCTCGGCAATGGCGAGAACGATAGCGAGCTGGAAGCGGTGGATGGCAAGCGCGTCGTTTGTCACGGCGAGGCTAGGGCGAATGAGCGCGGGTTCTGTTTGGCGCACTCACAAGAGGTGGATGATGCAGGCGAGCTGGATCCATATGCTATACCACAGATACTTGACGACGGGAGTTCGGTCCACCGTACCTGATGAGGTCAGCGAGATGGAACACGGGTGAGTGGGATCGACTCGCCATATTTGGCTTCGGCGGCACATTGGGCGGCAAAGGCAATGATCCAGGCCGGGATGGCGAGGATGAAGGTGATGAGAAAGAGCGGGTGGCGGACGATAAAGCCGATGTCCATGGCTACTGAAGGTGCCGAGTGGGCCGGCCGCGACTGAGGAGGATGGCTGTATGGATATATAGGAAGGGTGAAGAGGTGTTTGCCTGAGTGACAACAAGCAAAGCAAACAAGGCAAACAAACCAAAAGACAAGACGCGAACCAGGAGGGCAAAAGGAGCAAACCAAGCTAGCAACGGGGGGGGGGCGAGGTTGAATGATGTCGAGCAGATTAGATTACGTAAATACGACGCACAATGCAACTCACCGGCTACGGCTACTCCCAACCCATCACTCATTCTTATCCTCTTCTCCTCTTCTCCTCCTGTCCTCCGCATCCAGTCCGTATGCACCACCCACTGCTCACTCGCTAGCTGCGACGCACCCCACTCTGCCCTGCGGCGGTGCGCCAAGCCCAAGCCAAAACCTCGCCCCGATACTTGACGCCTCGGCGCTCACCTTCGCTTTCGCTCCGCCGCCATCGCCGTCGCTCTCGAAGCCCCGACCCCCGCTCACCTGGCCATGGCGACCTGCCCATGCTGCCACCAAGTCAAAGCGCAACTGTACTGCTCTCGGTGCCTCCGCGAAGGGTGCGTCTCCGTCTTGGTCTATGGAATCTCCGCGGACACCAACTCACCACCACCTACTGTAGCATCGCGACAAACCACAAGATCACTCGGGCCGTCTCCAACCAATGCGTCGACGCTTCGATCCGCGCCAAGCGACTCCTCGAGGGTGACCGTAGTCTCCAAAGATGGCGCCGACTCCGTGCCGAGGTCGCGCAAGCTGAGCAGCGAGTCCTCAAACTCCAGCTCGAGTTGGCCACACGACAACAGGCTCTCCGACCCTCACGGTCGTTCCCGCCAGACCACCCCGAACTTCGTCCGGTACCTCCCAGCTCAATCCCACACCGTCTCATACATGCAAGGCAGGTGCTTGTGCGTGAAGCCATCAGCGTTTTTGGTGTGCAACACGAGGGCGTTTGGAGCATAGCTGGGTTCCCTCTGCCGCCACCAGACCAGTTCAAAAGTGGGTTCTCGACCATTCTCGGCTGACCAACCAGGCTATCCTTCGGCCTCCATAAACGCCGCACTCGTGCACACCGTCCACCTTGTCACACTCATCACCGAGTACCTGTCTGTCGAGCTGCCCTACGTGCCCGTTGACAGGACCATATCCCCGAACGTCCCCCACATCAACAGCTCAACGTTCCGCCAAGCCACGTTATGGTTTTCCAAGAAGGGGGACAAGTACGACGCATTTCTCACGGCGTTCGCCCTCTTATCCCATTCGGTATCCTACCTCGCGTACACCCAAGGAGTCAATGGCATCCCGCCGACAAACCCTCTGGAGCTGCTTGTTGCGATGACTGAGTCTCCAACGCTTGGCTTCAGGTCACACGCACCAGGTACCGACCAACTGCGAAGCCTCGCCTTCAGCCTCGACGTCAAGCACGTCGTCGCGTCGGTGATGCGCGAGGCGCCAGATGAGTCAGAGTGGGACATTGTCAAGATCGACGAAGGGAACACCAGGGACAAAGGCTAGTCTTCCGGTTGCATCACGTATTGACATTAAGGCTTGTTCGGGCGTCCCTCAACACATTGTGCTCAGTCTGATGTAGACATTATGCCATCAAAAAGGAGTTTGCCGCGTACTGCACACTCAGCTGCGCGCCCTCGGTTGCGCACTACGATCAGTCGTCACCCGGATATAGGTGCTCACCGATGCGGGAGGCTGTCCTCCGACGGTGTCGAGCCTGAAAGCGGTCTTGGCGAGGGTGCCCTGACCGGCGATGGCCGTGAGCTCGAGCCAAGGGACGTCGGTGATGGCATCGGAGGCGTTGAGAGACCCCGTCTTGGAGAACACAGTGTGGTCGGTCGCACTGGCAAACTCGGCCGAGACACCAGACGTGGCGTTGGGCGTGTTTCTACGGTGAGCAGAGTCAGACCCGTCGTACCTACACGAAGAAATGGTGAAGCTTGACGGGAAGGCCGGACTGGTCGGGATAATCCAGGTACTCATACGCCAGCTCGGTCAGGGCGCGGCCCGACGTCTGGTCTGGGAAGAAGTCGAAGAAGCACGATGTGTCGTACAAGCTGCACTGCTTCAGCGCTTGGTCCCGTCGAGACCGACTCACTTGGCCAACGCTCCGACGCTAACCCAGGCGCCGTCGGTACACGTGTAGTTCTGAATGCCTCGGCCGGTGGTCGCGTAGATCGTCTGCTGACCAGTCGGCACGCTCAGTGTCGTCTGACCGCTTGGGAGGGGAACTGATAGGTTGGATGTGGAGCAACCGCCTTGTACCGCCCGGGCGGCGTAAACCAGGTTGCTGGGACTGGCAGGTGCTGCAATGGTGCAGATGGCCCATGTGAACGTGACGAGAAGGTTGAACAGAGGTGAGGACAGCATGATTAGGGCGGATATGGGGTAGAGTATAAAGGTGGTAACCGAACAGGATGTGAGTAGTGACCGTGTGGAAAGAGGGATGGAGGGAGAAGGAACGAGAAGGTAGGCGGGCCGCGACCTGTGATGACCCACATATATGATACGAGGGAATATTGGGGAGGGGGGTGATGTGATCTGTGATGATACATATCAATAGCAACACCTCGGCGTGAGAGAAAAGGCCGTGACGCCGAGATGTGAGAAGGGGGGTTTGAGGAGGTCCGAGTGAATGTCATATTCTATTCTGGCTTTGAAGGATCATTGATGGGAGGAGGAGATGGGAGATGTCGTAGAGAGTGCCACGGTGCCACATTGGGAAGGTGAGGGTGCAGGTACAGTGTGTGCCACGTGTACATCACGTGACGTCAGGGGGCTGTGCGGTGGTGCCGTTCCGGCGTGTGCTTTGTGCGGTGCGGTGCCTGATGCGTCGTTGATAAGGTTGTTGGCCACGTGCTGGGAACCAAATAAATCCCGCCGGCTTGCCCGTCCCGGCCATCCCAGTCCGGTCCCTCCTCACCACCACATTCCTACTCGTCACTCTCACTTTTACTCTCTCTCTTTCTCTCTTTCTCTCTTTCTCTCTCTCTATTCACACAACATCCTCATGATCACACTCATACCAGAGCCATGAGACACCCAGACCCATCTCCTCTGCCCTCCTTGTCTCCATCATCTTCGTCCTCGCTCCGCTCGCTGCCCTCAACGCCGTCAGGATCCGACGTCCAACACCCCGTCCACGACAGTGGCACAGCTTCCATTGCCCCTCCTGCCCTTCCTCCTCGGCCTCGATCCAGTAGGGTCTCGGTCCCCCCTCTCGTCCCAGAGCAGAGCAGACCCCGCGGCGCAGCAGCAGGGGCTTCACCCCCTCCACTTCCCCCTAGGCCATCACCACCACCTGCCTCCACCGACGCAGTTGTCCCACCCCCATTTTCAGAAAAGTCGCAGCCTCAACCACCCTGTCGCCGCCGGTGGTACCCGGAAACGAGTCTAGGGCGTATCCTCTTCTGGTCTGTCATCTCCCTGGTTGCCGCGGCCATCATCGCAATCGTCGTGGCGGTCTGTGTCGTCGTTGAGGGCAAGAAATCCTCCTCGTCTTCGCCGACCGTGTCTAACGCCAACGATAATGGTGGCAATCCCCTCCCCGCCTCGGATGGCGGTGTCACCATCGGTAAGCCGGGCGACATTGCCCAGTTTGGCAACAAGTCCACGGATCACTTCGTCATGACCACCAACCGATCCTCCTTCGTCACCCGGCTTGACCCAATCGTCAACCCTGGAGCGATCGGCTCACACGTCCACCGCGTCCACGGCTCGTCCTACTTCACACAAAACCTCATCAAGTCTTCTGACGCGGTGAAATTGGCCAACTGCACCACGACGGTGGTGCAGGACGACAAGTCATCCTATTGGGTGGGCCAGCTATACTATCGCTACCCTAACGGTACGCTCGTCGGAGTTCCGCTCGATCGCACCTCGCTCTATTACTTTCTCAAGGCTCCGACTGGTGTCCCCATCTACCCGTTTCCAGACAACTACAACATCGTGGCCGGCGATCCATACCGCCGGTACTTCAACGCATCCGTAGGGTGAGTGGGATACGCAAAGAGCATCTGAAGCGCGCTGACTGGCTCAGTTCGCAGGGTGCCCTCTGGTGGCAATGTTACCGCGGCAACGGCAACGATCTTATGGCCCGTGGATTTCCCCCTTCCGCTTGCTCAGGAGGCCTTGTCCAAGCTGTACAATTGTGAGTCAAGCCCTCCATGATTACGCTAAAGATCAGCCCCAGTTGTTGGGACGGAGTTTACGCAAACGACGGCGATTACTCGACCCACGTCACATACCCCAGAGACGGGACGAACGGCTACCACTGCCCCACCGCGTTCCCGAAAAAGTTCATCACGATCCAATTCGAGACCGTCTTTGCCGTGTACGACTTTCCTTTCAACGGCGTCAAGAACATCACATGGGTCCTGGCCAACGGTGACACGTCGGGCTACGGTATCCACGCAGATTTCATGAACGGTTGGAACCCCGACACATTGGCACAGGTCGTCGATGACTGTCGCTACATGAATTCTACAAACGGCAATCCAAATATCGACGATCCCGCCAACTGCCCCATCCTCAGCAAAACCATCGACCTCGGCATCACCTGGTCATGCCGATCGCAGACACCAATCGTCAACGAGACCGTGGGCGAGATCATCGGCTTTGACACGTTGGCGGGATGTAACGCGTTGTGGACGGGCAACGTTTCAAAGCCAGCCTGTCCTGCAGGTCATATCGACGGTGGCAACCTTGTCACAGTGCAGCCGTCAGTCTGGTTCGAGGACATCGGATACATCGCATAGAGATACATAGAGGGCCCGCATGTATGTAATCTATCACGCCGACTCGTAGCACTCGGTGCAGAAAGCTTTGCCGTCCTTCGGAAAGAACAGGTTGTTGGCAAATGGTCCTCGGCATCGCTCGCCGGTCAGCTCTGGCTCACAAGTCGTGCTCACCTGGCAAGTGAAACATCCCTGATGCCATCTCGCGCCCATTGCGTTAACCGCAACGTCGGGAATGGGCTTGGCGCAAGCTTTGCACTTGGGTTTGTGTAGCCGCAGATGGCATCGTTCACAATACGGGTGGCCCTTGTGAATGACGAAAGCGTTCGTCTCGTCGTCGTCGCTGCGGGTCCGCTCTGCGCCCGGTGCAGATGACTTGCTGGGGTCCAAAAACGGGTCGCCGCACTCTGAGCAGAAAAAGTGTAGCTCGTGATAGTACCGCTGGCCGAGAACGTCGTCATTCAGCGTGACGAAACGAGGGTCGACGATGGGCGTCTTGCAGTGAAAGCACCTGTGTGCGAATTTCTTCCGTCAGTGCCGTCTGGGATACAACTCACATCGTGATAGTCCAGGTGACAGTATGCCTGACCTTCCCACTCGTACGAGCTGACATGCTCGAGATGCTCCCCACACTCTGCACACCGAAAGCATTGTGGGTGGAAACGCTTTGCCATTGCGTTGACGATCCGACCGATGATCGGCTGATCACATCCGGAGCACACGATGGCGCTATCGCTCTCCACTCGCGTCGGAGTCGGCGACGGATCGGCCCGCTCCGAAGTGACCGCGATCGTGGGCAGACCTGTGAAAGCGATGCCGTGAGGACTCGGCTCGGCGTCGCCCTCATCGTCGCCGGGTAGATTGATGGCAGGCAGAGGGGTGAACTTGGCAGGGGCCTTGGGGTCGGGTTCGGAAATGGCGGGTACATGAATTGTAGGGATGGGTACTCGTTGTTGCTGGCTCGTGTTGGGGACGTTGAATGTGGGTATCGGCGCGCGTTGCTGCTCGCTCGGATTACCTGGGATCTCGATGCGAGGAGAATGACCGTTCCCGCCCCGCGGGTCCAAGTTCACACGCGTCAGCCCATCCAGCACCTCATCCTCCTCTTGAACGGTCGACGGCTGCTTCCGCCGCACGAACTCCCCCGGGCTTCCCGGCATGCCCCTGTCCAGACTTTTCGAGCTGGCGATGCCCACAGGCGGTTTTGGCAATGGTCTCTTGGTAGGAGAAGAGAAGCCTATGCGATCGAGCGAACGAACCGATGAGATGGTGTCTGATCGCTCAATCGTCGCTTGAACCGGCGAGGTGCTCGGCGGCAAGGCGTGGGAAGCTGTGGGCGACGGGAGAGGGCGACGGAACTGGGACTGAGAGGGTGACGGAGGGAGTGGACTGACGCCACGAGGGGGTGGCGGGAGCGGCGGAGTGTCGCTCGGTCGACCCATCATCGCAAGAGCAGCTGGCGGGATGGTGTGTTGTCTTGTCGGTGATGGAATCGATGTCGCGTCCGAAATGTCCAGGCCGGCCGCAGCTCTCAGCGCCATGTCTTTGGACCGCTTCCTGTCCTGAAAGGTCCTGAACACGGGCGCCTGGTATGCGACCTTCGGTTGGGGCTGAGGGATGGCCTCGACGGTGGGGGCAGGGTACGGTTGGTGGGAAGGCCCGGCATGGTGATAGTCATATGCTGCGGGTGAGCCAGGAACAGCGCATGCAGCACCTACGATGAGCGCCGTTCATTCTATGCACTCGTTGACGAGGTGTCTGTGCGTGAAGCCTCTCCTGGGACAAAAGTACAAGTAGAGTCAAAGGCGAGAAAGAAAGATACAAAGCAGCGAATGATATGGGTATGGATGGGAAGCTGAATGAATGTTGTTGACCCAAGTTGAATGATTCGAGGCGCGCGAGTCGAGTTGCCTTTGAAACCGAGCGAGACGCAGTCATGCTGTGTGGATCGTACGCCTGGTATGTATCATGCATGCATCGATAGCCCCCACTCGCGCCTTCTCCAGAGCGACACACGTCTGCACTACAGCTCGCCCCGATTCCTCTTGTCAAGTGCAATGTTGATGACGTGCTGATCCGTCGCAACGTCCGACCATCTGCCGTCAGCTAAAGCCAGTCAAATCACACCCACTCGGGCATCCGCCGCTGAACGTTGACTTGATCCAGCTCGGGATACGAGTCGGCGATAGTCTTGACCAGCGCCTGGAACAGCACCTCGTAGCCTTCTGCCGTGAAATGCAAGCCGTCGCTACAGTCAGCGCTGGGGTCGGCATGGGAGACTCACGTGAAGAAACGGGCGAGCTGGTCCTCGCTGTCACCTCCTGCGGCGCGGATGACCTCTCCGTAGGCATCCACCACTGGGAGCTTCTCCTGCTCAGCAACATCCTTGCAAGCCTGGGCATACAGCCTGGCATTCTCCTTGCTTCTGCTCGGCTTGTTCACGTCCGACTCGCCGCGTTCCGTCCGGACCTTCGCCAAGTGAGCTGTCCACGCCTTCTCCATCACGGGAGGGCAGGTGATGAGCACGATTCTGGTCTGAGGATCTTGGTATGGAGACATCGGAGACCTGACGAGCGAGACGAGGTGCGAGAGGTTCGCCTTGTACTTGTCGAGCGGGACGTGCTGCGACTCGCCCTCGAGCACCGAGTCGTTGGTCCCGAACCAAATGGTCATGAGCTTGATGCGCTGAGCCATTCCCTTCTCTCTGTGCTCCTTGGTCGCGATGAACTGCCGGAAGACGGGGATGGCCCTGGCACATTAGTGTCGTCCGGGAGGGTGTCGCACCATTCAGAGTTGTATCCTCCGAAACCCCTGTTGACCACGTCGAGCTTGCGCGAGTATGCCTCTGCCATGCGTTGGGCCAGGGATCCGGCAGACCAAGCCTCGGTGAGCGAGTCACCCTGTTGTCAGCGAGAAAGCGGGTCAGAGACGTACGAATAGCATGACGGCGTCTGTGTATCCAGTGTACGACATGACTGCGTTACCGAACAGCTACACAGCAACGGAGATGGTGAATGCAAAGGTGACATGGGGGTTGTCATGGTCCCCAGACACATAAACACCTTCGGCTCATTTCCTCGGGCCGCCTTAGCCGCCTTAGCCGAACTCCATCTTCAGAGGATAGCCGCGTTCGGCTTCGGCTTCACCACTTGGCAACTGTTCTAGCACTGCTACAGGACTCGGCAGCCCAGGTAACGGCAAGCAGGACTACTGGGAAGCTCATTCGCTCATCGTCTGGTCTGACCCGCGTTGCATGCCTCGAGTCGACAACCCTATCAAGCCCGCTCTTGCTCAAAATGAAGCCCCGAGATGTGATAACTCTCGCCCAAGAGACTGCTGTCAGCGTCTGCGCGGGAACCATCGCTCACGTTTTACAGATCACAACAATGCGGTCCAGCCGGGAGAGGAGAGAAAAGGTGGTGGTGATGCCGAGGGCGTACCGCATGTAATTCTCCGATTCGAGCACTGTTTGTCTTCAGCGAGGTTCATCCGGAGACACCCACCTTCAACAGTCACCAAGCTGGGAATCTCGCCAGAGTCGGATGGATCGTTTGGCAGATCCAATCCCTTGAATTTGCCCTCGCGGAACCTGGCGACAAGTGGACTCGGCGTGATCTGCGGCAACGAAGTGCTCGATCGTAGCGCAGTCGAGCACATGCTGAGCACGGCAAGCACGTCACCGAGGAATGCGTGATCCGACAACCGGGTCCTGTCCAGAAGGGCCTTGCGCCACGGCCGGTCGAGCTGTGCGAGGACGTGATTGAGCTGAGTCAGAAGTGATAGTGTATCTTGCAGCGTGTCCAGCAGTGCGCGGTACCGCTCCTCTGGCCAACGCCCGCGTAGCGAGAACTCGTAGGCGGCATTGGCGTGACGAACAGAGAGCTGTCGTCAGTGTTGCACATCTCTGTCGCCCACCTTGTTGAGCTTTGTCCGCCAAGTCAGAAGCTTTTGTCGCGTGTCAAAGCTCTCCTTGATGTGGTTATGGTGGTCGTTCGCGTTCGACAGCACGTCGCAGAACACTGATCCAGACGCGGCGATCACTTGGGCGTAGGAGTGCCGGATGGCCCGCTTGGCCGAGTACGAAGGGGGCACTGAATCAGCTCCAAATCTTTTGTTTGCACTTACGATAGGAGAAGATCCAGGCGGCGGTGATGCCGATGACCACGCAGACAAATCGCCTCCAGGCGACGTCCCAGCCCCATTGCGCGTCGGTGAGGGCGCCCAGGGTCCCATTCAGATATGACTGAGTTCAGTGGTGTACAAATCAGTTCACTCACATAGCCTGGACGTCAGCAACGTACCGTCTTACATCACTCACCAATGACCAGACCAAGGGTGACTGGTGTCATGACCGCAGTGAGCACCTGGCCAGGGAAGTGTATGCGGAAGAACATTGCTAGTGGGAATGCGACCGCACAAGCTGCACCGAGCCCATACTGTCGTCAGCCACGCTTGGATGGATCTCCTCACCGGATTGCCTTTGCCCGACCCGGAGCCGATATACCACACAATCATGCCAAGCAGGCATCCCCAAAACGACGCCACCAGTCGTCCGAGCCATGCAGAAGTGGTGTCGCCCTGGAGTCAGCAAGGCCCTCGTATAAAACTCACCGAGAACACCGCAAGGGTGAGTTGAGCCCTGACATCAGCTCCGCGATGTTCATCGACTCACATGATCGTCACCCAGACCCCACGATTGTAATAGTAGAAAGCTGCCGAGGACCTATCGTCAGCAGCGGTGTGAACTTCACACCCACGCAATGAAATTTGGCAAGGTCGTCAGGGCCCCCAAGATGCCAGCTTTGACCGCATACATCAAGCTCCGGCTCTCGAGTATGTCAAAGACGGTCATGAACCGGGACAGCACGTTCAAGGCGGCGCTGTCAAACGGTGCGTATTCGGGGTTCCTCTTCTTCACCTCGCCGAGCACATCGTCCACTTCATGATTGAACGCAGCTTTCATTAGCTCCCCCAAACGATCTCACGCACGATCATTGTCATTGTCATCCTCGCCATCGGTGATGTGGCGCTCTTGGTGCGAACCGTGCAGGTGCTTCAGAAAGGTCCACGGCTTTGGGTACCAAAATCGCCTTGAGGGACGCGATCGATCGAGATCCTCCATGTGTCGCAAGAGCTTGAGCACGGCCATGCCAAACTCGATCTGGCGTCAGCCTGTGCAACGGTCAAGATTGACTGACCAAATGGTACTGAGCAACAAAATTCTGGAAAAGCCCTCGGAAGTGCGCTTTCCGTCTCTCGTCGTCGGGAGCGGGATAGTTGGGATCGAAAATGTGACTATAGGCCTTCACCACCTCGAGCCGACGGACGTGGAAATCGTCGAGAGCGCTCTGCAATTCACTCGTTGCATCGTCGAGTCCGCATGGGACGTCCTTGTGTCGGTAGAAGTGGCGGTCCGATTTGACCGTCATGATCCATTTGTCCGCTGCAGTAAGCGCGGTCTGACAGGCCCTGACGAGCGGCAGGCTGCATTCAGCAAGGAGATCCAGCTGCTCGAGGGTGTGTGGAGCGTCGCTGACGTCAGCGAGGACAGCACTGGGTCACTCACTCAGCAAAGGCTCGTTCGACGTCCATGTACCGCTGACTCTCGTACACCCCAACAGGTTGCTGTATCTTCCGCAAGTGTTCCAACAACGAGACGTGACTTCCTCGGTGACCGAACGGCGAGCCGCTGCGACGGTTAAACAGACCGAGATGAAGCCGCTTTGCGGTGATGGACAGGCGATCATGATTGTCTTCTTGGTCCGGAGTTGGTGGTATCTCGTCATCGTCATCTGCGTCACCTCCTCGTATGGATGCCGGGCGAGAGCCCGGCCTGCTTTGGCTGACCACATGAACCGAGAAGGCCGACGAGTCGAGGTGCGTATGCTTGGCGTTGTTGACAATCACGTCAAAGAAGAAGGCCATCCCGCCACTGCGAGCTTGAACCGTTGCAAGGAGATCGAACAGCTCGCGTAGGTCGTGTCCGGACAATCTGCTGAAACTGATGTCGACGCTGAGGTACCGTTGCTGAGCCCGAAGTGGTGGGATCCCCGCGAGACTTGCCAGCAGCTGCTGTCTGATCTCTTTACTCTTGTCGGTCCACTCGTCGAGCCGCGCAAAACAGCTATCCGGGTCGGAAGCCGCCGATCGACCGCCGGCATCGACAAACAAGGCGTCCGTCGCCTTCATGGCTGATTCCAGTGGTCCAAGTACGCCCGAGAACTTGGCTTGAAAGCTGTGGCCCACAGATTCAGGAAAAACAAGAAGCGCCGCCAGCATCCCTAAACCGGCTTGCACGGCCATTGGAAGGAAGAATAGAAGACCGGTCGTATATCTCGCGTCTGGATAGAATGCGGCGGTGGTGAGAGACTGAGTCAGCTTTGTTGCTGCTCGCAAACTTACGACATCGATGAGGATACAGGAGAGGACAAGTGGGAAGGTTGCCGGACTGGGTTGTGTTCTCAACTTGTACCATAGCTGTCCATCAGTGGTCACTCGTGTCTGAAACTCACAAAGACTCCGGTGCCGACAGACAGGAACACCGCGCAGACGATGGAGGGTTTGGCTTGGATGTAGGTGCCCTCGTAGATGATCCTCATCTGATAGCTTGTAGGGTTGCTTTGCAGATATGCCCACTTCTCCTCGGCCGCGGCGATCGTTGCCGGATCAGTGGGCACCCTCACTGCGCCCGCGATGAAGATACCGAGACAAGACTGTGGTCAGGAAGGATCGAAAACAATGCTGCTCACCCAGGCCCATGCCAGACTGGCGAAGAAGAAAAGGTTCACAAAGACCTCTAAGCTCTGAACAATAGGTTGACTTGGGGGAATCATGAAGGCGACGACGAGTACGAAGACTGGATTTCGTCAGACACGATCCTGGTGAGCGAGGACACTCACATGCCGCATAACCTAGTACCGCCTCACTGGCTCTTATGAGCTGTATAACCAGGCCTATCCACGCCTGCCATCAGCGACGTTGGCGCGGCATCACTCACCGCCAAGGCGCATCGTATCACTGGTTTCCAATTGGGCCACAATGAGGCTTTTCCCGGCACCCAGGAGAACCAGTGATGAGAGATCACCCTCTCGTACCATCGCCGCCAGGTCGAGACCCTGGGCTTCTCCTCCTCGAACTGGAGCCTGACATGTTTGCTCCTCGACTCACGCTCGTCGTGCGAGGGCGGGGTCGTAAGAGCAGGGGTGCCAGGCTCAGGTGTCGGCGGCTGAGATGGGTGCGGGGAAGGGGGTGCGGAAGGAGGAAGCTGGGAAATGCGTATTATAGGTGCCGGGGTATCTTGTGACGGCATTTGACGCGTGCTATACAAGGCATATGACACAGATGAGAGAGAGACCTGAAGATGAAGTACAAGGACATGAAGATGGAGGGATGAGATGGGGGGAAACAAGGTGAGATGTTGTTGCCGGTGCCTGGCGACCGACCACCACCACCCAATGTCATAACAATAATTCCCGGCCGTCTCGTTCTCTGTCTCTGCACTTCTCGTTTGTCTGGTGTAGCCCTTGTCATGGCTCATGGGCTCTTCCCAAACACAGACACAGACACAGGGCCACGCTGACCCGGCGCCATGGGAAAAGCTCCTCTGGCGGCGGCACGCGTATCCCGATAATCATGTCCCGGACACTTTCCTCGATGAGCTGCGCCAGCTGCGTGAGTGCGCGATCCCCCGTTTGATCTTCCGACAACGCTCACCAACATTTGCAGGTCCGAGGCCACGGCCGAGTCTGACCTCACTCCTCTTCACGGCGCTGCCTGTCACTCAGCACCTCGGGGTCATCGCCATCTTCCTCGCGATCTTCTACTCCCTCCTCGTGGGTGAGGTCGACGCGGCCGTCGTGGGGTGGGCCTGTGTCCTCGCCGGCATGACAGGCTACCTGCTACTGCGTTGGGGTTGGAGTCACCACATAGAACGGCCAGAAAGAGGTGCGTTGACATTTGCGACATGGCTAATTTCGACCTGCAGGCTCCTCTCTTCTCCCACCACCGACCCCCTTGCGCCCGCTCATCCTTCCCCCACTCATATTATCCCTCCTTTCGCCCGTGCTAGGCACTCTGACCTCTGCGACTACGTCCGACTCCATATGGCCGCTCGCTGGCGGCCTCTTCTTCGTGCACATGCTCTTGGGTGATTTCAGCACCGGTCCGGATGCGCGCCGTTTGCATCGACTCAAGAGACGAGAGGCTTGGAAGAGGCGAGGCAGTGTGGGCCAACTGCAAGAGGTTGAAGAGAAAAGGTATTCTGCCTGATGCACGACGGCGCTGACGTCCACAGTCTCACATCTTCGTTGTCTCTCACGTCGGCATTATCCGCATCGGTAGTACTCGCGTCTCGTCTGCCCTCGACGAGTCACGTCTTTGCACTCGTACTGCTTGCCGTCGGACTCTTTGCAGGGTGGCCCACGCTGGCCAAGAATGTTCGGGTGAGTCCGGACTGTGTCCACCGTTGCTCATTGCCAGGAGTCTGGAAGTTCATTCTCACTCGGCCTCACGATATCCACCTTGGTGCTCGCCATCTCCCTTTTCCCGCCCGAGCCAGCTCCAAGCCTCATCTTCCTCTCGCTGGTGGCCGTCACCAATTTGCTAGGCCCCCTGATGTTGTGGTACGGCTGGCGGTGGAAGACCAAGAGGGGTGGGGGCTGGGATGTTGCCAGGGTCAAGATCCGCCAGCGGCACAGATGAGAGAGGGGGGTTGAGGATGCATATACAACATATCTTGGGCTCTTAGACCTTGAAACCGTAACTCCGCATGCAGGCCTTGTGAGCCTCAACCAGCGCCTTGCACTTCTCGCCGGCTTCTTCCGGTGATGACCTGAGGAAGCATTCGTCCCTGACCGACTTGGTCTCTGGGCAGGCGCAACATCTGCTCATTCGACAATGCCTCTCGTCTGTAGCATCTCTCGGACGTACGGTTTCAGACCCTTTGGGTTGAGCGGGTTGACCTCGGCTTTCTGGACGGGGACATCGGGAGAGGCGGATCGGGAAGCGACGGAGCTGGAAGCCTGAGACCTAAGGGGGATGGTATGAGCAGAATTCAGTAGCGATGTTGGGACGCTCACGAGGACTCTGAGCCCAAGAAGGACACCATGGCTGGTTGTAGTGTTGGAGTGAGAGGGGAAACAGAGAGAGAGTGTGTGAGACAAAGATGAACATGTTCGCTTTAGTCATTGTCATTGTCGATGACGACCGAGCTACGCCGGCCCAAATATTTGGTGCCGCGCCTCACGGAATCAAAATGTCTCGCCTCGTCGCGATCGGCCCGGAGCGATCCGAAACCATCCACCACAATGTAATGACCATGTCCCGTCCCCCTTATCTCGTCGTTCTCTACCTCGCTCTCAGCATCTCGCTCTCTCCATCACCCCCGCAATCGCAGGTCCATCGCGTCTTCCCCCGGCGTGTAGATCAACATGCGCCTGTCCAACATCCTTCGCAGCCTGCAGCCGGCCGCGACTCGGGGATCTCCGCTCATGGCCCGATCTGCGTCCGCCCTGCCGTCATCCGTCGCGTCGCCAGGCTCCCAACGCGCCGCATCCACCGTCAGCGACTTGGAGCAAGGACAAGTACTACAAGAGGAGCTTCCTCTCCGGCTGCAGGCCATCAAACTCTACAAGGAGGTTGGTCGATAGCGTTTCTTCCCGGTCAGTCACGATCGTCGCTCACAATCGTTGCAGCTGCATCGGCTCGGTCGCGAATAGTGCGTTGCATGACCTACGCCGACCAGGCGGATCACACTGATCACACCAGCCCCGATCCAGGGTACGACTTCAACAAGCGACTGCGCCGCGCATTTGAAAGTAGGTCGCCGCCTCCGATCCTATTGCAGGCAAGCTTACGGATTCCAGAAAACGCCAAGATCACCGATCCCGAAGCTCTCAAGAAGCAGCTCGAGCTTGGGGAGCACATCAAGAAGGGCGAGTCGTCCATCTATATCGCATTGAGTCTTTGGCTGACTCTAACTAGAGGTCCTCGCTCTCATTTCGCTCAAAAAATACCGTCATCTCCGCCGCGCTTACCATCCCAATGAAGGCCCCCGATGATCGCCTGGGCCGCACGTTCCTGCCTTTTGGCGCTCTCCTGTTCGCTCTCGATCTAAAGCACACGACACCTAACGATCTCCGACTCCTTATCGATACCTGTAGCCACCCCCTGCAGAGGCCCACGTTGGGACCTGGCACTAGTCTGATGCATAGTTTTCTGGTATAACATCTCACGCGGGTATCAAGATGCAAGGTATTTCACTTCCCCACCAACTAGGCCCCCGCAGTGGTCGAATCACCCCCTCCTTTTTGTCGGCCTCTCGCGTTGTTTGGTGTCTCTGTGGCAGGCTTCAGTCGAGTTCGGATCCCGTGGATGAGATGAGACACTCACGCAAACGCTTTGATCTTTCGCTTCTTGGACTCCTTCTTCATGACGCCACGCTTCTCCTTGCGATCCGCCCAACCTTGCGGGTCCGCAACGGCCATGCGGTTTCTCTCTTCCCGGCGTTCCTCGCGCTTGCCCCTCGTGCGCTGCCTCAGACCTTCCCAAGCATGCGAGAAGTCGGAGGTTCCCACCTTGTTCTGCACAAAATCGCGAACCTCGGTGGCTAGCTGGCGAAGCTCGTCTGTGGAAGGTCAGCACGGATGACTGTTAACGAACCACACAAGCCCTACCAATAGATGGCCCAGAAGCAGAAGCAAGGTCGCCATTGTCGTCCAGGATGCGGTGAACCGGCGTCAGGATGTGTGGCAAGAAGCGTTTTGATTGCTGCACCTCCAAATGCTCAAAGACCCCCGCGAAGAAACGAAGAATTGACATGACCGGTGCGGTCCATTGGTCCTGTATTGGTTAGCTTTGCCAGACCCTCGCAACTGCCACGTACTCCGCTGAAAGTGTCGTGAGCCGCGGGACGGTTGACAATCAGATGTCGAGCGAGGAAAGACATGCGCGACATCAACCATGCGAGCGGGCGCTTCTTGTCCGGCTCGTCCCCTTCTTGACCATTCGTGCCACCGTCGGCTTCCTGTCCCTGACAAGTCAGATTCGCCCAGTGACAACAGGATTCGACTCACCGCCCAATGCTTCGAGACGTTCCATAGAAGCTTCACTAGCTGGTCGGCCAGTTTCCCGTCCACAACGCGCGCCTCCCCATCTGACGTCTTGGAGCCCTTGAGCAAGAGACAGCTCTTTTTGGCGAGCTCCAAGAGGTCTTCCTCCTCGAGCACGTCGAAGGCACTCGCCGTCTCTTGATTGGCGGCAAACAGGACGGTGAGAGCGCGGGCAGACGCGAACCGCACCCAATCATGCGGGAAGAGGAGATGAGACACCACGGCGCTCCATGGGACGCGGTCGGCGGTGCTGGGATGTGCGCGGATAGCCTTGGCGATGGTTGAGATGGCTTGCAGCGGAAGCGTATGGTCGAAGGAAGTATCCTCGCCGGCTTCGGCTCTGGTGAGGAGTTGCGCACTGTCCTCGATGATGGGTCGCAACATGTCGAGGAGCTCGTCGACGTCCACCTCCTCGTCGATGAGCAAGCCGAAAACGGCCATCGCAGCCCCCGCGAGTGCATGATTCTCCTCCCTTGCCGCGACCCATTGTCCGATGATTGCCAACATCTTTCGTTGACGAGCGGCGTCGAGTCGTCCGAACAGTTGGCGTATCAGAGCCCCCGCCATCGTCCGGCACTTCTCCGAGTCATCGTTCGCCAGGACCGCAACGAGCGCAATGAAGAACATGTCGGCGTACTCCTGTAGGAGCTCGTCCGAGAATTTGGCGAAGATCGCCGAGAGCAGCTCCATGACCGATATTCTGCCGCTCTCAAAGACGTAGTCGAGGTTGCGGGCGAGGAAGGTCATTTGCTGCTTGAGTCGACCGGTTCCTTGAGGGTAGTCGAGCAGGAACTGCATGAGCAGCGCGCGACATTGTTCCTGCACAAGAGTCGATTGGCTTGTGACCATGATCGACGAGACACGGTCCATGAGGTCGTAAATCTCGGGAACCACAAACTTTCGCGAAACAACCGCACGGAGGGCGGCGAATATCGCCCCTTGACGATCCGGCTCCTCGAGATCGGGCGAGACTACCTCGAGAAGGTATTTGAGCTGATTGTCCGAAATCTCGGATGCTTTGCAGTCCCTAATGATCACTGCCAGTGTCTTCAGCGCGGTTTGGGCGAGGTCAGATTCAGCGCCGCCCGCCAGCTTGACCACTTTGAAGACATTCGTGATGAAGACGGGTAGCGCAGCCTCCACTTGAGGAATCGGACAGCGAACGATGGCGGCGCTAGCTTTGAGTGCGAGAGACAGTACGACGGTGTGCGTCGAGTAGAGCGAGTTGCCAATAGCGCTGACCAGGGGTCCGAGCCGGGATAGGATGTCGACGTCGTCAAAATCGAATTTGCCGCGCCGGAAGGCCGTCACGAAGAGATCGAGACCGAAGGCAACGAATTTGTGCGCATTGAGAGGGTAGAAGTCCTCTTCGACTGCCGAGTTTCGCTTCATCTGCACGCTGAAACGGTCGGTCTGAGATGTTTTGGCCTTGCGCTTGGCTCTGAGATAGCTCGAGTTTCCGCTGATGAGCGAGAAACACAGCGCAAGAATGTCCTGCGGAACAAGCCGCTCATTTGCATTGAGACCCAGTGCGATCCTGCGCAGGGCCTCGTCCACATGCAGCATCGTCTTGACGGCCTGCGAGGCGTGCATGACATCCCGAAGGGGTGACAGCACGTCGCTGATCTTGTTGGGCGAGACCAAACGCGAGACAAGCTGGAAAGTGTCGAAACCTCGCGAGGATGCGCCTCGGACCTCGCGCATCTTGGTCTTGAAGCCCTCAGACTCGACGTCTTTGCCAGACTCGCCCCAAACCACTTCGGCGGAGATTTGCACTGCATCCTCGGCGGCGTCATCGAGGTCGAAACGGTCTCCCGTGGAAGTCGCCTGGACCAGAATAGCATGCGTGGTGACTGCGAGAACATGCTTCTGAGGTCCTCGCTGGAGGGCCTCGCGCAGCTCCTTGAGCACTCGCGGGAGCCAGTGTGGACCTAGGAATACCGCGATCTTGCAGATCGTCTCCCTCGTCAGGTCACGCGTGTCCTGGTCTTTGCTGCGAAGGATTTGGCTAACGGTGGTGATGATTCGAAGTATCTCTACTTCCGACGACTGGCTGGGGAGCGCTGCCGCGATCTTGACGATGCCGAGAGCAACTGGAATGCGAATAGCATCCTCGGCCTCGTCTTTTTGCACGACAAAGCGCGACAGCGCGGGAAGGAGTCGGGTGAGGACCACCTCGGTGATACGAGTGCCCACCGTGGTCGCTTCATCCGCGTCCTCGTCCTCCAACTCATCTCCATCAGCTTCGACAATTTCTTTGGCCTCCTGGTCGAAGTGGAAATTGTCGATGATTGCCGACATTGCGCGGATGTAGAACTTTTGCTGCGGTGTCTTGGTCGAACCTAGGCGGAGGAAGCGCATGAGCAGAGCATTGTACCTTGGCCATCGCAATCGTTTTGCAAGAGCTCCGATAGACAGGATCGCCTCGTTGACGAGATGATGATCCGTTACGTCGGTCGCACCGTTGATGATGTGCTCGAGCAGTGGCAGAAATATGCCCGAGATGGATTTCTCGCTCAAGTCGACTTCTCGAAGTCTCCTGATCGCCCGGGCCCGACGATGCACCTGGATATGCACCATGTTGGAGAAAAAGTTGGCCTCGTCATCCCCCTCGGCGAGCAGCACCCGCATTTCGACCAATGCCGGCACACCCGAGCAAGTCTTGACGGCGTGTGAGATGACTAAGAGCGCTTCGTTGCGTACAAGCTCGAGCTTGGAGCGGAGGGTTTGTCGGAGGCCCGGCAGGACCACGAATGACAATGTGTCCACATAAGATCCAGTCGAAGCGTCGCCCACCAGCGAGACGAATCGTCGAAGAAGGGATGAAGAGTTTGTCCGGATTGAAAGTTCCTCGGGCTCGCGAATGAAGAACAATGCGCTGCGGATGAGCGGGAGCCACTCCCTAGGAGAAGCGGGAGTCTCATCGCCGTCGTTGAGTCGCGCAAACGCCGTTAGTCTGCGGTCAAAGTCGGGTTCCTCCATGCGGCGTGTCGAATAAGCGTTGATGTCCGCAACAGTTTGCACCGACGTGACGAGTGAGGGGTCGGACTTTGCAAACACCTCGAGAGCAGCGACAAGAGCTCGACGTGCGAAAGGCGCGAAGAGCGACTGGAAGAGGTTCGAGACGAGCTCGTAGTGCTGCGTGAAGAAGGTAGAGGCTGGGTCCGCGAAATCCGGCGAGATGGCGAACAGTCGCTGAAGCGTCTCGAGGACGTTGATCTTTCCTTTCTCCGGCAGTTGCTTGTTCGACTGCCGCAACATTGGACCAAGCAACCCAGCAAGTTGTTGGGCTTGCGGACCGTTCGTTACGGAGGTGGACAGCCGCGACAGAATCGACAGGAGCCGCCGCATGAGATCCTCACTAGGTGAGTGCTTGAGCTGTTCGACAAGGCGAATGAGATGGCTCAACAGCGCGTCCAGATACGGCAGCAGGACGGCCTGGGAGTCCATGAGGAGGGATTCAATCACGTCGAAAACCCTCCCGATGACCGAGGGCTTGACCTTGACCGCCACCATGCAGGCAAACACCTTCGGCAACACGCGTTCGTCGAATCCGGAGAGGCTGTCGGCGGTGCTGGATGTCGCGGCGAAGGCGGCAATCAGATCCAAAATGCCGGATGGCGCCTGGGTGTTCTCGATTTCTAGCTTATCGATGCGAGGGGAAATGACCGAGGAGTAAATGGCGGGGAGGAAGGGGGCAAGGTCAAAGTCGGTCCGGGAGCGAGCAAATTGGACTAGTCGTTTGATACCCATCGAGCGGATGTTGCGGAGCGGAGCGTTGCCCCCTTCTGGGACCTCGTCCGTCTCCTGCTCCTCCACGAATTCTGTCTCATTCGACAGGCGTTTCTGAGCACTTTCGACCAGCGATATAGTGGTCTCGATCAG
Source organism: Saitozyma sp. JCM 24511 (assembly GCA_001600855.1). Classification (NCBI taxonomy): domain Eukaryota; kingdom Fungi; phylum Basidiomycota; class Tremellomycetes; order Tremellales; family Trimorphomycetaceae; genus Saitozyma; species Saitozyma sp. JCM 24511. Next base: position 1,686,359 of record BCLC01000001.1, on the reverse strand, counting down.
TCGCGGCCAATGGTCGACGGTCTGAGGTCCGATATACCGCACGACATCGCCCAGGAGCGAGAGGAAACCGAGTTGCTGCCTTCCAGCCACTCCCTCGGCGCCCGATGCGAATGGCTCGGTCATGAGGTCGATAAGAGTGGCCAGCTCCCCGCTTGTGCACGGTGTGAGCGCGCTGAGTGCCGCTTGCTTCCTACCGGCTGCAGCTTGCGCTGAGCTTCGACCCCGTTTCGATGTGATGATGCCGTAGAGGATTCGTATCGTAATCGGAATGAGCTCGTCGCGGTGTAGCTGATCAATGATCCCGCCGTCGACACCAAGGTCAAAGTGGACCAGCTCATCTCGGAACTTTGAGTCGTCGAGAAGGGCCCTCAGATTGTCCTCGTAGGGAACCACCTTGGGCGACTTGTAGGAGATGAGACAGCCGAGTGCCAAACCTTGAAGCTTCGCGTCACCCTTGGCGAGGATGTCGAGGTAGACCTCGTGCAGCTCGTCCGTTCGGAAGGCCGCTTTGGGGTTCACGAACTTGGCCAGGAGCTCGAGGAAAGATGCTGTTCGCTGTTGTAGTTGACGTGTGGAGAAGGGAGACTTGGTCGAGTCATCGTGCCCGGAGACGATGAGGAACATAGGCACGAGTGCTCGAGTATGTTTCTCCGCCATGGATGGGACGGCCGCAAGCACCGCCAGTAACTGCGCCTCGTAGTTGAGCACATCAAGGCGATCTTCGGAGATTTGAGACTGAAAGCTCAGCATTCACACCGAAGCAGTAGCAACGGGTCCAGACTCACCTCAATTTCCGCCCGGTCGAGCATTTGCTCGTCCTTCACATTGCTCCACGAGGTGGACAGGACGCGACGAGACTTCTCCAGATTTGGACACTTGAACTCTGGATCTTCCTCGTCGTCCTCGGACTTGCGCTGACTGGGGATGATGCTCGCCCAGTCTGGTTTCTCCACACCAAAGTCGGGAATCTGTGCAACAGTGGCCGCGTGGGTCTTCTCCAGTTCGCTCCAGATCGCGGTCCAGATGTCGTCCGCATGCCGTTGGGCAAGGGAAGACAGCGCCCCAACGATCTCTGCCCACAATGGGCGGAAGCTGACCTTGAGTTGGGACAGCAGATAACTGATGACGTGTCGGACAACGCCCTGAACATCCTCGTTCAGATCGTCAGGAAGCGCAAGGAGCAGTCGAGAGAGCCGGGCGATATTGGTCGTCCTCTCGCGGACGTTGCGGAGGGTCATCTCGGACTGTTCGACCTGCAGACAATGCGCCCATATCGTTCCGGCCGAAGAGCTGCTCTCGGCCGCCGGGCGGGCCGCGGAGAGGATCCGCAAGGCCGACAACCGCAAAGAGGAATCCGCCGAGAGCAGATTCGGAAGGACCGGCTGGAGCTGCTCGTCCGATAGCCTAACAGCTCAGCAAGACGGACATCACGCAACAAAGGAGACGTACCGTAGATCTTTGTTCCACTCCTCCGCGAACTCTGCCACATTGTCAAGAACCTCTCTGTTCCAACGCCATCCACGGATCAAGGTCGCGAGACCCTTGCGCTCGAGCAATTCCGCCTGCATTTGCGTTCGAACGTCGTCCCGTGCTCTTGACAGAACGATGCAGCTCCTGAGCACTGCGGAAAGAAGGTGTGAATCGTTCCAAACGCCTTCCTTCCATGTCGTCTCGGCAATGCGGGAGTCTGCATCCCGCGTGAAGCGCCTGACCAAGTCGAGCAAAGTGGACAGGTACTGCTGACCATCGCTAGCCAGTACTGGGAGCAGACGAAGAAGCTGTCCCAGCGTCCGTCGCTCCGCTTCGCCGAGGGATGTCGATGCGAGCGATGCGAGGAGGTCTCTGACCGCCACGATCAAGCCTTGCCTCCATCGCCCACCTTGCACGTTCAAGAGTCCGCCGGAGAGGAAGCCAGTTTCAGACAGGGAGTTGAGCAAGACGAGTGTAGGTAATGGGTCAGTCGCCAAGGACGGGAGTGCGGTTCTGCTCCAGTCAGCTTGTTGTTTGCTTGCCTCCCTTACTTTGCAACATGTGGAAGAAGGAACTGTTCAATGCCGGCCCATTTGAGTGTCACTAGTGTGTCGACGAATGCAAATCGCTCTCGGAGGTCCTGTGATGGCGGATCAGCCAACGTAGCTTTGACCTGGCTTCCAAACTCACCAGGCCATTCCACAATGCTTCAATGAGGGACACTCCAGGGCTGAGCCAATTGGCCAGTTTGCCTGCCAGCAATGTCCCGACCACCGCTTGGACCAGCGCTCGTCGCCAGCTCGGATCCTCGGTGCACGACTGCTTGACGTTGACATCTAGGCTGGATGCCAGGGACAAAAGCTTCATCATGGTCGGTCTGAGAAGCGAATCTGGGAAACGCTTGCCCTTGCGAACGAGCAGTGTGACGGAGAGCAAGGTGAGCATCGACGAGGGTGGAGATGACACAAGGGTGGTGCCGGAGGAAGTGTCGATACGGGCGATGATTGTCTCCACGATGGGGGACAGCGTGGTCGAGGAGCCGTGATGCACTAGAGCGGTGATGACGGAGCCGAGCGTGGCCGTTTGGGACTCGGAAGGCGATGCCGCCAAACGGTCGAGAAGAATGCCGAGTATCGCCGCTGCTCTTGAGTGGAAGGCGTTTCCGGTACCTTTCATACTCTCTGTCCAGACCGCCTCCATGCCCTCGTATTCTCCTTCGAGCAGCACGTCCAACAACCTGGCGAGCCCGTCCCCGCGAGCCTTGCGTATCACACCCACCCATGCGTCGGCAACGCATTTCCTGATCACCCTCTTGTTCTGTTTTGGTCGAAGATACGGTCGGACCTCGGACCACGCCTGCAGGAGGATTTCCCTCGATTCCGACTTGAGCAGAGTTGGAGCGGTGATGCGGAAGATTTGAGAAAGGGTCGAATAGGTTCGCTCGACGAGCTTGGGTTCGAGAGCGCGGAGAGCGCCGACACGCAAGAGCTGTTTCGTAGTCTCGGGGAGCTCTGTTATCGCCTCGCTCAGACACGTCTCGTAAAGCGCCCTGTGGAGATGAAGTGCTGAATCGAGGCCAGAGTCGGCGTGGTCGGTACCTTCCTTCAACGAGGAGTAGAATGCAGAGAAGATGGCCGAGATCCGGGAGAGGTTCAAGAGGGTGATGGGAAGTGTGGTGGTGAGGGGTCCCAGCTCTCGGGATAGGTCTTGGTAGGGCAGCGTCAAGTCGTGCAAGGCGAGCCTGGCGAGCTCCGAAGTGAGAGGGGTGCGCTACGATATCAGCATGGAATTCAAAGTCCTTCACGTACCGTCTGCTCTACATCGTCCCCAAACTCTTCTCTCTCCCATCCGGTACCTCTGCTAGTCCCGGCGTCGACAGAGATGTCTCGTAGCTTCTCATTGTAGGAAGTCCACTGCGGAGGCGCCCTCGATCAGCACCGAACCTCGCGCGGACGAGGTGGGGGACTAGAAGGACGTACTCTGAACTTCTTTTGCGGTGGCTCGGCCATTTCTCATCGGGTAGGCTTAGAGCCTATCGTTCCCGTTGTCTCTCCTCTCAGATCTCGAGATGGATGTCGGGAAGTGAAAGGACGAGCCGGCGAGAGAGGCTATGATATTGTTGTTGAGGAGGACAGAAAGATTTCAGAAAGTTAGAAGGGTGGAGGGGGAAATCTCACGGCGGGGTTGCACAAATCTCCCACGGTGGCGTCTGATGTCACGTGAGCTTTCACTCTTACTTTTGATCCCGCTCCCTCCTACTCCCACTTTGGCGAGCGAGCCTGTCTTTGTTTCCAGGTATGATATCGATTCCACCTCGTTCAACTTCCTTGGCAACCAAAGCATTGGGTACCACGTAAGACTAACGACGTCCGACCTCTCGAGCTAGATCCATCATGCCCAGCGACCGACCCAGTGCGGTCCTGCCCACAGCTTTGCCCCTGCCCATCTTTAAAACGCTCCACGGCCGTCGCATCGTCCTCGCCTCGGCCAGTCCGCGAAGGAAGGACATCCTTGAGACGGCCGTGAGCTCGCAGTCCAAGATCTTACTGCCGGGCCGCATCGCGCGCTGACACTTGCAGGGATTCAAGCCAGAGATCATCCCTTCAGAGTTTGCAGAGGATTTGCCAAAGACTCAATTCGAGGGGAAGCTGGCCGATTATCCCATCGCCACAGCAGGTGAAAAGGCGAGGCTGGAGCTCTCCCGCTCTGCGAATCGAGGCTGACCCGACTTGAAGGCTCTAGAAGTATACGAACGCCTCATCCAGCTGAATGATCGCGATCCTGCCGACCTAGTGATCAGTGGTGCGTCTACGTCTGCCCGGCGCTACTGGAGTAGCTGTGGCTGATCTGGCACAGCCGATACCGTGGTCATCTTCCCCCCAGAAAAGGATACCGCAGAAGGAGGAGACGCCCACGGAGAGACGTCGGAGATCTTGGAGAAGCCCTTGTCCAAACATGAACAGGTAGGCTTGGCTGTTATGCTACTCGGCGAGCCTCGCAGCTGACGCGGGATGCAGGCGAGGTCACTTGCCCTCATGGCTGGGCGGAGTTGTGAAGTGGTCACAGGCGTCACTATCGGTAAGCACACGCGTCTGGCGGGTCTCGCTTACCGCTGTAGTCTACCCATCAATAGAGGCGCCAGGATATAAGCTTCAGTGAGTGGTATTGCTTGCGGGGGCTGATTGGCGGCTCACCTGCGTAGATCGATATCGTGCTCTAGCATTGTGCACTTTTACGACAACACGGTGAGTACTGCGACACACATTTAGGTCTGGCCTGACGAGACTCAGGAAGAGATGATCCAAGCCTACGTCGACTCCAACGAGGGCATTGACCGTGCTGGCGGTTTCGCGATCCAGGGTCTGGGCGGTATCCTCATCGAGCGGATAGAGGGGAACTATGACAACTGCGTCGGCTTCCCTTCCGCACCATTCTGGCGATGGATGTCGGAACTAGCAGACGACGGGGTGTTCGAAGAGGCATGGGCGTAGATTCGTTGTGATGACTGACATACAAAGGTAGAGTTGTATGAGGATGACTGTAGACTGCATCATGCTATATTACGATCTCCCTTTCCACAACAGCGATTGTCCTTCGTCTCTTCTCGTAAATGGCGTGAACCTCTTCTCTCTCCACATATCGCTCTCCCACCAAAGGTTCAGCGACCTGCAGGAGCAATGGATCTTGCCGATGGTCGTGACTGGGCGAGGCGATTGGCGTCAGAGTGTAGACGATCTCCAGAGCAGAGAGAACGCCTCCGTATGCGCTTGAGATGCCGGTATCAATGATGATGATAGACGCGTTGCACCGGTGCACGATGCGCTCAAAGTTTGGCGTATGGCCCTGCACGTTTAGCCGCGATAAACGGCACCGACTCACCCCGATGATGCGTCTCGCCCCAATTTTCTCCTGCAGCTCCTTGGCCCATGCGCACACCGTCTTCTCGTCTTCCACCTCTGCGAGACCTCGCCACCAATACGGTCCGCCCGACGCGTAGAGCTCGAGTTCGGCATCGGACGATCCTTTGGGAAGTCCCGAATATGGGTTGGGAGGATACGGGGCGGCGAGTGGTGGTGTGAGAGCGCGACTGAGCAGGGAGCGCCCGAGCTGGTTGATCATGTCGGGGTACGGGAGGAGGTGTGGGAATGAGGGCCGTAAAGAACCGTGTGTGAAGGAGTATGTGGGCGAGTTGGCATACGGCGATATCGCCTCGAGAGCGGTCGACGAGTAGCTTGACAATCAGCGCTCATCACACATGAGGACTCACTTTGCGATCCACTCTTGCCCGAGCCACCCTTCCACACTCAGATCCCTCTGCCGTACATCCGCGGATCCAAAGCGTTTGATATCGCTCTGAGTGACGTACCTAAGCGTCAGCTCAACAAGACTGCTTGATCTCACCGCCAGTCGCCGATAGCATTCATGACTTCGTGGTTGCCCAGTATCGAGACCACTTTGCCTCCAGCAGTGTGCGCTTCTCCACGCAGCCTCTGCATCATCTTGTAGACGTCATACGCGTGTGCTCCTCGATCCACAATGTCGCCGGTCTGGACCAATACGTCGGTACCGCCACTCCACCTGGCCTTGTCGTCGACGATGGACGCCATGCGCAGGACCTTCTGGGCATTGTCGATATCTATTGACAAGATCAGCAAGGAGCAGTCGTGCCGCGAATCGAGAAGCACTCGCCCCCATGCAGATCACCGACGGCAATAAGCCGCTGCCTAAAGACGTGCTTGCCCAGGGCGGGCGATGGCCCATTGGAGGCGGCCGGAGTGGGCGCAGCTCGGAGGAAGACGAGCCAGATGGCTGTGGCCGTCACCAAAGCCAGGAATGACCAGTGCGCCCTTGTGAGCATGTTGGAAGAGGTCTCGTTGAAGTGATAAGCAGTGAGTGGTCTTGGGAGTTCCTATGGATGGATGAAGACATCCCGGTCTCATGTGATACGATGTTTTGGGGCTCCGACGCGGTGATCAATCATCGCCAGTCTTGCTGGAACCAATCATTCATTCATTCATTCATTCATTCATTCATTCATTCATTCATTCATTGCGACAGTCTCTCCCTAAACTGCCTCGAGATATCCCAGAGCGCACCCCGACCCGTGCTCACGATGCCCAGTCCCATTTTCCTCTTCGTCGTTTCTTTGCCTCTGCTCTTGCGCCTCGTCCCCATGGTCGTCCCGGAGGCATATCTCGAGCCATACGCCTGGTGGGACGCCAAGACGCTGAACGACGGGCAGGCCGGGTGGAGGAACATGGGCTGGTGGGAGGTTGGTACAGCTTATGACACGCAGGTCGAGCTCACACGAATAGAATACCGATGACTTTTCCCTGGCAGCAGAGGCATTGGCTAGAAAGTTGCTAGACTTCGCCGATGCCCGACCGGGCGGCAATGTCCTTGGTACGATGTGCAGGCGAGGCTTGAGCTGATAGACGTAGACATCGCTCATGGTGCTGGCGAATCTCTCGGTGAGTCTTCACGTATCTATGACGCTCATTCTACTTAGCTCTGCAACTATCAACCCAGCCTCCTCCAGTGAACCTCCTCGCTCTGACCTCGCTCGCGTCGGAGACTCGACAGTCCAAAGACCTCATTGCGTCTCGTTTCCCGGACACCACCACACAAATCGAGTGGTTCACATGTTCTGCGACATATCGGACCGGCCGCGATATCGACCACCCGCTGAACCCCATGCGAGGGTTCCTGGGCGAGAAGAAACGAGCATGGTCCAACGAGGGCGAGGACGATGACGCCGAGGAATTGGAGGAGGAAGACGTCGCGTCGGCCGGTCCACTGCGGTACGACCTTGTCTACGTCCTGGACGCAATTTATCACTTCAAGCCGTCAGTCTCCTACTTCCTCGCTCAGGTGCTTCCCACCCTTCAACCCGGGACTGGTGTGTTGGCCTACACGGACATTGTGCCCCCTCCGAAAATCAACAATGTCCTGGGCCATCTCGTTCTACCGCCGCTTCTATCGGTCCCTGCACGTAACCTCATGTCGCGCCCAAAGTCGCTTGATGAGTACAAAGCGTTGCTCGAACGGATCGGATACGACGGCGTCGAGGTCCAGGACTGGAGTGATGGAGTGTGGAAGGGCTTTGCATCCAATCTGAGCCGACGTGGGGGACTATGGCGGTTGGCGGCCTGGTTTGTAAGCGTTGCAGATCGAAATGGCTGGAAGTTCATTGCCGTGCGGGGTCGCCGGCCAGCAGACGCAGGAGCAGGATCACTGGTGGATGAATGACACATGAATGATGTTGGATTTTCGGTCATGTACAGATTCGTGGGTGGTTAATGCTATGCTGTGCTGCGTACAACGCCGATTCTAGTCGACTTCGATGGGCGAGTCGGCTCCGGACCCCTTGTCGGCCTGCGCGCGTCTTCTGTCTCTCTCCATGATCTCCTGCCTCAGTCGCTCGAACTCGCCCTTCCTCTCCTTCGCGTACTTGTCCATCCCGTCTTTGGTGCCAAGCTGCTGGCCAAGAGCGTCCTTGCCGCGCTCCTTGTCCCGCCTCCGCGACGCCTCGGTCTGGTTGAGCTTGGCCCGTAATGCACCGAGAGATTGGGGGTGGGAAGTGTCGAGATTCGAGTTCCACATGATTATCCATTCCTGCACGCGGGACTCTAGGATGGCTTTGTCGCCGGTTGTTGGAAGGCCGTATTCCTGATTCTGTCAGCGGCGTGCTACGGAGGCTTCGGCGATCCGGCACTCACCGAAAGAATGCTTCGGAGCTCTGCTGGCGTTGCCAGAGCGTAATTAGGCTTGAGAATCCTCTTCATCTCCACCCTGCAAAGATCAGAGCGATTCCTGTGGAAATTGAGCCAAGCGGTGACAAAACGTACTCCTTCGTCCTGCCCATTCCAGCTCCCGCAAACACTCGCTTCCAATCTGCTTTCTGGTTACCTGTGCCGACCGAATTGACCGCTTTGGGCGGGGGACATCCACGATCGATGTGGGTAGGTATGGAAGCGATCGGCAGCTTGGCGTTGCATATTGGGCAAGGCGCCTCGTCTGTGTGCTGTCAGCCGGCGACCATAATGGTGGAGCTCGACGATATTTCATGGTTCGTGTGGGCTCAGGAGGAACACTGGGCAAAGCACTGACCACTCTCGGTGAGCTCTTGCTCCAGAGCTGCACTCTCCTCACCGACGACCTCTATCCCATCCGAGTCCGGCACGTCAACCGGCTCGTCTGGTCTTTGCCCCGCCTTCGCCGGACTATTGCTGCGGCTTGCGCTGTCCCGCCGCGGTCGCTTCACCCCTGCTCCAGAAGTCGACGACGAAGCCTTCGAGTTGGGCTCGGGTGGCGGACGTCTTCGTGCAGTGACGGGCGGTGTCGCGAGCTGAACAAGCGTTGGTCTGGTATCTCCGTCAGCAATGATCTCTCCATGATGTAGCTTTCCCCACCTTGACTCGTCCCACGCTTCTGTGATCTCCTCCAACACCCTGTTCCTCCTGATAGACCCCTCTGACGCGGGCTCGTTACATGTTGGACACTTCTTCTCCTTCATGACATCGAGCGAGGACCGAATGCACTGCAGCGAGTGAGCCCGGTCCACTGAAGCTGCTTGCCCCAGCCTGTTTCTCCCACCTGCGAGCAGAACGAGTGGCCACATGCTATGCTGACCGGACCGACAAACGGCTCCTTGCAGATCTGGCAGACGACCGCCTTGTCGAGTCGCCTGAGCTGGGGGTAAGCTGCTGGAAAGGGCGGGGGTTCATCGGCGAGGGCGAGAAGAGGATGGCTGAGATCCATGCTGACGATGGGTCCTGCCGAAGAGGATTTGAGACCGCTCCGAGGAAGAGAATAAGCAGGAAGAGAGACGGAAACTCGAGAAATCAATCAAGCGGTTGACGGTGATGGGATGGATGGCCTGACGCGTGTGCTCGTGGCGCCAAAACATTACGGCCAGGCACGTATATATGATTAGGAAACACCATTACAAACAGGAAGCGACCGATTAGGATATGTTGAATACGATTACAAATCGGACTACAATCAAGAGACAGGAACGCGTTGGATACGAGTGCCCCCGGACTTTCGACTTTGTCGCCTGCTCACAGCACTCTTGTCCTTGTACTCTTCGCCAGCTTCCATACCTGTCAGCAGGGATCATAGAGGGCGAGAGCAAGCGCTCCTCCGTGCTGCGAGGGCAGTCTCTGGTGTGAGGCTCCTACCCCGAGGCTCGGAACCAGCTCAGGACGCAATGCTTTCCCTCATCCTCGCCGTCTTCTTTCTCGTCCTCTACACCTTCATATGGGCACTATGCCTCATCGGATGGAGAACGGCGTGAGTCCACAGCTGCTCATCATCTGCAATGCGAGCAAGACTCACACTCCGCAGAAAGATCCGCTACACCGGTAGATCCCCCCCTTCACGCCTCACCACTGTCCCACCATCCGCTGCTCCTGGAGTCACCATCATCCGACCGCTATGTGGGCTCGACAACAACCTCTACAATGCGCTCGAGTCGACCATGAGGCTCGAGTATCCCAAGTACGAGGTCATATTCGCGCTGCAGGATGAAGATGACGAGGCGCTGCCGGTGGTCAAAATGGTCATCGAAAAATATCCCGACGTCCCTGCGAGCATCAGCATCAGTGAGTTCCTTCCAAAGCTCGACGCCGGCTCCCTCGCTGACGTATCCAGACGACGCCAGAATCGGGGTCAATCCCAAGATCAACAACCTCCTCACCCCCTTCACCGAGGCGAGATACGACCTGCTCTGGGTCATCGACTCGACCATTTCGGTGACTCCGGGCACGCTCGCCCGGACCGTCGAGGCCTTCACGGGGATTTCCACGAACATGTCGTCGTTCGAGAGCGACCTCGAGTCGACTCCACTTCTGAGCGATGATATGAGGAAGCCCCCAGCCGCCGGCGACGTCGGGCTCGTCCATCACGTCCCGTACGCCGTGGTCTACCAGAAAACATACGGGAGCTTGATCGAGCAAGCATTCCTCAACACGACTCACGCAAAGATGTACCTTGCCATCGTAAGTGCTGAGTGCAGACCCTTGCTGAAGACTTCAGAACACCCTCGCTGTAGACTCTTGCGTCATGGGAAAGTCAAATATGTACTCGCGAGCCAACATCGACTCCCTGACGACCCCTTCGCCCACCCTGCGCAAGCTGCCTTCCCCTCCCACCGGCCTTGCCGCTTTCAGTCCCTTCCTCGCAGAGGACAACATGATCGCGCTCTCATTGTGGCACGAGCTGCACTTGAAGCACGCGATGACGGGCGATGTCGCTCTCGACTTTATCGGCGCTCTTTGCGTCCGCGAGTACATCGGCCGGCGGATCCGGTGGATCCGAGTTCGCAAGAGAATGACACCCCTACTCGCGACGCTCATCGAGCCGTTCACCGAGTCTATCATCTGCGGGATCTACGGGTCTTGGGCCATAGCGAGACTCCTCGGCGCGAACAAGCTGGCCATTTTCTTGGTCCACATGGTCCTCTGGCTGCTGGTCGACTTGTCGGTGCGAGAAGCGTTATCGAGCAATGTCCGTGACATCGGTCCGCCTTCGAGCACACTCCAGTTCGTCGTCGCCTGGGCGGCCAGAGAGCTGCTCGCGCTCCCGATATGGCTATATGGGATCACGAGCTCCGATGTGGTGTGGCGGGGCAAGAAGTACAAGATCATACAATCAGGTGGGTCTTTATTCCGCCTCCCGCCTCGTGCCGAACCGCGCTGAGTCCGTCGCCGCAGGGGAAGCCATTGGCATGGACGATAAGTGATTTGGGTACTGCTTGATAGAGCTCTTAGAAGCCCTGCCCATGCACACTTTTGCAGCTGTGTCGTGTCACAAACGTTTGTTGAAACGGGGCGCCACTGGGGAAGAGGGGTTAGTTGCGGCGGGCGTCGCGCGTCATCGGGGGTTTGTTACACTTGTTACCGTAGTTGTAACCACTCCCTCACCTTGAATCTCTTTCCCCTTTGCCTTCTCGTCTTGTCTTCGTCCCCTTCATTCCGTCGTGGTCGGGTTCCATCTGTCTCGTCCACATCTGTCCCGGCCCCCTCGCGTTCGACCACCATGGGAGAAGGAGCACCTCATCCCGTTTCCGGCAACGTCCCTTCGAAGCAGCAATACACCTCCCTCTCCTCCCTCCTCCGCTCGGCCAAAGCCGCTTCTTCCACGACCCGCGCCGACACCGCCCTCCCAGACCCCGCCAACAGAGCACGGTCCGGATGGCATCTGGCCAGCGAGGAGGATGGGGCTAGCTCGGCGGCGGGTAGTAGGAGCCAGTCCAAGGCCCGGGAGGGGCGGAAGGACAAAGGGAAACGACGGGGCATGAGCCTGTGGAAGATGATGGCTTTGACGGTGTCCATGGGGGGCAGTCAGGTGCGTGATCTCTGACGCAACTATTGGCTCGAGCGTGCAGCGTGTTTGCTGATGGGATCTCTCAGATTGCGTGGACAGTGTGAGCGGCAATCTTGGGTCCTGCGTCGGATTTCCGCTGACCAGCCACAGAGAGCTGGGCTACGGCACACCCTATCTACTCTCTCTTGGTCTCTCGGAGCAGCTCACCTCACTCGTCTGGCTCGCAGGCCCCATCTCCGGACTAATAGCCCAACCGCTCATCGGAGCAATCTCCGACTCGTCCAATTCCCGCTACCGCAGGCGATACTGGATCGTCACAGCCACGGTACTGCTGGTGTTTTCGGGGCTGGGCTTGGCGTTCACCGAGCCGGTGGCCAGGGCATTGGTAGACCTCTTCGGGGGAGGTCAAGGCGACTGGGACCCGAGACACACAGAGCTGGTACGTCCAAGAGGTGTGAATGCGCTCGGACTCAGCTTAATCCGAGGGCAGGTCAAGGGCACCGCAATCGGTATCGCCGTATTCTGCTTCTATTGCCTCGATTTTGCTCTCAACGGGTGGGTCCTACCTGTCCTCACGTGTCGTCTGCTGACAAGAGGACAGTCTGCAAGCCTCCCTCCGCAACCTGGTCCTCGACATCACGCCTGGAGAACAGCTGGCTACAGCCAATGCTTGGCATGGGCGTTTCAATCATGTCGGCAACATCATCGGTTTCACGCTAGGTGAGCCAGCCGCCACCACAGTGATCTCCGCGTTGACCTGCGTCAGGCTTCTTGAATCTCGCAAATGTTCCAATCATCAGACTGGTCGGCGGCGGACAGTTCCGCAAAGGTACGTTTGGACCCGACACGCCCACACTCTTGGCTGACTTGCTCAGTCTGTATCGTCGGTTTGCTCATCCTCGTGTTGACCGTCTGGATCACATGCTGGACGCAAGAAGAGAGCGAGCGGGAAAGCATCTTCGGCGAGCGGCGCTCGTGAGTGGCTTCCACCCTCTCTGATCCGCACTGAGACCATCGTAGCAAGGTCCGAGATGTCATCTGGACGATTTACGAGGCCGTCAAGCATCTGCCCAAGCCAGTTCGCCGGGTCTGCATCGTGAGTGTCTCGCGGCGGAATCTTGCTAAGGGCCAGGTCCAAATCGCAGCGTTCATGGGCTGGTTCCCGTACCTCTTCTACTCGACGACATACGTCGCCGAGGTCATGGCGCACGAGTTGGGCCATGAACCAGATATCGACAAGGCAACGCGGGCTGGCAGCTTGGCGTTGCTCATCTACTCTTTCGGTGAGCCATCGCAGGACCTTGTTGGTCTGCAGACTGACTCGAGGCAGTCGCCATCATCGCCGGCACTCTGTTGCCGTACCTAAATGCACGAGACCGCCGGCTGCTCAAACCCACCACGGAGAAGCGGGACGAGGACATCGACGACTCGGATGAAGAAGAGGATGCCGAGCTGGAGCGCATCCGGGACATGGTCAGGCAATGGAAGGCTGAAGCGTCGAGAGCCGGACGACCTCTCAAACTCCCAACGAGTGAGCATACTCGTACCTCCCCATGTCACATTGTCTCTGAACCCCACAGTGCCCTTCATGTTGCGGAACATCTGGACTGCTGGTCTGGTCTTGTTCGCGTTGATCATGTTCTCAACATTTTTCATCCACAAGGTCTGGCAGGTAAGATTCCGGCGTTCGTCACTTGGCTACGATCACGGCTCACGATAGCAGGCGACGGTGGCCATTGCCCTCGTGGGGATCTGTTGGGCCATTGCTTGCTGGGTGTACGTGCTCTTGGATTCCCTGACACATCTATATCGCTGACAGCTTCTTAGACCATTCGCGTGAGTTTGAACGGAGATGTCTTGAGCATATCGCTAATGTCGGATCCCGCCGTCAGCATCATCATGGAGGTGCGTCACTGCGATACAATCAGCGGAAACGCAAGGTTCTGTGGCTGACGATGTCCAGTTTTTAAAGGAGATGGATGACTCGCAGCATGAGGCTATTGCTTCCCACGCCCACGGCGCCCAGCGACGAGGGCCACATCCAGCCGGTGGCCCTCATTCAATTCCAGCGGGCTTCCGGCCTCTCCATGCTCGTCACGCTTCGACACCTGTCGGCGGGCCTTGGAGATCCAACCCCACCAGCCCGACCCGCGACGAGAGGACGCCGCTCGTACGAAGCTTCTCGACGGCTGATATCGAGAGCGCCGGGGAGAGCCTCGACTACACCGGATGCGGTCCCGTAGCGGGAGGTACCATCATGGGTATTCACAACTTGGCGATCGTCTTCCCGCAGTTCATCGTGAGTATGTTGAGTCAGGCAGCTGCGGGTTTGGCTAACAGTCGCAGATCGCGATTGTGGCTTCCGTCATCTTCAAGCTCGCCGACGGGGAAGTAGGCACAACCGACGGATCTGCGAATCCCGCAGACAAGACGGGTGTCGCTTGGGTGCTCCGCTTTGGCGGTCTCATGGCTTTGGTGAGTACTTGCTATGGAAGACGGCGGCACGGCTCCAGTACCACTGACATGGAACAGGTAGGCGCTCTGATCAGCCGCAAGGTGCCGCCGACCAAGACTGAAAAGGTGAGTTGGCCCTCTTACTTCAGTCCGTGGAATTAGCTGACGTCCCGCCAGGCTATGAGACGTCGGTTGGCCGAGATGAGGGAGGAGAGCGCCGAATGACGAGTGGCGAGTGGCGAGTGAGAGTGGGATTGAGGAAAGAGCAGAGAGTGGGTTGCGGATTGCGGATTGTAAAATACCCCAGGCGTCTGAGACGCATGTCCCGGGATGTCCAAACGGCATGAGAATGCATGACTCTGACTCCTTCCGACTTCATCTTCGCCCGCTCTTCTCCCGAGACTCTGCCCTTCTGTCTCCCACCCGATCAAGGAACTCTTTCTTCTCCAGATATCCTCCGCTCCGACGGTTGGCCTCCAGTTCATCCCGGACGCTTGTGGACGAGTCGAGATGCGACTTCCAGTCCATTTGCGACTGCGAGCGTCAGCCGAGGTCTCTGGCCTCACTTGAATGCAGTCACTCGCCTTTTCCAGCGTGGTCATTTTCTTGCCCTTGAGTCCCGCTGCCATCTGTTCCAAGCTCTGTCTGGGTTTTCGCCGTATCGCCGCTTTGTTGACAGGTACGGGCGGTCGCGGGGCCGGGGTCGTCGATGGCGGCGGCGCTGGGTCTGTGGTGGATGCGGCTGGAGAGTCGGTGGTGAGGGAATCGGTTTGACCTGGCTGAACCTCTGGAAAGCTATCTGGCGGAACGGAGAAATTGTCCAGCCCGGCGGGCAGGGTGGGGTTGGTGCTCGCTGCTGTTGTCGAAGGCGCCGACGGCGCCGATGATTGGGACCTGAGAAAGGCAATAGCTTCTGGATCGTTCGCCGGTAACGAGACGGTCTCACTGATCCTATCAGCGGTTACTCGTTTTTCTATCTGCCACCTGCTACCCTGGCGAGCAGATCGAAAGACTCGACCCACTAGATCGTCTCTCCAGCAAACCTCCTCGCCCGCTTCACATCCACCATCCCCACCGCTCGGCCTTCCTCTGTCGCCTTCGCCTTGCCCTTCTCGTCCCCTCCAGCCCCAGCCAGAAACGTCGCGAACAGATCCTTCGCTTTCTTCGCCCT
The DNA here is from genome assembly GCA_001600855.1 of Saitozyma sp. JCM 24511. Lineage (NCBI taxonomy): Eukaryota > Fungi > Basidiomycota > Tremellomycetes > Tremellales > Trimorphomycetaceae > Saitozyma > Saitozyma sp. JCM 24511. The sequence goes on along the minus strand of BCLC01000001.1, from coordinate 1,670,935 downwards.
CGCCTCCTGCTCGGCCTCCTCGGCTTCTACCTTCAGCCGCTTTGCCTCGCCCCGATCCACATCCGACGCGCCGTCCTCCTCCCCTTCCGACGACGAAGAGCCCGAACCGGAACCGCCGGAACCGCTCGCGTGCGTGCGTGCCTTGTCGCTCTTTCGCTTGGGCCGCTTGGGTCTAGGCGCGGTGGGGACAAAGTCCTCGTCCGATGAGCCCGAGGAGAGGTCTGCGGTGGCGAGGGTGGACATGGGGTGAGTGAGGGGTTGGGGGAGAGATGGAGAAAGAAACAACAACACTGCGAGATGGAGATTGGATCGCCACCGACTTGACTTTGGCTTTGGCTTTGGCTTTTGGGTGGTTTATTTGGTTCCGTCGCCGCATCGACGCGTCTCGAGGTTGCTGTTGAGTTTGAACCAACCAACAACTGGGTCAACATCCTTTCTCACCTTGCTTTCTCACTCTCCACATACCCGTCTGCAGCTTCCCGGCAGCCCAATCGCGAGTAGACCAACCGCAATGTCAACACTCTTCAACCTGTGAGTCGTCGAGCCGGTCTGCTTCAACGGCACCGCACTGACCCGTCCCCATCAGCAAGAACAACCAGTCCAGGAGTGAGTGATCTCCCCTACCTGGTTTCGCAGAGCGCAGCCGTCATTCACGGCTTGGTGCATCTCGAGCACCTGACGAGCTCACGCAACACAGCGTTCAAACCCAAGAAGGTCGTCGAGGGTTCCAAGCAATGGCAGCTCAAGCAGTACGCACAGCAAACGCTCGTGAGTGTCGCCCCGGCTTGGGTCCCTAATGGACGATGATACTCGGCGGTGTCTTTGGGTTCATCTGGCAATGCTGAGCTGCGTAGGGATCTGGTAACTTGCGGACGGCGGTGCTGCTCCCCGAAGGCGAAGACTTGCAGGAGTGGATAGCTGTGCACGGTGAGCGAACGGTCTGAGTGGAGTGAACCGACTAGACGATCCCCCTGCGGCTCGTCTCGCTCACACGCTTCAGTCGTTGACTTCTTCAACCATGTCAACATGCTCTACGGCACCATCTCCGAGTTTTGTACGCCGACCGAGGTGAGTCGTTCCTCGTCCTGTCCCCAATTGCGTATACTGATTGCTACAGTGCCCAATTATGAATGCAGGTCCGAAGTGAGCTTCTTCACCGCTCATTTGAGCACATGCGCGCAATCAATGGGCTAGACGAATGTCTTGCAATTCTAGAGCTGATGCGCCGGCACAGGTACGAGTATTTCTGGGAGGACGGAGAGAACTAGTAAGCCCCAATCCTCCGAGCTGAGCGAAGCAAGGCCTGACGACTCCGCAGCAAGAAACCCACACACCTCTCGGCCCCGGCATACGTCGAGGCACTCATGACCTGGACCCAATCCATCTTGGACGACGAGAAGCACTTCCCCCAGAAGATTGGTACGTACGCGAATACTTCTGCCCCGATCCACAAGCTCTCCCCTACTATGTCATTCGAGGTGATTTGTATGACAGGTACGGCGCGCTGACGCAGCTAGGTGTCCGCTTCCCGCCTACCTTCATGACCACCGCCAAGACCATCCTTCGACGACTGTTCCGCGTCTACGCACACATCTACCACTCCCACTTCGACCAGATCTGCGCTCTTGGTATCGAGGGTAAGTCAGCTTTCCTGCGGAATGCGACGCAGCCGGTGTTCCACGTCCTCCAAATGCTGACTGGAATAGCTCACTTGAACACGAATTACCGTCACTTCCTGCTATTTGTCGATGAGGTGCGTCCACGAGCATATCATGCTCCGGCCTGCTGACATTACAGTTCTCCCTTCTCTCCGAGAAGGACCTAGTCCCACTGGAAGACTTCAACAAGACCATCCTCGAGGAGACGGCCAAGCAGTAGTGTACAGGAAGTGACTCTAGCCAGCGTCCTCGTCCTCGCACCGGCCTCATCCGCGTCATTCCGCCCCGCAGTCGGCCGGCCCGCTCAGCTTGTACTTCACCGTATACTCATATACCCAACTGTGCATGATGGACATTGCTATTCATACACGTCTCGCACCAATGCGCACGACAAGGAGGCTGCTTCAACCGCAACCCGCCGTAACAGCCACATAACAGCGTCTCCTCCAGCCTCCTCCGGCCACGTTGCCTGAGTAGCGAGCACGCCAGCTCATGATGTGGTATCAGCCTAACAGCTGCGTCCACCGGGACAAGAAAGGTCGCCTCATCACGATTGGTGATACCTCTGCTCGGCCTGAAGGCGTTAGAATAGCGACCCGCGTAGCACAGCGTACATCGGTGACCCACCATATCCATAGCCCTCTTCTTGAAACCCCCTTCACCCTGCCACTTGCCCGCTTCGACGCCCTTGCTGGCTCCCAGCCCCGCCCGACTCTCGAACTGTTGCACCATCACCGGATCCACTCGTCCTTCGCCTTCCTTCCCCAATCCAGTGCCCGACTTCCACCCCATCTTGGCCAGCAACAGATTACCTTTGTTGGCTTCGTCCTTGCCCGGTTCGACGCCCGGTGCGGCAGGTGGCGGAGGTGGTTTCGGAGCTTCGGCAAACTTGCGCTTGAATGATGAAACGCCCGGGTTCCTATCGAGTACGGGCTTGTCGGGTTGATTGAACGCCTCGCGTCGTTCGGCCGCACGATCCCGGTACTTGGACTGCTCGGCCGTTTCACCACTGTTGCTACTGATGCTGGTGGCGGCCCCGACGGCGTTCTTGCGCTGTTTCCCTGATTGGCATATCGCGGTGTCCAAGAGGTTAGTCTGTTAACGATAACGGTGAGAAAAGAGAGACGAAGCAAGCGTAGCATGGGCGAGTCATTCAACCCGTTTGAGCGTGGGCGTGTCCAGGTAGAGGCAGGTAGGTGACGATGACGTCCCGAGAGGAGAAAGTTGGGCGAATGGATATGCATGGGTGTAGAGCAAGAGAGTATTGATAAGAACAGGTCAGCGCGTGTCCCACGTTTCCCTGAACCCACGACAGATGCGCGGAATTCAAGGAGGTCTGTTAACCCAGGTTTGATGCGAGCCTTGTGAAGATCGGATTGAGCAGTGTGCTTGCGAAGCATCTCTTCAGTCTTGAACTGGCGCTGGCACAGTAGGCACGCAACCTTGCCGGTCGTTGCAAGGGTCGATACGTCGGTGTAATCAAAGTCAGCCGGCGGTGCCGGGCTAGATGACGATGGCGCCGGCTGCACGGGCTGCCCAGATGAGATAGAGCGTCAATAAAAGACAGACAGTGAGAGGAGTCATGAATAATTACGGGGGGCTGCGACACAGGACGCATAACGCCGAGCGCCTTGTTGGCGTCGGACATGCCGGCAGGAGGTGCGTGCGGATCGACAGCGACGGGCTGCGCCATCTCGGTCCGCTTCGTGTTCCACTTGGAGATGTTGTTTGCAATCTGACGTTGTCTGTGAGCATGGTCCGTCGCGCAGCGCGTCAGCAGTCGCCGTCTTCACCTTCCGCCCGCTTGTGGGCAATATGATGCTAGTGCCTTTCGCTTACGACGTCAGCAAGGACCGCTCCCATCTCCGGACCCACTCCTCGAACGTAGCACAGTGTCCTTGCCGACCTCATCGACCTCCTCTTCTTCCCCACCCAGGACATTCTTCCCGCCGAGGGGCACAAGCATGTCCTCCTCCCTCTCCTTCTTTCTGCCTTTGCCTGCCGGCGCGCCAATCTTGATCGGCTGCATCCCGATGCCAGAAAGCAAGCCCTGGGAAGGTGCCGCGGTGCCGGTTGTTGCTCCAACTACAGTTGCCTGAGGTCCGAGCGGTCCAGCGAGACCTCCGAGGAAAACCTTGAGCTCTGTGGAAAGCTCTGGCCCTGTCGCTCCCTCTGGCGCGGCGCTTTTGGGTATCGTCTCCACAGCGCCACCTTGCTCGTGCCAGTACGCGCACCAATCCCCATCCGGTTGATGGATCGAATCGCTGCCGATGCCGCCCTTGCGTGAGGCACGGACGAGGAACTGACCGCCAAGAGGTCCTGCCGGTGCCGGGACGAACGAGGTGGATGCGGCAAATGAGACGGCGACAGGAGCTTGCGAAATCACGAAACCCTGAGGCTGGTGCTGCGGGAAGAGGAGGAACGGCAGAAGCGCCGATGCAAGCTGCGTTCCGTGAGCTGAGCGTCACCCACATGAAGAATCTCACACCCACCTCTGTAGTCACAAGCTCCACAAAGCTCAAGCCCCAGCTCATGCTTCCAACGCGATCCACAATCATGACCACCCTGCTGATTGCCGCCTCGCCCTGCTTCTCGCTGCCCTGCTTCCCAAGCAACCTCGCGATCTCTTCTCCAACACGTCGGACGACCTCGTCGCCGTGAGTCCGCGAGTCGAGGCCGCGCAAGAGGAGCACGCGTTTCCCACCGCCGGGCTGACCGACATCTCGCATGCCGTCGTGACCACGCGAAGTCTGGACTGGTGGAGCTTGGTAGCCGGCTTGATGGCCCTCTGGAGCTGAGGACGGCGGGGCGGCATAGTCGATCCGGACCTTCCTCGGCTCAGAGTGCGCGTATAGTGCGGGCATGAGCACAGCAGGGTGACTGCGATCGGTAAGCACGAGAGGTGGGATAATGGGCGGGACAAACGTACGTGCTCTCGACGAAATCCTGAGCGTTCCGCAAGGTCGCAAAGGTGGCGAAGCCGAGGCAGTTCATCTTGCCAGTGTCGGCGTATCGCTTGCGCACGATTTTGACGGAGTCGATCAAGGCGCGGTGTTCCGTACGGAGGAATCCCATGAACTGCGGAGTTTGTCAGGCGAGACTCCAAGGCACACGCAACGTGAAGCTCCACTCACGTCGTTCTCGGAAAGCTCTTCGTCGAGGCCGACGAAGATGACGTCCCTAGCGGGCTCGGATGGAGCGTTGCTCCGACGGAGTCCCCCATCCTGATGATAGTGCGGGCTATTACTCTGATTCTTGTAAGTGAGGAGGCTGCCCAATCACAGCTTGAATAAAAGGGACTGTGAAAGGAGGTACTCACTTCGAGCTCCGAGACATCCCTTCCTCTCTCCCACTGAGGTTCCCTGGGCGGTTCGCCCCTTGAGACACCCCTCGGCCTCACCTCCTCTCTATCTGCCGCCATTCCTCCAAGAGGGGGTCGCTCGTCATATCGCTCAAAGCCACGCCTTCCTGCTTCTCGATCCCGATAATCCCGTCCGGTACCGGAGTCCCTGTCGTCCCGGAATCTCGACGGTTGGTCGTCATACCGTCCGTCTCCCCGAGCGGGCCCACTGCGCCAGCCTCTAGGATCTCCGGGCGGGGGACGATCGTCGTACCTCTGCGGGGGGTAGTCGTCCTCGTACCGCCTCGGAGGGTAGTCGTCCTCGCCGTACCTCCGAGGCGGAGGAGGGCGGTAGTCGCGGCAGGGCTCGCCATACCGCCGGGGCGGCGATGGGGGAGACAGGGGGCGAGAAGGGGAGTAGCGGCGATGCCGGTAGTCTGGGGAACGTGACCGCGAACGCGAGAGCGATCTGGGCCTGTACGACATGGCTCTGAGTTGTGAGTTGTACAAAGTCAAAGGCAAAGATGAACGACGACCAAAGCGACCTTACTACTACATCCCCGCCGCCGCTGGCCCGGGGTGATAACGCCGAGATTGCTTCCGTTTCTCCGTGTGTGGCGCCTTCCCAGCCATGGTCACACCGCCGTCTCAACAGCTCCATCTATCACATCACATCGCCCATAGCTCTTCCCCGCCTTCTCTTTCTTGTCACACACAGCAAGCAAGGCGATCGCCCCAAGCTCAGCATGGCAGGAGGTGGCCACTTTCGTGAGTCAAGGATGAAGCGCTCAACTGTTTGTGGCTCGGCTGATCTTGTCTCCGTAGAGCCGGTCCGAGTATGTCTCTCCCTACCGACGGATGATCGCGTTGAGCCCCGATTTGCTGACCCCAACAGCTGGACCCGGCACTTGAACGATGGAACTTCATGGTGCGTGCCACGCTGAGATCTGACGACCTGCCTGGTGCACCCTGCCTCGGCTAAAGGCTACCCATTCTCGAAGCATCCTGACACACTCGCAGAGGGAGAACGTCTACCAGAACTTCAAGTTCACAAAACGAGCAACCCGCAGCGTCCTTCTCTTCACCCTGGTCTTCCCTGCTGTCATCGCAGGCATCGCGATTCGATATGACGTGAGTTGCAATGATTCGACATTCTCTATAAGCACTACGAACCGTTGTGCCGGTCGGCAGTATCGACATCTGTTCGAGGGACTGATGATGATCCGCAGAACAAGTACGACTGGGCAGGGAAGTTGAAGGGGGAGAGCCTGTTGAGGAATGCCCCGGCTGCCAAGGCCGAGGAGGAGTAGGACCCGACGGGACATACAGACGGTAGGCGATGCATCGATTCGGTTATGACTGTGTGAAGGGTGCTCGGCGGGGACTCGTACAGTGCTATGGAAATGGCGCAAAGAGCGCCTTGGAGGAAGCCCACTCAGCGGTGTGCGATGACACAGGCGTGGGACGAGCCTGACCTGGGTACGGGTAAGGACGAGGCCGGTGAAAAGACCAGTGTGAAGCCATGTTCATGAAGGAGGTGAGATTGGTTGAGGCCTTGACCCGGCCTGTTTTCCACTCGCGGAATCCACCCAGATCGCCTGCACTCGTCAGGCTTTGTCTCATGATATTGACCTCCCCCCACCTCTGCCCAGCATTAACCGGACTCACCTTCATTTCCACGATCCGATTTCCGTCCTCTACCCTCACCTCGTCCTCTCCTACACTTGGGCTGTTGACCCACCGCCTGATCTCGCTCATGGTGTTTGCATCCATTCCATATTCCCCGTAGACCTTGCTCGGCTCCGTGCCGGGTGGGAGTGTCTTGAGTCGGTCGAGGAGGGAGATGAGGAGCGGCGCGGTGAGGTGCTCGGGCGGGGGCGCTGCGGAAGTGGACGTGTACTCGTCGCGGCGGGCATTGAGAGTTCGCTGGGCCGGTGCGGGCTGGCAAGCTGTCAGCGGACCCGGACTGTGTGACAGTGTGACAGTATCCTCAGTCTGCACACCGCTCTGCGCATTTCGAGCATGATCCGAGGCCGTCAAACCCTCCCAAGCCAAAGCCTGCCAGTTCGCCGCGAGAAGCGACGCTCCGTAGACCTGCACACCTCCCTTGTGTGCGGATACCGCTGTCATGATGGCTGTACTTACCGTCCGCATGAACTTGCCTGCATCGTGGATACTGACCTGTCCCAGCTTGGACAGGTTGGCCATGAACTGGGGATCCATGGCATCGCGCATCACAGCTGCGTGCAGCATTGTCAGCTCCAAGGCCGCACCTAGATCATATCTGCACGACTGACCCTCATCCTTCTCCCCGCTGAAGCCCGCCCGTGCTCGTCCAGTCACACCCGGCTCGGCACCCGTGTCTGCCATGCCATAGTCCGCCCTCGTCGGCTCTGGTGGTACGCCGGCGCCGGGAGGAGGATGCGAAGGCCGCTCCATGCCTTCGGGGATGATTTGGTCAGAGTGGGGTGTCCGGGCTCCCGCCCATTTCGGGATGGGTCTAGCCTGGGTTGGGGTCGTCGTCGGTAGTTTCCGAGCTGCTTTGGACGCTGATGAGCCCATGTTGTTGTGAAGCACAGCACTGAACGTTGTAGACTGAGTTTTGACGGCGCAAGTTGTTCATCCATGAAGGATGATCGGTGAGCGCCGATCCGGAATGACGTTTCGTTTACAACACACCACGACCTATCCTCCGGTTTCTCTCCTTCCTTGTCATTCTTCTGCTCCGCATTCCTTTGTATTCCCACTCCATACACTCTCCAGCAGCTCGCCCCTGACATGGACAGCCAGCTCTCCGGCGAGCGCCTCACAGAGGAACGCGCCTTTGTCAAGCGCTTCTCTGAAGGCCTGTCGTCCCACAAGGTCGAATACCCAGCCGACTTCTCCACCCCGCTCGAGGAGCGTCCGCGCAAGGTCCCCGTCGTTCAGGTGAGAGACGCGTTCACGCTCCGTGTCCCGGTTTTGACTGGATCATTCGCTGATACAGGCAGGTACCCGTTGCGGAACCGCCAGACTTGATGGATGTCGACGCTCCGGCCCAAGGTAAGCCGGGGTCTCAGATGGGCTCGGCTGTCTTGAGCCCTGCCGAAGGCAGCGGTCGCTGATCCCCACTCTCAGACACTTCCGTCTCTCTCACAGTCAAGTCGCTCAAGCCATCCATAAGCATCACCGTCACTGCTCAATTGACGGATTCTGTCGCCGACCTCAAAGCTCTCGTCGCGCAGTCCTCACCTTCCGCTCCACCTGTCGAGGCGCAGCGACTCCTCATCAAGGGCAAGGCTCTCACCGACGCCAAGCTCCTGAAGGAGTACGACCTGACGGACGGAGCGACTGTGCATCTCATCCTCAAACCAGTTGACAAGGCCGCCTCAACCCCCGTTATCGCATCACCTGCTGGAGGTTCCGCTGCTACCTCTGCCCCTCCTGCTCCCGCACCTTCTCAGATCCCGCGATCCGACATGTCGACCTTCGCCGGTTCCTCTGCCCACCCCGAACCCCCTTCCTTGACCATCACCACCTCCCTCGATGACTCCACTCCCGGAACCGCCATGCCCCTGACGGTCACCGACGCCGTCGCTCCTCCTCTCGGCCCCCAACCCCAGGTTTCCTCTGCGTCTTTCCACGAGACCGTGGCAAACCCCGTATTCTGGCAGAAGCTTCATGCGCTCTGCGTCACAGAATTCACCTACGAGAACGACGCGGACGCGGCGTGGGAGACGTTCCTCATCTCGATGAAAGGTCTGCTCAGCGCTGGCGAGGCGGCCAAGATTCGGGATGTGGTTGGCGTCATGGGTGGGTCACAGTGGCCGCGCATAGCATAGAGGAACACGAGCTGATCTGCTTCTCTCTCTCACAGGAATGGGTGGGGCATGAGTTTGCCGTCCGAACTCGGCGTGGTGTGTGGGAGGACTTCCATGCTGTACATGTAATTTGATTCTCCGCTACCTGTGCTATGCATCGATCGTGACCATGCATAGAAGAGCAGGCTGCTTGTCGCTCTGCGCTGGCTGCGGTGCGGGGTGCGGTGCCACAGTGTTTGTATCGCCGGTTATCGCCGTTGCTGCCCCGCCACTCGACGCGAGTGACTTCCCTCGTGGATTGTTGTTTTCGTTCAACATCCCGACCCCGCTCTGCATTCTCATTCTGCAGCTTCCATCCAGCCACAGCAGGCAGCTTTTGTCAATCCAGCACACATAATCCACAGCTCAAAGACAGGCGCAGCTCATCACCGCCCGCCATCATGGCTCAGCGACGGCCGCGCAGCTCATTCGGCAGCGTGCCAGGGATGCCCTCGCTCCAGATAGGCACACCGACCAAATCCCAATACGAAGACTGTAGGTGACGTCCACGACATTGCGGGAGTGCCAAATGCTGATAGAGTCCCTCCCTCAGTCCGAAGGAGACACAGTCGCCAGAACAAAGATATCCTGAAGTGCGTCCTATTTGCAATATACAAGAAGTCATGGCTCATTCCTTTAGGGACAACTTGCAGCACAAGGAGACGATCCAGGCCCTCCGCGCAGAGCTCGCTGCCGTGCACGTGGAGATCTTGGAGGTCAGAAAAGAGAATGCAGCCTTGAGGAAGAGGCTGAGGGAAACGCACCAGAGGGTGCAAGACAACGTGAGTGAATCGTATCCATTGGTCGCATGGGGAGCTGACATCCGCCACCGGCAGGCCGCGCTGAAAGCCCTCGACCAACTACTCGCCATTATGCCGGCGCTGCAGAGCCTGCGAGAGACGCTGGACCAGCCAATGACAGATTGTCCGCTCATGAATCCGGCACCGGCAAACGCCTCTACGACTTTCGTCGCGGCAAGTATCGCGACGCATCCGGCAAAGACAGGCGCTATCATCAATCGACTTGGAAGTCTACCAGAAGGATCGGAAGTGGAGAGCGAGTCGGACTTTGGGGACGTGGACGCAATGCCCGGCCGGATCAAGCTGAAAGGGTGAGTACTCAATGGAATGGGTGTGCGTTAGATGGAGATGCGAGCAGGACTAACCCCACTCAGAAGGAACAGCGGCACCGGCTCGAGGGCTACTCGTTCACCTCCACCCGCAGGGCTCCGGCCGGCGATACCTCAGCCAATGATCCGAGAGTCTCCACCGACACCTTCAACATCTTCCTCCTCGCCAGCCTCCATACCGACACCTGTCGCCAGTCCGTCGCGTCCCACCAAAGCCAAGCGGAGACGAGAAAGCGGACTTCTCCTACCGCAGCGTGTCGAATCGCCAGAGGCTAGTGGAGAGACGTCAGACTGGGACGAAGGCTCTCAAGTGCAGCTCAGCCCAGAGGATGCTCAAGCTCTGATCAACGACGAGGCGGAAGTCGAAGCGGCGATCGAGGACGAGCTGCGGGAAATGGCGATTGAGGATGGACCACCAGAAGCGACTTCGCTCGTCGGAAGCGCTCCGCTCGCCCAAGTGTCTCCGCCCATTCAGCTCGGAGACTCGCTTTCACCGTCACTCGAGCACCTCGGAACGTCACCTGCGATGTCCTCGATGTCGGTGTCAGAAGCGGCACTCGACGATGATGGTGGGCGTGGGAGGCGATCTAGGAAGAGCGTCAACTATAAGGAGCCAAACCTTACCAGGTGCGTGAGCGTGTCAGGAGTAGGCGAGCGTGCTCTAAGTGGTCGAGCGCGCGAGGAGTGGTGGTCGAGCGTGCGAGGAGTGGTTGAGCGTCGCTAACAACCTGCAGGAAGATGCGCAAGCCCGACGGTGTTCCAGTTGAGGAAGCCTTGCGAGGAGGACGCCAATCGCTCGTCCCTTCACAGCTCCCTCCCGCTGAGACTACTTCTTCGTCGTCGACCGCTTCCGGTACCACTACCGGTATCACCCCTCTAACCGCTTCCGGTCATCTGAACGGGATGCGCCGCAAGAGCGTCCTGCCGAAGAGCATAGCAACTACCCCATCATCGATCTCAGACGATGATGACGACGAGCTCCCGTGGTCCGACGAGTCAGACGAATTCATCCCCGGCGGAATGTCCCGCACCAGCAAGAAGCCGGCGGCGCGTACATCTGCAACAGCAAACTCCCTCTCGCTTCCCCCGACCCGCAATGGCGAGGAACGATCACCAACTCCTACAACCAATATCGTACCAAAGCGCTCCTCTCCGAGAAAGACGGACAAGAAGAACTTTCCCTCTGCCCTTTCCCGGCCGACGGCTTCTTCCTCCGCCAGAGCCAGTGCCGGTGTAGCGCGCAACTTCACACCTACGGGCACCGTGAAAGCGAGAAACGCGCTCTCCGACACCTCGGACAACGGTGGGCGACGATTAGGGGTCGGAATCGGCGCGGTGAGGGAGATCGGCCACAAGCTTGCCACGGATACTGGTGGGGAAGCTCGGGGCGCAAGAGTCAACGTGGGAGGTAGGAGGGTGAGCTCGGTTGTTTGACGGAGGGCATGGTGGTGGGAAGGACAGGGGCGCTGTAACTACGTATTGAGCGGTTTGTACGGTCTTGACAAACGGTATACAACATGCATACACAACAGGAAATAGTGGGTATCACATTCTTAGCGTAATGACAGTGGGGGTCGTAATGACAGTGGGGGTCGTAATGACAGTGGGGGGGTCGTAATGACAGTGTTGGGGGTCGGACTCCATCGGAAAATAGACAGGATGTCGATAGATCATTGTTGGGGGGCGGGGGCGCAGGAAGGGAAAACAATGATTAACAGAATTGATGATTCTCGAGAAGGTAGAGGGCCTCCGCCAGGCCCGGGTCCATGATGGTCGTACCCGTCTTGTCGGCCTCGAGATGCTGCGGTTGGGTGAATTGCCACCAGAACTCATCGAAGTCGAAGTTGTCGTGGGAGAGGTGCTGCTCTTGAGAAGCGGGAACAGGCCCAACGCCGAAGACACCGCCCAGGAGGTCATTCGTGACCCAGGGTCCTGCGACCGTGTCGCGCGGTGCAGACTGAACCGCAGCAATCAGGCGATAGTGAGAGGCGACCGCTGCCGACGGAGTGTTCGGAGGTAGAGTCGGGCCGAAGAACTGGTTGTGCTCTTGAGAGCGAGGGGTGTATGAGCGGCTTGTGAGCGAGACGGGGGTCGTCGACGCAACGGTGGAGGGGTCACAGTTCCGCAGAGGGCTGGTGGTCAATGCCCCGGTGGCTGGAACGGCGGTTCTCCTTCGTTTAGCCGGGGCGGGGCTGTCGGTTGAGGATGCGGTGGGAGGGCTTTGATTTATGAGCGTCGAGCACGTCTCGCGAGCGAATCGCGTCACTTACGGGGGAATCGCACGTTGGCGCAGAGGGACTATCGTAAGGGCAGGGGGACGGGCGGGTCTCGATCTGGCTGTACGCCCCGCCGGGCGGCGTTGAAACGTCGCATGGGACGCGACGGCTTGCGGGGCGGTCGAGGAGCGGTCGAGCACTCCGAATGTGAACGGAGGGGGGAGGGTTTGGTGGTGGTAAGTCGACATGGATGACATGGCGACGGGTCGTAGCACAAAATCTGCTGATGATTCGGTACAGTAGATTGTGTGCTGGGTGGTTGGAGAATGAGTCCAATTGTGATATTGGACGGGTGTGGTGAGGATGGAGGTGAGAAGAAAGAATGAAGATGAGGGGTGGATGCCGCGCGCCCCAGGGGGTGGCGTGTCGTCCCCATCGTGGGAGCGCCGAAGGCCACCAAGGCAGCGTAAAAGCAACCTTGAACGTGTCGAGCCAGGGGTTAGACAAAACGCCGCTACTCGCCAATGAGGATGGGGTTAGGTCGCGCCAGAAGCCGATTCGAGTTCTGCCATTGTCATCGTTCTCGTCGACCAGTTTTCCTACACCGCTCTCCTGCGTCAATGGGTAAAGGATTGCATTCCTGCAAAATACAGGTTAGAAGTCTCGGTACTGCAGTACATGCAGCTGAACGAGCCACAGGGGGAGCTTGAGGGTCAGTGAGATGAGTAGTGACCGATTAATTCAGACCGACCGTCGATCACGCACAGACTGCAGATCGTCTTAGATCTCTCAGGCACGCCACGCCACGCCGCACACAACACCACACCGCACCACACACCACTGGTTTTGTCTGTGCTGGCGCAGTGGCTTCATTGCTCATAGACGTTAGCACACCGACTCCAGCCTGCCGTCTCAGTGTGCTAGTGTATGGAGAGGTGACAAGGAGTAGAGAAAAAGTCGCGTTGAGCAACTGTTCCGCACGCATTTTATAGGTTAGGTGTCCCCTGCCCCAGGGTGACCACAGTGCAATAAGCACAGAAAAGGTTGACATTGCAGTGCTTCCGCGCCCTCCGTGCCCTGCCTGGGGAGCAGCCACGGGATGGAACGCGAGGGAAAGAGGGTGCAGGGGAAGGGGTGAAAGGGGGGCGAGAGAGGGGGGGAGGGGGGGAGGGGGACAAAAAGGGTTCGCGTGGGGCGATGCCATTATACAACTGCATTATACTGTACGAGGACTACCAGATACGCTTAACCATACTCCATCTCTCAACCTCTTCCAGCTTCCACTTCTTCCCCTTCTTGCCAGCCGCCGCCACCTTGACGACAGTGGGCGATCTCGGGGAGACAGGAGAGGTGTACTCGGGCAAGTCGTCCGCTTCTTGGGACAAGTACTCGGTTGTCTGCTTGTTGTACTCCTGGAGGCGAGTTAGCTTGATTTCATACTTTTCCACTTTGCCTTCACGTCGACCTGCGACTCACGGTCTCCTCCTTGCTCTCCCCTACCGCAGGCCGGCCAAAGTCGTTCACGGCATCTTCCGCCTCCCTCTCCTCCATCCCCGCCTGGCGCAGAGCCGAGTAACTGAGAAGCGAAAGTCCCAACAACACCTTCAACGCGACGAGGCTGTGCAAGCGCGTCAGAGAAAGTTCACCCCTGATTCAGCTTTGTCCAACTCACCATCCCCATGCGCACAGCCCGACGCCAATGCCCCCTGTCCACTTGAGCGCGCTCCATGCCCAGCCACCGCGGGTCAAGCTCATGGCGTCATCGGTGTGATGTGAAGAAGAGGCGAGCATGCCAAGAGCCTGGACGCCAATGCGGATGACGAGGCAGGCCAGGGGGATGGAGGCGAAACCTAAGCGCCGCACGACCAGAGGGGACTGGTCAAGAAGCAAGGGGTGCTACGGGGTAAGCATGACCAGCCGGGTTGTCAACCCACTCTTCTCTCTTTGCTTTGCCGCGGCGCTTCGAAGGATCCGGCCAGCATGACATCTTTGGCAAGGACATCGGTGTATCTCCCGTACACTGATGCCCGGACGTGGTTGAATTTGGTGATGAAGGCGTGCTTGAGCCAATCGACCAGCATCTCGGAGATGATCACGAACAGCACGGGCTAAATGTCAGGCCGTGGCCTCACCGCTGCCAAGCGACCTACCGAAGCAATGGAGTCAAAGAGGCCTTTGCCTTTCATGAAGCTCTTGGGAAGAAAGGCAATGTCCGATCCCGCCATCTCGATCATGTTCCGTATCGCGATCACGCACAGCATGAGGCTGAGCTGAAAGCGCTCGACGATGTCTACCAGTCAGCCACGAACCATAGCTTGGAGCTCACCGGCACAGAGGATCTGAAACAAGTTCTCCTTCTCAAACTTCTTGAACACAGCTGAGTCGGTCAGTACAGGCCGGCTCGGTTGGTGACCGCCCACTCACAGCCTTTGATCTCGACGAACTGATTGCTGATGAGTAGCGATAGTAGCGTAAAGTCATACGAGTTGATGGCGACGTTGAGTGACACGAGCATGTAGAAGTATATCAAGGTGTGTGCCCACACATAGGCGAGGGACAAGGCGAAGAAGAAGTATGGCCGGGCCCGCTGGCGTCGCCTCCCGCGGCCAACTTTTCTGGAGGAGGGCGATAGGGTCTCCCTCGCAAAAAGCGTATCCAGTACGTCCTGTCCGAATGCGCAGCAAAGTCGATCCGCGATCTGGCATCAGTCGCGCACGCTTCGAATGACTCACCTCGAGCGCGTTGAAGATGACGTAGAGCTTGATCGTGTCCTGTCCTCGCACGCTGTGGTACATCTTACTCGCATCCGTTGCCAGGACGAGTACGAGCGTTGGGATGAATAGCAGGAGCATGCGAAGGATGGAGTAGAGGTAGGTTGGAGATATGGGAAGGAACTTCCGTCCTCGGATGAAGGCGTGGGTTATGCGTACGGTCGCAAAGGTCGCCCGGATGGGTAGGATAGTGAAGTTGTAGAGGAAGCCATCGAGGCAGAGAAGCGCTCCGAATAGTGTGACCTGGATGCGTCAGGGGGTCGACCAGTACATGAGCGAGTGAAGTACCTTCTCGACCGCAAGGGGAATGGCCAGGAAGTTCGCTATTCGCTCGCTGCAACATGAGCTTCCTTCACCTTCCAGCAACTCACGATTTCCCCTCAACTACCCAACCCTCCCATTCGTCGCCGCTCTCATCCTTCAGTAGCTCCC
Source organism: Saitozyma sp. JCM 24511 (assembly GCA_001600855.1). Lineage (NCBI taxonomy): Eukaryota > Fungi > Basidiomycota > Tremellomycetes > Tremellales > Trimorphomycetaceae > Saitozyma > Saitozyma sp. JCM 24511. The sequence continues at coordinate 1,655,550 of BCLC01000001.1, read as the reverse complement.
ACAAGCTCAGACCAGCACCCTCTCCCTCACTTGGCAAAAGTTCCGGGCTGGGCGACCTGACATCCCGTTCCCGCCCGTTCTCTTCGCCTCTGTCCAGCGTGTTCCTCCGTGATCTGGCCGGAAAGAAGAGCTCGTCCTCCTCAGCGTTATCCGCGACTGCTTTTGCGGTCAGTCGCTCCAGGACATGTTCCATCTCTCGTATGCCCAGACCCCTCGCCGCGATGTCAAACTGCTTCTCCGCCTCGAGTCGAGGAGAAGGCGGGAGTGAGGAATATGTCGTGTGTCGAGTGAGAGGTGGTGGGGGCATTTGGGAGAAGATTTCCGAGGCAGAGGTGTGAATCGGCAGATCGAGTGGAGCGAGTGAGGCCGGCCCCGCGGAGCTTCGTTGTCTGAGTGACTGGCGACTCATGTTGGGCGTCATATGCGTGGACCGGGTTCCAGAAGGCTTTGGAGTCGACCACTGCGCGCCATTACTTCTCGGGGGATAGTCGAGATCCTCTTCGATACCGTTCGCCTGCAGAGTCAGAACCCCCCTCGCTCGGCCCTCGGCCGACTCATACCTCTTGATCACGAAGCATTTCCTCCTCATCTTCCTCTTGCGACAGATCTACTACATTGTGACCATCCAGACCAAGCTGATTGTACGTATCGGATGTGGGTGATGAGGACCAGCGCGATGGGCCGGCCTCGGAGCCGTCGTCGGTAACACTCATTCGGAGTGCGGTCCTGTGGTGACGATGAGGGGGTCCAAGAGTTCGCCGATGTGTGAGAAGGCCGGGATTCACCTTCCCTCAACCCCAGTGTAGGATGTCACCTTGCGAGGCTAGATATACCAGAGGGATGGATGCAGGTTTGGCGGATGACAATTGCCCAACTGAAATGCCTTCGGCCTCAGTGGATGTCGTCGGTGGAGGGGCCAGGCGGTCTCGACCGAAAGTGGCTGCGTGGCGGTTCACTGAAATACATACTGTATGTATGTTCTCGTCATCTGGCCGAGATGTTCATGTGCAAATTGCAGGTGCATGGACTGCAGATGGTGGGCACTTTGGGCGGTCGACTGATGGAGTCATCTACCACCTATGAAGCATAGCGATTGTCGGTGGTAGTCATCAATCGGTGACTCGGCGCATGAGTAGGAATCGCCCCTGCTTCCTTGACCCCTCCATCCGCCGTCGGCTCATACAGGTATGTCATCGCCATACCGGGGATCTAACGCTGTCAGCGCAATGTCGTGGATATGGAGACGCACCGTGGGTATTTTCTTTCGTCTTACAACCGACACTTCGTCCTCGCTATCAGGCTTGGCGAGGATGCCGGCCAACTCGGAGGCGAAGGCGTAGTAGATCAAAGCCGCGAGGCACAGGACCGCGGCGGTCTTGTGGACTGGGGCGTGTCAGGAGGATCCGATGATGAGCGGGACGGAGAGACTCACTCAGGCCAACGACAACTATTCCACATACCACCTTCAGGTTGGACAGGCGTTTCTGCCATCTGCGAGGTGATGAGCCGCAGAATGGATTTGCTGGACAAAAGTACACGAATGACGGTACCGAACCGCCCACTTTTTCCGCTCCTTCTCCATGCCTTCCATCGCCTTCTTAGCCTTCTTCACTCTCTGCTCCTCTTTCTCCTCCATCTCAACTCTCATCTGCTCTCGAGCTTCCGGCGTCTCGCGCTGGTTGAAGTGGCCACTGCGACACTCAGCGATGCCGAAGGGTGTGGGCCAAAACGGATCCTACCGTACCGTACTCACACGTGGGAACTGTTCCCAGCTTCCCACCAGAGCTCTTTGGTCTCGGCACCAGCCTTGCCCAACGGAAATGGGAACAGCCTCGGCTTTCCATCGCGAGTAGTGAGGAATGCAGAGGGGTGGGCCGAAGCGTTTTCCTGTCTCGTAAGCGCCTGGACAATACTTGTCCATATCGCCATGACCCAAGGCTCACCCAGGCGTTGGGCTGCTTGGGCATGTTCCCCTTCGCCTTCAGATCAATTGCCTCCTGTTTTCTTTGCTGAGCCGCCTCGGCTTCGTCTTGGTACTTGCGCAAGGCGTTGATGACGATGCGGTGCATCACCATGCCGCTGATGACTTAGCACAGCACAAACAGTCTCCGGCTCATGCTCACCCGACAATAAGCACCATACCGCGGCGCCATACTCCCACAGCCTGACAGAGGGGAGGAGGGAGGTCCCACTGCGACACTATCAGCGACAGGCAGCCGAGGAAGAGGACCAAGAGGTGGAAAGGCGTGAGTTGCCTGCGAGTGAGATCAGCGTTGTTCGGTAGCACACAGCAACCAGTCATTTACGCGTGATCATTGCGAATGAACAGTGTCTCGCTCATTGCGAAGGTGGATGCTTTCCCCCTGATATAGGCATAGGTTAACGACAAGCCATATCCTCGTACCGTAGCAGACATGATCATCTCCCTCGCCACGCAACGCTTGGGAAGCTGTCTCATGTCGTGGCGAGATCAAAGGATGGCGTCGCATCGTGAAAGGTGCATCTCAACATGCCAACAACGAGGCTGCGGTGGCGGTAAGATCTCGCTGCTTCCAATCGCTACCTCTCCTCGAGAGTATGCCCCTCACTGACCAGATCTCACTCAAACTCAACTCTGTTACCGAGCACCCACCTTTCTTCGGAGCCACATCGTCCTTTGAAGGGCCCTCGCTAACTGCTTTGTTCTCGCACTGGCACTGGCAGCCGCAGTTGTCGGCTGCCTGCAACACCGAACACTTCCGGCGTCAAGATTTCTCATTTGTAACGATAAGTTACATCTTACTCGTACAGTCTCTCAACTCGCAGAAGTTCGCGACTCAGATAATCGCGCACGGCAACAGGGATACTCGGGAAAGCGTTGAACAACATCTCAGCCGAGGAAGAGGCGTTGAAGGAGTAGAGTACTGGACATCATCCCTCAATCGTTCTGCTCGACGTGCATTGTGTCGTGATGTATCCGAGTGGTGAGCTAGCGAGTCCACCACCGCGTTGGGGCATGCTTCAGTAACTGTCGAACTCATGATGACCTTCAGGGCTGATACTTTGGGACAGCTCAACCTCAACCATGAGCGACTTGAAACCGTCACCCCAAGCCATCCGCCGAAGGCCCTCTCATGGTCGTTCTCAATCCGAGTTCTCTCACTCACACTGCATCCTCCAGCGCCACGACTCGGCGAAGCCTATTCCCTTCCTACAATACGTGTCCGGCTCTTGGGCGCAGTTCCGACCGGGTTCGCCGCTCCGCGACGAGCTGGGCTGCACAACGACTACTGGAGAGCACCATCACCCGGTGGAGCCTTCGCGAGGGCTAAAATGCAATCCCAGAGGAAGCCCACAAAGCGCCGGCTTGGGAACAGGACGCTTTGTTCACGCCTTGTCCCTCCCATCCACACCCCGGACGCACCGCTGCGGTCCCGGGTGCCGAGCTGCCACCCCGCCGTATCAGTTGCTCGTAGCTGCCATCGGCCGAGCGAGCGTGCTCAACATGCGCGACTTGGAGGTATCGCCAAGCACTTCCGGAGAGCTTCATGTGGAGCCGTCCAGACGACCCTCCATCCAGACTCGACGGAGCTGGACGAGAGACGCTGACCTCGTTGCCCCGCCAGCGGAGCTGCTCCATTTCAATCGAAAGGAGTGGGAACGAACACCTCCGCTACCGTTGCCGCCTGTCTCTGGACATCAACAAGATGCCTTCGATTTCACCCTCAAAAACGCCATCGCCTCCTCCAACGAGGATCATGCTAGCTTGCTGGCGATTGGCGTGTCGCCACTCATCAGTCTCTCGGGACATCCCCGTTCATCTTCGGCACCGGCAGGAGCGAGATCGCCGAAGGACCCATTACCCAGCAGCGCGACCCTTCCTGATCACCCGCTGCCTCTGCTGAAACCCACCCGGCGTCAAACCGTCTCACCTGTCACGACCATGCCCCAAAGCGGCCGCCATATCACCGTCAAAGAGAATCCAACTTCCAGGCTCCCCGTCCCCGCGGACATAGTCTCCGTCACCCACCTCGCGCAGGCTTTCAATCAAGTCATGACGCGGCCGGGGCCACTGGACCTGTCGGCCTACTTTGCTCCCGACCTCGCCGCCCTGCTGCAAGAAAAGCTGGAGACCAACATCGCCTCGGGGAAAGAGATCCGCAACGCCAAGGAGAAGCCTATATGCGAGACCGAGTGGTCATTCGCACTTCCCAAGGCGGAGGTCCTGAGTAGAGCCATCTTGCCGTTTCTGGAGGAATCGTACTCTGGCATTGTCCAGATCGCAGAGTCAGTACATGTATGATCCTCTCGAGACGTGGCACGATGGTCATGGCTCACCCGGATAGATATGGCTGCAACAGCGATGCGCCCAATCCGACAATCTCGAAAATCATATCTCGGTTGCGAGGGACCATAGCATCAGTGTCGGTGACGCACCAGTGTCCGCCTGGACATTCCAACCGTCAGTTAGTCCGCGCCCTGTCGGAGGCTCCCTCCTCCTACCGCAACGCATGTCGCAGTCAAGACGCCATGTGCTTCTCCTCCTTTGTATTCTCCGAGTTTGGCGATGTCGTGGTCCCTCCCAACACGGTCGACATTGCGATAGGCTGGAACGACCTCGGACTGCTGCACGGAGTGGTGCCACATCGCTCCCGGCACGGCAGCCACGGCGTCGAGCGAGAAGCTCTTGCAGACCGCAATCTGAATGAATGGCTCCGTGCCAGAGCGCGGGAGATCAAGCCTGGAGGTGTCATCGCCTTTCATTGTCCGATCCGGATGGTCGCTTCTCCGCCAAATCAGCCAGCGCAGTCCCCATCAGCGACTACCGCGGCATCGGCCTCCTTCCCACCCCAACCTTCCTCTTCCTCCTCAATTCAAGGTTCTCCGGAGATGCCACTGCTCGCCCTGTATGATCAGCCACCGCCCACCACTCCCATCCCATTGCTCCGGGCCGATGTCCCAGCCGAGCTTCCGCATAGGCGTACCTCTTGCCCCGGGATGTGGCGAGCGATGTATCACGCCTTTCTGCCGGCCGTGCAGCGGCTGGTCAGCCTCGGGGAGATCAGACCCCACGTCGCCCCATTCTTGCTGGATGTGCCATACTGGCCACGAAGCCTCGCGGGGCTCGCCGCGAGTCTTGCAAAACAACACGATTGGGAGGTGCTCCGTCCCGACGAGAGCGAAGTGACTCATTTGCCTTCCGACGAGTGGGAGTGGCTCGAAGCTGGAGTTCGGGTTCACCATCTCACGCATCCAGCGTGGACAGAGTTCGAGGAAGGGCGGATCGATCGGGCCACTTATGCCCGTAGAGTCGCCATGTTCTGCCGCGGAGGTACGTCTAGTGTTCCTCCCGACCCGCTGACACTCCAGTCTACGAGCCACACATCAAGGCAGTCTTGCGCGAGAAAGGCAAGATGGACGTCAGCCAAGCCGAAACCACTCTACAGGAGCTCGTAAGTCGCTCCCATCCTATCGGTGCCGAGGCTCACCGGGCCAGTTCAAAACATTGATTGAAAAATGTGACCTCGGCGCGCTCGACGACCTCGAGATGGACACCGGGGTCATTGTCCTCAAGCGACGATAGAAGAACAGGCGCAGGTCACTTCCGCTCTGTTCTTGTTCGAGTACGACTGGTACGAGTACAGGGCATCCCCGCCCATGCATCAGGCATCTCTTCACAGCCCACAAAACATCTACGACTCCCCAATCTCCCACCCGTCAATCGACATGGACAGCGCATGCAGATCAATGAGATAGCCATTGAGCTCCGAGCTGGGCGCCTCGGACTGATCAGTCTTGCACTGGAGGTTGAGCATCGTGTTGTAGTCCTCAAACGAGAAGATGGGTTTGCCCTCTCGCAGGCCCTCAAGCATGTCCTATGCGGTCAGCAAGGATCGCGACGCTCGACGGCGCTCCTACCTTTGGACCCCGGTCGTACATGTCCCAATAAGCCGCCGAACGGGACAAAACACCCTCGTCTCCATTGAACATGCCGCGCAGGGATTGCTGGAGTGCCAGGACATCCCGCTTGATCTTCTTCACCCCAGCAGCATTGACAACCTTGATGTTGCGTGCGGCTTGGATAAACGTGTGATCGGCGAGCTGTCCGAGTCCACGGAGCACAAAGCTACACGAGTAAGCGGCACATAGTGCAGGCAGACTTACGTCCTGTCATCAACGGAGAGCGTGCGGGACACGACGTCTTCGCTCTCGGTGAGCTGAGCGTTGAGATCCACGATATCAGAGTCTGGTTCCAGAGCGTCGCTCTCGAGCCGGAAGTCGCCCTTGCGCAGCGACGCGCCGAGGTTGCATATGACTCGCCCGCGAATCTCGAGGCGCATGGTGTTGAGGACCATATCCGCGAGCTGCTCGTATGTTTGCACGATCGCCTCGAAGCGCCTGGATTTGTGAGCGGACATCTGCGCGTCATCGATGCACTCACTGAAACATTGCGCGGGTGAGAGGCAGTTTTGGCGCAGCGTCTGCCTCAGGGGAGACGGAAGGGGGCATCATGTGCTGCAAGGTCAGCCGTACATTTGCGTTTCATTGGGTCCAAGCTCACTTGACTGCTTGGCACCTCGGTGCCCGGAGAAAGCGGTTCCTCGGCCACAGTCTGCAGATCAAGCAACGAGTCGACGAACCAGCGCTGAGCGTGTAAGCATGTCCTCTCATCAACGTACTCACCAAACTCTCGGCGAGGTTGCCCAGAGATTCCAGCTTGCGCGATGACCGGATGAGCTGCGAGTCGACCAGAGGCTTGTCGCCAAGCAGGTCCATTTCAAGCTTGATCTCTCTGACGCCAACGCTCGCGAGCTCTTGCTTGTCTGATGGCTACTACGTTAGTCATGCCTGAGCACCAGCAGACGTACCATTACAGCTCGGACTTCAGTAAGGCAACTGATCATATCGTCTCGCTGCGCCCAGACTGCCGGCAGTGCAAGTGGTGGTTCTGTCAATGTCGATTGAATCGAGCCGAGCGACGCGAGTTCTGCAACTAAGTAATGTTCGGGGTCTGTGTGACCCACCTTTGAAACGCGCAGAGCATTGCTGGTAGTACTGCACGATGACACCGACGATGAGACGACTGTAGTTTTCTCGGTGGAAGGGCGTGGTTTGAAGCATGACGCAGAGGCTGTGGATGAGGGCCATGACGCGAACGCTCGACTGTACATTAGCGCGCGCTGCGAGGGCAAGTCTCACCTTGAGTGGTGGCTTGGCCACGTCGTTGGCCATCCGCCTATCAACCTGGTACGCATCGTAGCCTGGCGGTCAGCGTGACCGCGGTCAAAGCACCCACCAGAGACTGCCTGCTGGAAAGAGGCCGTGACCCGCTCGTCCAGCTGTGGCAGGAACACTCTGACCACAAACTCCTCCAATACGGATCCGAATGCGCTCGTCTCCTCTTCGAATCCTGGCGGTATGATACTGATTGCCCGCTCAATGAACGCCAGCGTCGGCTTGAACAAAGTCGTGACGTTGAAGGCGTTTGCAGGGATAAGGACCCGATGCCTGCCTACCGCAGAGTATCTCTCGTCGGACGAGTTGGCCATGGTCCCCTGGAGGACGCTCTGCTGGGTGCCATCGAGCTGAAGGTTGACGAGACCCGGGACCGAGACTTTGAGAGCCGACTGCAGCGAATCGTCTACTGCCTTGATCTCGTTGGATACGGCCCGAGAGTCCGTGTCAGAGAATTGGAACATTTGCTGCACATCAGCACTTTGATAACCCCTTGACGAACCTTTTGCCTATCCCTCGCCACTTTACCGTCTCGCAGGACCTCATTGATCGACATGAGAGGGTGCCTGTTCAGCGCGGATCCTTGAGTCTCATCGCTGAGGTAGCCGGCCAGCAAGCCTCGGAGCTAGCATGTCAACTTGACCTCACACGTTGTGCGTACCTCTTGTTGCACCGGTTTCCAGACCTCGAGAACCGGAATCGCCAGCCCGGTCCCGGAGCCAGAGTTGTCCTTGAAATCCCGACGCTATCGTCAGCAAGGAACCGACGGTATCGACCCACCGAAGAAATCCATCTGGAGACTTCGTAAACGATCCGGTGGCCCTCGAGCACGGCAGCGAATTTGGAGTAGAGCGTCCAGAACAGGTCTCGGAGGATCGCCGCGTGGCGAGGTGGGCCAATGACATGGAGAGACATGGCAATCCTGATGGTTTCTGATGGGGCGAACAGTGACTTGCGTCTCTCTGTTGCAGTGGGCTGCACGCCGTCCGTGACCAGCAGACTCTGCGGTCGGGCGGCCGCGTCCAGCTCGTCGATTCTTGCCTCCGATCTGAAAATTATCAGCTCGCTCCGTCAAATGCAGTATGACGCATATGACGCACCTCTCTTCCACTTCATCAAGGGTGGCTTCCACGAGCGCGTGAGCCTCTCCCGGCACCCGTTGGGCAAAGGTCTCGAGAGCAGCGCCGAGTCGCCCGAGCACCGCCAACGCCTCCAGTAGCGACTCAATGTAGGCAAAGCTGTCGGTTTCTGGGTTGTCGGGAGCTCCAATCATCAAGAATGATGACAGGGAGTTGCTCGATGCGGCTTGACCCAGGGCGTTGGAGCCCACGTGTCGGTGTGTGATGATTGCTGGGTCGGCGGCGACGTCCGTCTCGAGGTAGTCGAGCATCGGATCATGGCTTGGCTTGACGGCCAATGCGGATAGGAAGCGCTCGAAACGAGTGGACGGTCCGGGACCAGATGCAGGAAGCGTATCTCCACTGGGCACTGTTGGCGTCGAGGGCGCAATGGGCGTCGCGGTGGCGGACGGAGCAGCTGATGGGTGTGGAGTCTCAACATCTTCGGGTTGCAGATCCAAAGGCACTGGATGTCAACACCGCGGCTTGGCAGGAAACACCTACGTGACTGCTGTCCAGGAAAATAAGGGCGCCAGCGCGAGTCGCTGTAGAACGTCTTGAGGTATATGTGACTGTGTAGCTCTTCCACGAGGATATCCGCCAGGGTCTGAACGTAAGTGACATGTAGTAGCGCAGGACTCACCGTTTCCTGCGATACGAGATACGCTTTCAGATCCGCCAACGCCCCCATCTCTGCGAGCTCGGGTCTGTTGATCGTCTTCCGACTCCGAACCAGCAGCAAAGCCGCCCGCAAGAAGTGCTTGTCCCCGATGAGCGACTCGAGCTGGTCCGGTACCTGCTTGAGATTGTCGCTGATGATCAGCAGACGGAACGCTGAGCTCACTCACATCGTATCCAGGATCTTGAGCATATCTCTGACCATTCGCTCTCTCGCGCGCACACCAGCAAGCTCGGACTTGCCCTTGCCCGCGAACCCTTCCCGCGCCGCTTTCAAGTCCTCCTTGGATTTCTTGACCTGCTGTTGGGCGCGGGCGAGAGTTGCGAGGAAGTTGGCGTGGGCGGGCAGCGACGCTGCGAATGTTTGGAAGTGCGATTGGACGGCGGATTGCAGCGCAACTGAGAGGGAGTCGTGGAGACGCATGAACGACGAGAGAGGAGGATGTTGAGGGAGTGACGAGGAAGGGGATCGGGAGAGGAGTGACAAGGCGAGAGTCGAGGGGGAGAAATCCGACTCGAGGACGAATGGCCAGTCCTGGCTGATCTTGCGCATGACCGAGTCGATCTCACCAAACTTGCCACCCTCCGAGACGTCCCAGACCTCCTCTCTCGGTGCGGCGGCCTTTTGTCGTTGTCTCGCCTCGCTCTTGCCGGGCCTCCTGGCCGGTACCTCCTCCCGCTGCCTCCCAGCAGCCATGAACGCACCGACGACATTTCGGAGCTTGTCACCAGGTGCGCCGCTCTGAAAAGGCTGCGTCGCTTGCTGGGCAGCAGCGGAAGCTTGGGCACGGAGCTCGGTGCGCTGAGATCGGTCGGCCGCGAATGGATCGGAGAAGAGGCCGTTGCCCTGCGGTTCTGTCGTATCCACTGGCGAGATCGGGGAGATTGGAGATGTCACGTCATAGGCGCGCTGGACGGAGAGATCAGATGGTCCTCTCCCTGCCTGCGTCTGGATAGGAGCTAGCCGATCCCGGCGCGATTGAGCGGACGGGGCCGATGGGACCGATGGGGCTGAGGGTGAGGGCACCGAAGGCGTCTCGCGCATCCTTGATCGCGCCGGTCGAGCCGGACTGCCGCTCGGTCCTAGAGGCGCTGAGAGGCGGCTGTTCTCGCCATTCTGAGGCGGTGCATTGCCGGGATATGGGGAGGAAGAGCTGGTGGCCGACGAAGGGTAGGGCGACTGCTGGGGCTGAGTCGTGTAAGAGGGGTGTGGTCCCCGCTCGCTGAAGTTGTTCTGGGACACAGGTTGCGGGTTGGAGATCTTGTATCTCGCACCCGAGGGCGGAGGGTTACGAGACATGGCGGATGGCGCTCACGCAGCACTACCACCGCAGCCAGCGCCAGAGTCGATTCTGCAATTACAATCCGCAAGATGGTGTAGGAAACGGAAAGAGGTTGTACAAGCTGAATGGGATGTTGACGGCTGACCGCCGGTGTGATCATCCTCAGCCGGCTACGTCGTTGGCCTGTTGGCCGCGCCTGATTTGTGGCACCCCTAATGGCTCGCCTACCATCTGGCCTGTAACACTTTTCTACGTCTCATGCCTCGTGCATCTAGTCCACAGGGTACCAACGTTGCATGCAGAGCACAGAGTATAGGGCATAGAGCATAGCTCATCGTCCGGTCATTAACGCGAGTATTGTCCATACTTGGCGCGAGACTCATCGTCATTACCCCCGCACGGCCTCCCCACCTACCCACCGTCCTCGCACCACTCCCGTTCCCTCTCATCTCCCGTTTCGTAATCGCATACCTATACGTCCGCACCATACAAACCCAGCTGCCTCTCTCACGTTCGGTGCTGCTTCTTCTTGCTCCCCCTCCTCTTCACCTTTCTGCCCTTTTGCCCCCAATCACCGGGAACGCCTCCGTCCCTCGCATCCCACTCCTCTCCCTCTAGCACCAACTCTCTCGGCGGGCGGCCTTCCTCCCAAGCACCGGGGCTCAGGATGGCCAGCAATGGCGGCGTTCCTCTCAGCGTCGCCTTGAGGGGCGGTGTGCGGAGCAGCGGCGAGTCCTTGTTGCTCTGGCCATCCGAGTTGCGGGATGCCGTAGACGACGCGTATTGGGCTGGGAGAGGAGGCACAGGCGGAGGCGGGGGCGCGACGGGAATGAGCAGTGCGGCGCGCAGGGATTTGATGGATCGTTGTCTCCTTGCGACGGGGGATGATGGGGGCGGAGCAGACTCGGAGGCAGAATCGGCAGCAGAGCGGGAAGCTGCGTGGGGATGGGGCGGGGTGGCAGGCTTGTAGAAGAACGATTTGGAGTAGTCGATCGACCCTCCAGTCTCAGCGCCGTCGAAAGGTTGTGCCGAGGACGCGGGAGCCGATTGCCGTACCGAGTCCCGGTTCCACCCTGCGAACTGTTCGCCGGCGGCACTCCAGTCGAGCCGCGGACTCAGCGTCGGGGGAGTCCCGTCGCCCGTCATGGCGGGTAACGGAGGCAAAGGCGGCGGCGGCACGCCAATGGCCGAACGCAGCTTGGCGAGAGACGGTCGGAGGCGGAGCGCGATGTTTCCGATGACTCCACTTGTTTGCGGTGCCGCCGACATGGTCGTGGGAATGGCGGGGAGATCGGCCGCTTCGGTGGATGCAGAGTCGCAGACGATGGGGGATGCTGTGACCAGAGCGGGCGCGGCAAGCATGGCCGGTGAAAGTCGAATTGGAGCGGGAACAGATGATGTCGGCAGAGGTTCGACAGGGATGGATTGATACGCGTCGTTTTGATATCCCAGAGCATGTCGAATGGAGCCGTACCACGATACTTCCGGTGCAGGCCGGGAGAGAATTGGCGTCGATTTCGCCATACGAAGCTTGGTTGCTCGATCCCCATATTTTGACGGCTTCTTAACCACGACGGTCTCGACTCGTTCTGACGGCCTCTCCGGCGACGGCGTGGGCGATGGCGACGCAATCGGTCTCTGCGCCTCGCATCGGTTGGGGAGCGGGGTCGGCTTCTTGGTCGGTGACTCCAACTCGTCATACGCCACCGTGGACGCCAAAACTCTCCTGCCCGCTCCGCCCATTACATCCACTGACTCTGACGAATCGGGGGACATCATCAGATCCAAACTGTCCATCCGCGCCATCACCTCGTTCTCCCCCGAAACCATGGCCAGGCAAGCATCGATGCTCATCACCTCGGCCTCCTCGCTGCCCGCCCGACTAGCCTCGCTGCGTGCACTCTTGGGCGACGAGCTGTCGCCAAGAGAGTCGACGTCGAACCCTACCGCGTACATCTCGTCGTCTTCGCACTGCGCCTCGTAGTCCTCGGGCAAGGGGCAGTAGCCAAACGCATCGTCGTCGATCGTCTCGGGTGGTGGAGGAGATGCAAAGGAATATGTGGACTGCTGCACGGGCTGCTGCAGCCGGGCTTGGGGCGCGGCAATCGGCATCGGGGGCACCTCTTCTTGCGGCGGGGATTCTCGATGGAGCTCCCAGTTGCTCTTGACTCTCCGCACTCCTTCTCCACCTTTTGCGAGGCCGAGACCCACACTGTGATTCAATTTCGAGTTGTCCTCGAACGGCGTGACATCATCCTTGCCAGGAGGCGACATGTCCATGACGGCCTTTGCGGCTCTTCCTAGCGCGGCGATACCTCCGCCCCACCACGAATCGTAGCTGCTCGGCGAGGTGCCGGGCTGAGGCGACTCGTTGTGGTTGTGCGCGGACGATTCCTGCAGTGCTAGCGATCGAAGGAGGGACGACGACGATTTGAGAGGTAGGGAAGGCTCGGTGATGTTTTGTATCCTGTGCTCTCTCAATCCGTATGTCGAATACAACTCTGAGACATCGGCCGCGTCAATCTCGTCGAAGGTCTTCTTGATACGGCGACCCGACTTTTCGGCTGGGGGAGTGAACACGCGCGTCTCCTTGTATCCAGCTTCCTCAAGGAGGTGTTGCAGGGACGAGTATTCTGCCCGGCCAGATATGGGGAGGATGGGTCCTCCGTGATAAGCCTGGGGAGCGAACGAGTACTCGGGATAAGGATGATGAGGTTGTTGTTGATGTTGCTGAAGATGACGAGGGAGTTGTTGGGGATATGTATACTGCGAGTTCGACAGAGGGGTGATGATGGTCGAAGGCTCAACCACGGGAGTGGGTATCTCGTCGTCGATACTGGGAGAGGGGTACTGGATCCTCGACGGTCTGCGGGACGGCCCGGATTTCGAGAGTGCATCGGGATATCGGTGGACGGGAGTCTGTGGTGCGGCCTGTGCGTGCAGTGAGCAGGAATCCTCGAGGATGGGTTGTCTTGCAAACAAGAAGGTGCGATATGACTGGATGAGATGACACTGACCATGTTGACCGGTACGATGGGAGGTTTGAGCGGATCGACAACTGCCCAAGCGGCGATTCGATGGAGCGAACAGACGGGCAAGGCGAGTCGCCGTGCTCAGACCGTACACTCAGAACGCTGTCAGAGGTAAGTCGGAGTCGACACGACTGCTGCTGGATAGCAAGACACAACAAAGACTTGGCAGTGGTTGTGTTGCTGCGGAGAATGAGGGGGTGGGCCTTGTTGGTGCCTAAGGTCAACACGGTGAAAGGCGGACCGGAGAGGTCTGCTCCGGCGCCGGCGTTGTGCGGTGATCGTGAAGGGGTCGTAAGAGGGATTATACAGAGTGTCGGGCGATACGACGGGCGAGAAGTCGTGCGGAGACAAGGAAGCACAGAACGATGGCGATGGCGATGGCGATGGCGAGGATGGATGGAAAGACAATGGATGGATGGGATGGACGGTGAAATCCAAAGCAACCAAACAAACGGGGGTGAATCACAGGGTGGCTCAGGTGATCTCAGGGAAAAACTGAAAAAGCAGCCGCGAACAACCCAAAGACAGAGCCATCTCACAAGCCCAGTTGTTCCGACACCAAATGGTCTTTAATGAAGTCACCACACCATCCGATGCATGCGTGCAAAGTAGCGTTCAGCTGACAGGCAGGTGGGATCAAGCCTTGTTGAGCTTGGCCAGCCGAACGACTGGGGTATACATAGTGCTGGGTACTTTTGTTTCATGTGACTACCGCGACAGATCCTTGTTCTCCGCCCGAGCGATTCTACAGATTGTACGCCGCCACGAGCCTTTCCATGCGCAGGGCCTGGCGACACAGCGGGCATTCGGGCTGGACGATCAGCAGAGCCTCCGAGTCTCGACACCGAGACTGATCACATACCTTCTCCAAACCCCCGAGACATCCCCAGCAGAAGACATGACCACACTCCGTCACCGCCACTGTGCCTCCGCTTCCCTCACCCGTACCCCGCGGCTCAAGGCAGAGCGTGCATTGTCGCTCCGGCAGCGCGAGGGCGTCGGGCGTGAGGTACGTGTTCGGTACATCGTACGACGTGGATTTAGTGAGGATGATGGTTTCCTCGGCGGTAAGCGGGGGAGTCAACGGTGGGGATAACGGCAGAACGGGGTGATGGAGCGAGGGATGGGCCGAAGTCAATGCCAACGTCGAGGTAGAGCTTGTCGGAGTGGTGCTTTGTCCAAGCGGTCGCGGCCACAGACGCCGTAAAAGTGGGAACAACATGAGCATAGCGAGTGGTTCAAATGACGGGTGCTGCTGCTCCGGTGATCGAGGGGGCAACATGGATACCTGAGTTGATTCAGTCCGGGCTGACGCCAGAAACGCGAAGGTGGACGCACGTAGGACACCCCAGTGAGCCTTCTTCCGATCTCGTAGAAACGTCCGCGGAAGAGAAACGCCATCATGTGAAGCTCTGGGAGAGCTTGACCTATGGGCGACTCGGCAAATCGAGCGAGCGAGCGCTTCATCCGGGACCACGGTGTGTCATCCTCAGCCGACGAGCGGAGATAGCTCGAAGCTGATGGAGAGGTGACGATGGAAGGAAGGAGGATGAAGATGATGGTCAAGAGGCGTCTCTAAGAACGATCAGTACAGTGACTCCGCAGGCAGGTTTGCATTTGACACGCGCTTACTCGGCTGGATGGAAAGTTGCGCCTCGTAGTTGCAAAAGGAGTGATGTCGGTGTACTCTTCTCCCAGAGTCTGAGCGCCCCGTCCGAGCGTGAGGATGAGGTAGGTCGCTCGCACAATCAGGTCCACGGCGGTCTGCTTGTGCGCGAGCCACCTTGTTCCTAGAAATCTCAGCCGACCGTCACATTCGCGCCAAGAAGCGCCGTCATCGGGAACATCGTATAACCCACCGGCTATCGAGCGGATCAGTTCTGAGACGAGCTCGACAAGTCTGTGGACTTGCGAGGCGTCCCTCTGATGTGCTCTCACTGCATCAGGTCAGCACAGCGCCCGACAGCTTCGTCCAGGTAGCGACTTCGTCCGCGAGCATCGAGAACCCGCGCTCCTCGTCCGCCCTGGATGCCTCGTCCACGGCTCTCTCGGTCTTTTCCACGTCATCTTCCCTCCGACTGATACCTCTGAGCCGTTCCCAGCATTGATGAGGCTCATGTCCACTCACATATCTGCGCTTGTGAAGCCGGCTGAAACGAAAGCCTCGCAAACGGGTCGGCAGGGCTCTCGCTCGTCGCAGGCGGTCCAGGTGGGGGCGGGGGGATCGCGACCTCCCTAGCGGGCGGGGCTGGCGCTGCAGCGCTCGCGCTCATTCCTCCTTCTGTTGTTGGGCTTCGCCGAACTTCCCCGTACCCGTCGTAAGGTGGATGAGCAAGAAAGGACTACACGCCACAACATACCACCGGGTTTGAGTGGTAGCCGGGCTACACCACGACGGGAGCAAAAATGGTTGCTTCTAAGTGTAAGGAACGTATAGTGTGAAACCTTAATCTTCGACGAGTTTAGGTGGCAAACCGATTCAATCGATTCCTCATCCACTCGGTTCGTTTCTCATCCTTTCCATCCACTCCAATACCGTCCAATATCCTTCTTTGACACTCTCAGTTGTTCAGCGACCACCCCTCCGCTGGTTCACCGCTCTGTTATTGCGAATACACGTCGCCGCTCTGAAGAGCGCTGCTTCTCGACATGGCGATAACGGTCGATCCGCCCACGTTCTCCGACTCGCCTTTCTTCTTCGACAGGCGGACAGTAGGGATCCCACAACAGGAGGATGGCATAGTCCAGGTGAGCGCCCGATCCGCCTCACAAATCAACAGACGACATGCTTCACCGCGAGCCGGAAAGATGAACCGTGCTGACTTCTTGTGCAGTCACACTCCGCGCCGCGGGTCGCGTATTACCACCCCAAAGATGTCGGGAACTACCACTACGGCGAACGGCATCCGATGCGGCCCCATCGCATGGAGCTCACCAACCAGCTGGTATTGGGATATGGCCTGCACGAGAAGATGTCGATGCATGCGCCGAGAAAGGCGACCGAGGAGGAGCTCAGGCAGTTTCACGATGCGGACTATGTCGACTTTTTGAAACGGTGAGTGATTCCGAGCTCGATCCTTCCCTCGTGCTTGGACTCTCCTGGCAGACACTGAGATTGCGTGTAGAGTGACGCCTAAAAACGCTCAAGCTTTGACAAAAGACTGGACCAAGTTCAACGTCGGAGACGATTGCCCGGTCTTTCACGACGTGTTTTCCTTTTGCCAGCAATATGCCGGAGCGTCCCTCGCCGCCGCGAGAAAACTGGCCAACGAATCGACTGACATTGCGATCAACTGGAGTGGGGGGCTGCACCACGCCAAAAAGGGAGAGGCGAGTGGGTTCTGCTACGTCAACGACATTGTCCTGGCCATTCTGGAGCTCCTGCGGTGAGTGTGATATCTGAATCGGGAGCCCTGCTGACCAAGCACAAGGTATCATCCTCGCGTCCTCTACATCGACATTGACATCCACCATGGCGACGGCGTCCAAGAGGCGTTCTATCTGTCCAACCGAGTCCTCACCGTGTCTTTCCACAAATATGCTGCGGACTTCTTCCCGGGCACTGGCAACCTCTCAGAGATCGGATCCGACTTGGGCAAGTACTTCTCCCTGAACGTGCCCCTGCAGGATGGAATCGACGATGAGAGTTACATCTCGCTCTTTAAAGCCATCATGGAACCGACCATCACAACCTTTCGGCCCTCGTCGATCGTGCTGCAATGCGGGGCCGACTCGCTCGGTTGCGATCGTCTGGGAACGTTCAACCTCTCCATCGCGGCGCATGGCGAGTGTGTCCGGTTCATCAAATCCTTTGGCTTGCCACTACTCGTGCTCGGAGGAGGAGGGTATCGCCAATCTAGCGTCGCGAGATGTTGGACTTACGAGACGGGCGTCCTGGCCGGTGTGGCATTACCCGACGAGCTGCCGTCGAACAACTACTACGAGTTCTTCGCGCCCGACTACCACCTCCACCCGCCGCTCACGGGCCAGATCCAGAACCTCAACACTCGCCAGAGTCTGGAGCGGATACGCGTGACGATCAGAGAGAAGTTGCGATATCTCAACGGCGCGCCGAGTGTGCAGATGCAGGAGATCCCGCCGGATCTGGGAGGATGGTTGGCAGACGAGGTTCGGACGCGGGAAGAAAAGGACGAGGAGGAAGAAGGCGCCGAAGGGAGTGAGAACAAGGACCCGGAGATGGGCGGAAGGGGAGAGTACTTCGACCTCGAAGAGATGACGGGCGGTAGGAAGAGGACCAGGGCGTTCTGATGTGCCTGGGTTTGTACGTTGACAAGTATGTTTGAGACACACCGCATTGATAGATTGACCCGTGCTCTTGTTGTATCTCATGTATCGTGTTCTACAAGAGGATCCAAACCTCGAGTCCCCGGTGAAGGGGCAGTACGCAAGTGGGCATACAGATACATGGACGGACACGCTTCCAACGCCATGCACATCACCGCTTCTGCTCCCCATCTCTTCCCCAAGGACCGCCAGGAGTCGCCCAGATCTTGCGCACGGCCTCGTCGGCCGTTCCCATACCTTTGCCCAAGGCGTCACGCTCCAATGCAAAGACCAAATCCACCATCGTCAACGCCTTGTCGTCCGACACTCGCCTTTCTTCCCCATCGGTGCCCAGGCCCGGATCGACCTGCACCATCCGTCTCGAGGGGGCCGAGACTTTTGGTCGACGCTTGCGTGGCGTCTGCGGGGGCTCGTCCCCAGCTGTAACAGTATCGCGCAGCTTTGATCTGCCTTTTTCCTTGTCCTTTTCCTTGCCGCTCGCCGCGCCTTTGCCTGACGATGGACTACCGGGACTCTCGGGTCCTCCTGGTGACTCTCCAGCACTCGCCCCGGACTTGTCCTTCTTCTTCTTTCCAGCCAGTGGAGACGAGATCGAAGGGACCGAAGTCAACCACGAGTACTTGCCCTGCTTGAACCCCGCACTTCTCATCGCCGTGGCGTTACTCATCTTGTGAGCCACCTCGGCCGACAAGTCCCTCCCTCCCTTTTTGCCCGACTTCTTCCCCGACGACCCCACCGACTTCTCCTTGACTGCACCAAATGTCGGTGTCCCACCGGCATCCTCACCCCCGCCACTGCTGCCCTTCTCCCTCGGAGTGCTCGGCCCCGAAGAGTTCGCACCGTCCGCCTCGTCCGATTGTCCCATCGACGTGACCTTCTCGGCCCGATCCTTCGCCCTTTGGATCTCCGTCTCCTTCGCTATCCGATCCATTCGAGAAGCGCGGAACGACTGCTCCGCCTCCTTGTTCTGCCGGGTCAGGGCGTCCAAGACGGCATTCGTGTCCGATGTGACTCGGTGCGACCACATGGGTTTTCCGGAAGACGAGGCGGGGGGGATATGATGATGCGACGTGGAGGTTCGGTGGAGCTGAGCCGAGACAGAGGAGGAGAGGAGCGAGCGGATGCGAGTCTCGGCCGCCAAGGCGAGGTACAGAAACGCGTCCTCGTCAAACACCAAGTTGTGTTGTCGCGCTGGAACTCATGAGTACGGTCATCGCGATTCAAACAGTTGTGACGCGCTTACCCAGCGCGTTCAGCTTCATTCTCAGCTCCGTGCGATCAAACAGATCCGTGTTCTTCGCCCGATTCGTCTGCCCTGCGTACATGGCGCTACCAGGAGTTCGGCCTACGTTGAGTCTCCTCGCGGCATCCTCCTCGGCCTGTAAATCAAACCATCAGCCACGGTTTCTCGCCCAACAACAACGAGCGACGCACTCTCAGATCAAACGTGTCCTTTCCAGTCGGGCGTAACACCTTGGTCGGCCGCTCCTCCCCGGCCTTCTGCGGCGATGCCGATCGCTTTGTCCCCGCCTGAGCAGTCGGTGGCTGAATTTGCGGCGGAGGTGGGACCCGCATCGCAGCTTGCGACGGCGTTCCCGATGGCCCCGGACCGACGGGGAGGGACATGCTGGATGTGGGCGTCTGCATGATGCTCGTCGCGGACATCATGCAGCGCGATGGGAGGCTGAGACGGGTGATGCAAAGTGGAGAGTTGTGGAACAACAGGTGCAGGTGAGCGGTGACTCGTGTGCTGGGTGGCGATGAGGCGGGATCAATTAGGGGGAATAGGCCTGCTGACGGGCCCCGATGGTTCAACACTACATGGACAAAATAGGCACGCAATCCGGAAGTCGCCACCAGTTATCGTTGCGCGCCTATCCGTGTTTGATTGTTTTCCGCCCTCGCTCGCGCGCGGTGGTCGGTGGCAGCCTGGGACGCGGTTCCATCCTCCTCTTTTCGATCCCAACATCATTCTCCCCTCCTCTACACCACTACACATCCAGCTCACACTTTCAGCGGTTTATAAAATGGTACGTCCTCACGAACCCACTCGCTCCAATTCGCGCTGCTCCTCCAGCACGCACACGGTCGACATGCGCCGAGCTGATCTCGCAGAACCCGCTTCTCGCCGCGTCCAGCGCGGTCAACCCGTCCAATGGAGTGGACGACGACAAGCTTTCAGATTACGTCCCGGGCTCCAGGGATCTTTCCGTCTCGAGAGCGGTGAGTGATCGCGTTGCCTCATCCCGCATGTGTGGATGCTGCACGCTTGTGTCTTCTACGTCGTGGCAGCACGGAGATGCGGATGGGCAAGTGGAAGAATCAGTAGTTTGGAGGTGGCGGATGCAGGCGAGAGCTAGGAGGTGTTTTTGCTGACTACTCAGCCTTCCGCCGTCGCATCAGAGGACATCAAGGAGCGACACATCAACACCGCCCCGCACACCCCTGAGCCAGACGAGGATGACGGCGAGGATGAGCTCGGAGACGACGAGGAACTGGACGAGGATGACATGGTTTCTTCAGCTGTACGCGTCGTTCACTCTGAACGAGGATGGGCGATGGTAATGCTGTATCGATGTTGACGCCGCTGTGCAGGTCAAGATGACTCCCTCGGCGACGAGACGGCAGGTAGAGGCCTCGGCGAAGAAGGCGGCAAACGCGGAGCGGAAAGCCCAGGTGGCGGAGATTGGGAGGCATCGCACCGCGATCGAAAAGGCCAAGGTGAGCGCAAGAGAAAGTGACAATGGGGGGTTTGGGAAGCATGCCGACTAACTCGTCTAGTTTGCCGACTCGATGAAGCGGTTCAACTACCTCCTGGGTCAGACAGAGCTTTTCCAGCATTTCATCGACCTCAAGGTGTGTGGAACCATTCGGCAGACCGCGGACAATCACTGATAGCGTCAGCGTCAACGGGAACCAGAGTTCGCGGCGATGCTCGACGAGCAAATGTCCAAGACGTCCAAGAAGGGCAAGAGCAAAGCGGAGTGAGTGTATTGCCGCAGGAGATGGTCGAGCTAGCCTTTTGTCAAACTAACTCCGCAGTGATCACCGTCACCGCAAGTCGGAGAAGGAGGAGGATGAAGAGCTGCTGCAGGAGGGAGAGGAGGAAGACGAGGCATATGTGTTTGAGGAGAGCCCTGCATGTGAGCACCTTTCCTGATTGACTTGACTTGGCTGTACTGACTCGCACAGATGTCAAGGGCGGGAAGATGCGGGACTACCAAGTCCAGGGACTGAACTGGATGGCATCGCTGCACCACAACGGTATCAACGGTATCCTCGCGGACGAGATGGTAAGCGTGGCGCGGGAACATGTCTCCGCACGATGTTGACATCCTGCTAGGGTCTCGGAAAGACGCTGCAAACCATTTCCTTCCTGGGCTACCTCAAGTTCCACCAGGGTATTCCCGGACCGCACCTCATCGTTGTTCCAAAGTCGACGTTGGACAATTGGCATCGGGAGGTCAACAAATGGGTGCCCGGGTTTAAGACGCTCGTCATGCAGGGCACCAAGGAGGAGCGAGTGAGCATTTAGATTTCTTCTAGTCGCAAAGTCAATGCTGATCCACTTCAGCTTGAACTCATCAACAAGCGTATCCTCACACAGGACTTCAACATCCTCATCACCTCCTACGAGATGTGCATGCGCGAGAAGTCGACACTCAAAAAGTTCAGCTGGGAATACATTATCATCGACGAGGCCCACCGTATCAAGAATGTCGACTCGCTACTTTCTCAGATCATTCGCACTTTCGTGTCGCGCGGCAGGCTCCTCATCACCGGCACCCCGCTTCAGAACAACCTCCAGGAGCTCTGGGCCCTCCTCAACTTCATTCTTCCTGACGTCTTCTCCTCAAGGTAAGTTTCTAAGCCCGGATACACGCTGAACTCGTAGCGAGGACTTCGACGCCTGGTTCAAGACCAAGGACGAATCAGACCCGGACGCCGTGGTCAAGCAGCTGCACAAGGTCCTCCGTCCCTTCTTGCTCCGACGTGTCAAGGCGGACGTCGAGCACTCGCTCCTCCCCAAGAAGGAGATCAACCTTTACGTCGGCATGACCGAGATGCAGAGGAAGTGGTACAAGATGCTTCTGGAGAAGGACATTGATGCGGTAAACGGTACGTATCCGTGGTCAGCCCTCATCGCGAAGCCAACGTTGACGTGTGCAGGTGTGACAGGCAAGAAGGAGGGCAAGACGAGGTTGTTGAACATTGTCATGCAGCTGAGGAAATGTTGCAACCATCCGTATCGTGAGTTGGATTTCCGGATGCTCCGTGGAGACGCAGCTGACAGTCTCAGTGTTCGACGGAGCTGTATGTGCCAGCATATCCAAACCATGTCGCGTCGTGCTGATCATACAGGAACCTGGACCGCCATTCACAACGGACGAGCATCTCATCGATAACGCCGGCAAGATGATGATCCTCGACAAGTTGCTCAAATCGATGAAGGCCAAGGGATCTCGAGTCCTCATCTTCTCCCAGATGAGCCGTGTTCTCGACATCCTCGAAGACTACTGCCAGTTCCGAGGGCACCGTGAGTGGATACCCTTTGGTAGGCGGGAGGTTGCTGACGTCTCAGAGTACTGCCGCATCGATGGTAACACGGCGCACGAGGACCGTATCGCCGCCATCGACGACTACAACGCTCCTGGCAGCGAGAAGTTTGTCTTCCTCCTTACGACTCGTGCGGGAGGTCTGGGTATCAACCTCGTCACTGCCGACATTGTGGTGCTCTTCGACTCAGACTGGTAAGTGTGCAAACAGTCCTCCCCCCAACGACCGTGCTGATTTCTTGCCAGGAACCCGCAAGCCGACTTGCAAGCCATGGACCGAGCCCACCGTATCGGTCAGACCAAGCAGGTCTACGTGTTCCGGTTCATCACCCAGGATGCCGTCGAAGAGCGCATCCTCGAGAGGGCCACGCAGAAGCTCAAGCTTGACCAGTTGGTCATCCAGGAGGGTCGAGCGCAGCAGGCGCAGAAAGGTGAGCAACGCTGTGCCTTCCTCGGCGCGTGTGCTGAAGATCGTAGCGGGGCAGAACAAGGAAGAGCTGCTGGACATGATTCAGCATGGCGCGGAGAAGATCATCAACTCGTCGACGAGGTGAGATTGGGCACGTTCGACAGGGACTGTATTGGAGAACCCGTATTGACGATTGCAGCATGTTGATTGACGATGACATCGATGCAATTATCCGTCGAGGAGAGGAGAGGACCGCGGAACTCAATGCCAAGTACCAAGGTCTCGACCTCGACGCCTTGAACAACTTCCGCTCCGAGAGCCTCGTCAACCAGTGGGAGGGCGAGGACTACACGGCCAAGGTGAGTCATCGCAGGTCATAGGCATGCAGGGAGGCTTCGCGGCTGACGCGTTCTCCAGCGGAAGAACATGATCTGGATCGAGCCAGCCAAGCGAGAGCGCAAGGGCAACTACTCCATCGACCAGTACTACAGGGACAACATGAAAGTTGGCGGGCCAAAGGTCGAGAAGCCCAAGGTCGTCCGACCACCGAAGCAGGTCCACATCAACGACTTCCAATTCTTCCCGCCCCGACTGGTTGAGCTTCAAAACCGAGAATACGATGCGCACCTCGTGAGTAGGCGCAGAGCGTGATTGGGCTTGGTTAGACCTCGGATTATCCTGATACTGATGCGCGGCAGAAATCGCAGAACTACGTCGTACCGGCGCGAGAGGCAGAGGCGGATGAAACGCCCGAGCAGATCGAGAAGGAGCGTCAGGAGGAGCAGGAGCGCATCAACAATGGTGAGCACGTCGTCTCAGACCTTTGCTTTCAAGGGTTGCATTCGCTGACTGTTCAGCCGAGCCACTCACCGAGGAAGAGGTCGCGGAGAAGGACGCATTGGTCGGCGACGGTTTCCCTGACTGGCAGCGAAGGCATTTCCTCGCGTTTATCAAGAGTCTGGAGCGATATGGGCGAGAGGCGCTGGACAAGGTCGCGCTCGAAGTGCCGGACAAGACCGAGGAGGATGTCCGGGAGTATGCCGACGTGTTCTTCGAGCGCTACACCGAGCTCAAGGGTGGGTCGGGCGTGGCGTGTTGTCATGGTTTTTCCACCTCGGCCTGTATCGGGATGATGATCGACTGATCCTGTTGCCAGACGCCGAGAAGTACATGGACAGAATCACCGCTGGCGAAGCCAAGCTCCGTGAACAGGCCGACAAGATCGAGGCGCTCCACAAAAAGGTCAAGTCGTACAACTTCCCAATGCAGGAGCTCAAGATCCAATACGGCCAGAACAAGGGCAAGAGCTACTCGGACGAGGAGGACAGGTTCCTCCTGGTCAGGATGCACCACCATGGCATCGACAGGGATGATTGCTACGAGTTGATCAAGCGGGATATCGGCGAGTGGCCCTTGTTCCGGTGAGTGCGGCGTCGGACTCGGAAGTACTCGAGGTGATCTACATCCCACGTCATCACATCTCCGTTTCCGTCCTACCGCTTCCGTCTTGGATCTCGGGTCCTTTCGCCTCGGCTTCTGACCCGAGATCCGAGGCGGACGCTGTGGCAGGATAACGTGGAGGCGAGCGGTCTCGGGGGGCGAGCTCTGAGCGAACCCGATCAAACGCATGCTCACTTTTGCAGCTTCGACTGGTTCTTCAAATCTCGTACACCCGACGAGCTCCGTCGAAGGGGGGCCACCCTCCTGCTCTGCATCATGAAGGACAAGCCGGAAGACGATGCGGATTTCAAGCCCAAGGGCAAGGGTTCCAAGGTGGGTGTGGCGGGTGTCGATCTTCGCGAAGAGGGTAGCGTAGGGGAGCGAGCCGCTAGTAGAGCGCGATCGGCCCTCCGCTAGCGCCTGCGGAAGCGGCTAGCGGTGACGCGATGAGACAGAGGGAACACTTGCTGACGGGTCACGTTGTATTGCAGAAGCGGCCAATTGACGAGCTGAAGAATGGGCCGGGAAGCAGGGACACCACCCCTAGTGCAGTTGGGTCCAAGAGTGGCTGTGAGTCGACGATGCGGCGGTGCGACGCGGAGCGAAGCGTCGCGGAGCTACGCCCCGCGATGCGTAGCTCTCGTATATCTAGACGGGGGCATTGCTGACGGGATTGATTGTAGCCAAGAAGAAGAGGGTCTGATCGACGTGACGCGAGGCTGGCCGGTGGAGGTCAGGTGTGGGGGGGAAAGGGCGAGAGGCTCAGCGTGCGGGAGGGCAGAGCGAGAGGGGGCGAGAAGGTGAGAGGGCGCATCGCATCAGATGGATTTGGATAGATTCAACGTGTTCTGCATGTACGAGTATACCTTGGTTCAGCGGCCTTGACGAGTCGGCGGGATGAGCAGGGGCAAGGTCTTACCATCACTTCGCCACTGCACCACTTGAGACTTGGGAGATTCTGACTCTGTCCCTGGACACGGGGTGTGAGATGAGAACGGTGGAGACGCAGAGGCGGATAGGAGGAGCGGATGATCACGCCGCGAAGTTGTGGCCCTGCCGTCGAGTTGCAGCGAGCGGAACGGTTTGGTAGCTGACACATGACCGGCTTCTGCTTCACCGTAGATCGCAACGCGTGAGGCTTCTCGGAGAAGACTCGGCTCGCGAGAAAGCTCAATGGGGACGGGACGTGGTTGATGCCTTTTGACTCTCGTTGGGCTGTGGCTTTGGCATTAGCATTGCCTTTGGCTACGATTTTGAAGGGAGAGGTTTTGCAGTCTTGACTCGCGTCGGTCGAGTCGCCTTCCTTGCCATGCCAAATCGACCAACACATCCACGAAGCCCAAGCCAGGCCTGGAATGCAACACAACACGACACGACACGACCACGAGGTCGGTGTTGAAGCAAGCAAGCAAGCAAGTAAGCAACCCGACCGATCCATAATCCATAGTGGGGGCGTGGGGACAGGTCTCTGTGTATGTATGTGTGTCTGGGTCTTGGTCTTGGTCTGGCGAGAAAACCAGCTAGGCGAGATAACCAGCTAGTCATATGAAGTCTGCGCGGACCGGACGCGGACGCGAAAGTGGAGAGCGAGCGCAGAGCGGAAAGTGAGCGAAAAGACGATGTGGAGTGGGATGGTGATCGTTACCGACCATGCGGTGGTGTCAAGCTACGAAAAAAGGGATCAAGAACGCACATATATGATGGCTGCGAATGGGTGTGAGAATCGTGTGTGTGTGTGTGTGTGTGGGAGAAGATGGGACGGCGCACGAGGCGCTCAACGACGAGACGAAGGACGAATGTAGGCTACTGGAATAAAGTGGGTTGAAGAGGGCAGTATGGCGGAATGTGGCAGGGACAGTGTGTCAAAGAGACGAGGGACGGAACGGATGGATGGATACATATTAAGCGGAGAGTGCAGAGTGTAGGATGCAGAGAAATGTAGGGATGTAAGGGTGAAGCCAAAGGCGGTGCCGGTGACCCAAGGTCAAGTAGTTGGTAGGACGAGATTCAATCTGTGTTGAACCAACCACGCTTAGTGAGTGAGAGTCTCGCACCGCCTACAGGAGCACCGCGTCAGCTCCGGTATCCTCGCGTCCCCGTATCCCAGCATCCCTGCGAAAGCTCGCTCCGCTCCGTCCCACTCACTCAATCACTGTCTGGTAGATAAATTTGAAGCTCCACACGCTCCCGCGGAGACGCTTGATGTTGAGAAGGTAAAGCCCCGGGAGGTTCTTGATCCGGCAGAGCTCGACGTTGAACTTGACCTCGTCGCCGTTGTCGACGCTGCACGCGTGAGCAAGGAAACACACCGACGACGGCACTCGACCGCTCAGAAGCCCAGCTCGTCCAGGGCGCGGGAAACAGAGCAGGCGACCGAAATCACTCACGAGTGCTCGCCGTAGAGCGGCGCATGAAGCGTTGGCGAGCCCGGCGTGGCGGGTGACAGCCCGACCGAGGACGCGGTGGGCGAAGCGAGACCCGCGCTGATGCTCTGCGACTCGGAGTCTGAGCGCGAGAGCTGAGCAGCGTACGACGAGCCTCGGCGGAGGAGCATGCCCTTGAGGCCACCGCCGGAAAGGAGACCAGAGGGGGACTGGGGTATCGGCAGACCACGCGAGTCGGTCTGAGTTGGCGTCAGCGGGTCAGGTCGGATGTGCACTGATCCAAACGAGTCACGCCACAACCACTCACTCGACTCGCCGAGGCGTTGCTCATCAACGTAAAAGGACTCATGCCGCTTCCGACCGACATGACACTGCCCAATCCCAGACCGGTCGTCGCTCCCGCCTTGCGCCGCCTCACGCGGGTGCACCTCAGCCTGTACTCGTTTTCCCGCTTGACCTCCATGCCCATCTCCAGAAGCACCTTGATCACCTCCGCCATGACGTCGTTGGGGGGCTTGGACGACAGCGCCGACTGGTCGACCAGGCCGGTGTGGACGCGCATCTTGCTCTCGTCGCCTCGCGGCGGGGATCGCGGTGTGGCCTGCGCAACGGCGGGACGAGACGGCTGCGCCGAGATGGTCGAGGTCGTCGAGAGCGGCACCTGGGTAGGCGTGGGGAGGTTGTTGGACTTGTGCGAGGAGGGAACAGGGAGAGACTCGGCAGTCGCTGAAGCGGATGCGGAAACCGGGATGTTGACCTTGTTCGAAGCGCTGCCGAGGGGGATGCGCGACTCGGCTTCTTCAGTCACATCGCCGGGCACGGGCGTAGTCACTGTGATGCTGGGTCCGTCGGTCAGAGGTCCCTCCGCAGTAGGCGCAATGGACGAGACCGAGTCCACCTCGGCGTGATCGCGTACAGGCGCGAGGCGGGCCGGTGATTCTTCCACGCGGACAAACGACGAAGCCGAGTCGGATCGGAGACCAGCCGACTTGAGAGTGACGAGCGTGTCTTTGGCGAGACTCTTGCGGCGGAACCAGTCCATGACCTTCTTGGCGGCGTTTGAGCTTGCACCGGTCTTGGATGCGCCACTTGCCTGCTGAGCAGCGAACACGTCGACAGTGACGATGGAGGGGGACGACTGGCCTCGGTCGGTAGGCTGAGGCTGGATTCCGCCAGAGTCGATGACGAGTGGCGGCGACGTCTGGCTGACCGACGGCGTGGCAGGGTTCATATCGCGGGCTGAGAGCGGCGCCGGTGTCGAAGAAGTCGTAGATGAAAGAGGCGTTGCGGGCTTACTCGAACCGGTGCTTCTGTCTCTGTCAGACAATCACTCGGACCTGAGATGCTACAAATGACCTCTCGCACCAAAAGAAACACCACGCTTACCGGCTCGTGATCAGCTGCAGAGTTCTTCGGCGCGAAGACTTCTTGTCCTTGTTTTCCGATTCTGCGGTGCGAGGTCGAATCATCGAGGATCTCTTCGACTCCCTGGACTCCCTGGGCCCGGCCTGCGCCTCTTGCAACGCGGCCGCCGCAACACCTGCCGAGGGGGGCGGACGGGACACGTCGAGGCTTGACGATGCAGGCGTCTGCCCGAGAAGCTTGGCGAGGCCAAACTTGTCGAGGGACATGCCCTTTCGAGCGCGATCGCGCTTTGGAGGAGGCACCTTGGGAAGGCCGAGCGGTGTGAGGCCGGCGGACCTCGGCGGTTCCGCGTGGTCGGACACGGCTTTCGGGGGCGGTACCGCGGGAGGGGGCATGCTGTCGAAGCGCTTCCCCTGGGCTCGGAGTGACGCCTTGGGGGTCGCAGTAGGCGTCAGCTGGGCACGAGGCGTGGCGAGGATATCCTCTCGGATGGCCAAGTTGGACGCGCGGGGAGTCAACGGGGTGTCGGCCTGCGATTCCACCGATACGGGCTTGGCGGGCGCGGCGCCGGGTGGGAGAGACACGGTGGTTTGATCCGGCGTGAGGATCTGGGAGGCCTCGGGCGTCGTCGCGTCCAGAGCAAGAGATTCCATGGTGCTGGCCCTCGCATGACCGCTTTCCGAGCCTGACGCCATCTCGATATCGCTGGTTGTCGCTTGGGGGACGTGCAGGGTTCTCTTCTTTGAAGGCCGAGTGTCGACATGGGCGTCTTCGTCCCTGGCATCGTACACCTCGTGCATCTTTTCGTACGCCGCCTCGCCGTCGTATTCCACCTGGATGGTGTGTCGGTTCTTGTTCTGCTGCATTGTCGGACGCTCCGCCGTGGCTTCTGCTTGCGGGTCGTTCTCGACAGCCGCTGCGGACTCTGCCCGTTCGAAGGATGGCTTGTAGGCAGGTGAATCTGGCGATGGCGGCGATGGCGCGCGAACGTCTGCCGCCGCGTTGGTATCGATGCGCGGCGGGGTGACAATTTCCCACGTCTCGGGAGTAGGAGCGTCGCGAGGGAGAGGAACCGAGGTTGCGGGTACGATCGCGGCTCTGGCGAACACGGGGGACGTCTGAGCCGGTGCAGGCGCAGAAGTGGCGGGCTGACCGAGTGGAGGTGCACGACCTGCATTGGCGAGGAACTCGGGCACGGTGGAGGTGGTAGGCAACGCGCTGTGATGTCGCTGCGCGCGACGCGCGTCGAGCATACTCGCAGTGACCGACGAGCCAGGCATGCTGCTCTGACTCCTCTGGATCGCGACCTTGGCGGCCTTTGCCTCTTGCTGTACTCTGCGCCGCTCCTGGAGATCGCGCTTTGCCTGCTGGCTCTTGCGGTACATGTTCTCCTGGAAGACGTACTCGTTTATCTCGATGGTGCGCTCAAAGACGTCGCGCTGCGAGTGCAGCCAGGGGTGTTCCATGATCTGGTTGATGGAGCACCTGTACTCGGGTTCGGGGACGAGCATGATCTGGAGCAAGTTCTTGGCGAGGGCCGAGAGATGATCGGGGAATTTGAGGCTGGTCGACATGATGTACTTATAGAGTAGGTTGATGTTGTCGCCCTCTGGGTTGTCTGGGTCATCGTCGTATGGCAGGTAGCCCGAGAGCATGGCGTAGAGGATGACGCCGCACGACCAAATGTCGACGGCCGAGCCGACGTAGAGCCCTTCTGACACGACGAGCTCGGGTGCGGCGTAGCACGGCGACCCGCACGATGTCGCCATGAGGTCGTCGGCGGCGTGGTTGAACCTGTTGGCAAAGCCAAAGTCGGTGATGATGACGTTGCGGTGCTTGTCGAGGAGGAGGTTCTCGAGCTTGAGGTCGCGGTGGACAATGTGCTTCTTGTGGAGATAGTCGACACCGGAGATGAGCTGCGCAAATAGCTTTTGCGCGTCTCTCTCCTTGAGATAGCGGTTGGCGAGGATGTAGTCGAACAGCTCACCGCCTGACGATCAGTACGGGCTCGGACCAAGTATCGCGGCTCGCTCGACATAGACGTACCTCCTGCAAACTCGAGCACGATCCCGATATACTTCTCCGTGTCAATGACATCGAACATGCGCACGATGTTGGGGTGTTTGAGCGTCTACGCCGTCAGTCGTCGTCGTCCTCGCCGCCGCCGTGTCGACTCACTTTCAACACGTCGATCTCCCGCTCCACCTTGTTGGCGCGGACCTCATCATCCAGGCTCCCTCTCCTGATCAACTTGATCGCCACTTCGACGCCGTACTCAGTATGCACACCGAGTTTGACTTTGCCAAACTCGCCTTCACCGAGCGTCTGTAAGAGGACATACGGGCCGAAGCCGACCATGGGTCGTCGCGGGTGCGCCTGCTTGTACGCCCACACCGATGGGTGGAGGACGTACTCGTCGGAGAGGTGCTCAACCTTGGGGGGCGAGGCGTTGGCAAGAGTCGCGCTGGGGTTGTGTGACTGCCGTTGGCGGGACCGGTTGGCCGGAGGTTGCGGTGGGGTCTGGGAAGAGGAAGACGAGGCGACGGGTTCGGGTACTGGTAAAGGGAGGGGCATGGTGTCGGAATGAGTGGGTTTGGGTCGTGCGGCAGAAGTGGATTGGGACGTGCCGGGAGGGATGGACGAGTATGCACCGAACTCGTCCGGAGGAGGTGATGCCGCCGGCGTCCGCAGACCTGTGGGCGCGGCCACGGAGGGGGGAGGTGGTCTGGAACCAGAGGACGTGGCCTGGTGCGCCGAAGCTGGAGGTTGGAAAGATTGGGGTGGGGATAAAGGAGGCGTCGAGAACCTCACCGCGCCGTCGAGGGCGGTAGAGTGGGACGCAAAGGGGTCGGACATTGGGTATGACAGAACCGATGTCATCGAAGTCGGAGGGAGGGTCGCTGTTGCCGTTGCAGTTGCAATCGCAGTCGCAGTCGCAGTAGCGTGCCAGGCGGGTGGGTATCGACGCGTTGACGGGCGTCTGACGGGGAGCGTGGGTCAGTCGGTGGCAACGATGATGGCAAGAGGGAGCTGTAGGATTTGAGAGGTGGCGAAAGGAATGAAAGACAAAGAACGAGAGTGGGAGCGTGAGCGTGAAGGAATGGGGATGCGGGGGAGTGAGGTGCTGATGAGTAGAAATGCAAAAGAGGAAGAGAACGAAGGTGCTCGGCCAGGAGTATGTGAGTTGGTGGGTTGGGGTTTGATTCAACTTACGATCAACCTGATCCTGCAGCCTAAGCTTTGACAATCCGGCCCAGTCCGCGCCGTCTCGGTCTGTCCGTCTCGTGATCTCTCTGTCTCTCGGCTCGGCTCGCCTCGTCTTGGGGCCGCCCAAGCGGCTGTGCAGGGGATTGACGATGGTGTGGTTGTCGAGTGTGGGTGTACAAGTACAACAACGCGACGAGACGAGACGAGAAGGAGAGTGAAGTGGTGAAACGCGAGCGGGCGGGCCACGGGGCAGGGAGGGAGGAGGTTTAGGTGTCCGGTGTCCGGGCGGGCGGTAAGGTAATACGGGTCGTTTGGTCGTGTCGTTCAACGTTGGGCGTGTTATTCTTGCCCCTTTGGTACGCGCAAGGAACAGCTGGGATATATTATCGAGGTGAAGCGGGAAGCGATGCAATGGCGGCAGGCGGGGCGTATTATAGGAAGCATGCAACGAGGTGGTATGTGTTGTTGAGGATTGTTGACCCGTGTCTGTCTGTGTATGCGGACTGGACTGGGCGGGTGTGGGTGGGTGGGTATGTGCTGGGTTGGGCTTGCCGGGGACGAGCCTGGCGAGGGCAACCGAACAATGAGTGGAAAGGGAGCGCGGGGGGGAATACAAGGGGCAAGGGGAGAGGGAGACGACGAGCGACCCACGACGCAACTGCCACAAGTGGTAAATGTCAACACAAACATACTTCAACAGTTTCAAAAAAAAACGACGCGTCGCTGTGGCAGACTGCCTCGACCTCGCGGGGTGGCATCCATCCAAACGGACCACGCCGACCAAACCTACCTCGCTCAACGCACACGCCCGGTGGGCTCGACCCACTCATACCGACAGACTCGACCGGAGCATATGCCAGGCTAATACGGTGTGTCAGGTGAGTACTGGTCGTCCGAGACAACACAAAACGGATGCCCAACGAATCGTCGTCGCGTCGGCTCGGCGAGGCGGCAAGCGACAAAACCCAATTCTACCAGGTGCTCCACCATCCATCAGCATCAACATTCGTGCCACCGTGTCCGCGAGGCCAACGGATACGACACCGCTGTGTGCCAAGTGACGTTGTGCGTGGGTGTCCCATGCAGAAGACTCTCTGCTTTGCATACACGACGAATCAACAATCCACCACAACTTCGCGCCGTCTGGTCATAGGAGCGTTCTCACGCTCATGTTGACTTCAAAGTTCCCAGGCGATCGGGTTGCTCTGCTGCACATTAACAACACATGCACGAGAGCTGCGACAAGCCTGGGCGGAGTGTACGTTGATTGCCTGGGCAGTAAAAGACTGCCACGCCCAGCTAGCTGCCTCGATCTCGTCTCGTGCCTGATCGTCCTGACGTCCCGAGTCTAGGTCCCTGAGCCGGCTCTCGGCATGCAGCCGTTGGCCAGGCTTCGCCTGGTCTCGCAGCGACAATGTGGTTTGACTCCCGAGATGAGCGCGGATGGAGGTAGTGGGTGCAGACTGAGAACGCGAGTGTGCACTAAGCAGTGCCCATGCAGCAACGGATTCTGGGTCATAGGATCCGTGCCATTTCGACGACAGAAATCGCGCAGGGTGAGCAGCTGAAACTTGCCTGGACGCTGAAACAGGGTAATTTGATCCCGCCGACTTGAACGAGGAGGGACCATTTATACAAGTATAACGTCAAACGTCAAAGTGACCTGCGACCACGCGGACATGAGGCTAAACTCCGCTCCGTGACCCGGCGCCTTCTTCGACGTCAAGACGTCCGGCTCAACTTGACACTGTGTATCACGTCGCCTCCCATGCTCTCGCTCACGCCTCGTTGAAACAGCTATAGATCAGTAGAGAAGTCTTCGGTCGACCGCTCAGTCACATCGCCGCCGCTTGAATTGCTGGGGATCGCTGCCGTTGGCCTGAGATTCGAAGCCGGCCCGCTCCGATCCCTCGCTCACATCTGACACCGACCCCCGACGGGCGTGGATTCACAGTTGCGTACCCCTCCTCGCTGCTGTTTCTGCAACCACGACCAAAGCTTCTCTCATCTCTTCACATCCGATCTCTCCCTGATATATTCACTCCTCCCTCGCCATGTCGGCCGTCAGCGCCGCGACCCCCGCGGCTACCAGCTCCACATGGACGTTCACCCAAGGCCTCATCCTCGGCCAAGCCTCCTTCCTCCTCCTCTGCCTGCTGTTCATCCGCTATGTCGTCTTCTCGCCGTCCGAGCCGGTAGACGCGGATTCATGGCGGAGAAAACGGGAAGAGCGAGCCAAGGTGAGTTGGAACCCCCGTCTTTATGCACGTCTTGTCCAGAAGAAGACGCGGCGGAAGGAGACTGCCCAGCTGACCACTCGATCGTAGAAGACGGTATTGTCGACGACGGCTGTGCCGGCGCCGGTGGCGGCGCAGATACTGGGGAGAACAGGATATGAGATGGCGACGCACCCTGCCGAGTCGACAGATTGGCTCAACGTGCTCTTCGCGCAGGTGCGTGGAGGTTGCGATGTTACGTGCTCGCTGTATCGCGCAGTGATCGATCATCCGCCTGATCGCCTGATCACGGCTCAACCTGGATCTGGGCCGTTCTTCAGGCTGCCGAGCTGACGAGCAACAGGTGATCCAAGGATACCGGAACGACCTGTTATCCGCTGGAGGGGAGGATGGAGCTCGACAACGGATTGAACGGTGGTTGAATCCAGAGAACGGCGTGATGAGTTGGCTGGTGAGTACAGCCACGGCATCTGACGACTCGGGCAGTTCCGCTGCTGCTGCTTCTGCAGCGATATGTATAGGAGCTTGCTGATCCTCGTAGGATCCTATCGAGGTCACGGCGCTGTCTTTGGGTAACTCGTATCCCTTGCTCTCAAATGCGCGGATAAGACCAGCCGATGGCCAGGGTCGCATCGTGAGTGAACATCCCTCCACCGAGCCGCAAGTCACCGGCTCCAACAGCGGTCACGAATCAGCGACAGATGAATGGACGACTGACTCTCCGCAGCGCGCCGAGATCGACGTGGATTATCTCGACTCGGTGTCATTATCCCTGTCCACCGCCGTGCTCATCAACTTTCCTCGGCCAAGATTCGCGGTGCTGCCGGTATCGCTCGGTGTGGAGCTGGTTTCTCTCGGGGGCACAGTGCGTGTCTCCGCAGAAACTCTCGACGGTCTATCCTGATCGCTGTGATTTGAGGTCGACGCTGATGTCCTCTACAGCTCAGCGTGCAGCTGCATGATCCCGCGCATGATAGGCAGCATATACACGCGTGTCTACTCCCCGACTTCCACCTCAACTTGAAGACGACGAGCCTGCTCGGGAGTCGCGCGAAGCTGCAAGGTGGGTTGCGTCACCGCGTTTGCTTTGTTGCTATTTCCGCCGATATCTGCGTTTACACCTGCCACTGTGATCGACCCTGCTGACTCGCGTAGACATCCCCAAGCTCGAACAACTCATCGTTTCTCGCATCCGCGCGGTGATCCAAGACCGCTTTGTTCACCCGCATCACCTCTCCCTCGCCCTCCCACGCTTACTCTCCCCGTCCATATCCCCCACACCCGTCATCTCGAATATCGGGGAGGGCGCCGTCGCCGCCATGGGCGAGGCGGTCAAGCAGGGTCTTTCGCGCATGGTCGAGGATCTCGGATCGTCGTTTGACGGGTCGCACCTCACCTCGTCGCCCGAAGTCGAGGCGCGGAGTCTCAATGCGGCGTTGCAGGAACAACAGCAGCTGCATCAGCAGCAACAACAACAGCAACAACAGTCACGGAGCCCTCCACTCAGTCCGAGAGCGGGAAGGAAGATACCCATGCCAGCCGGATTCCCCATTTCCGGAGGATCCAACTACGCCTCAGACTCGACCACCCCGATACCGATGCAGACGCCAAATGCTTCCGGGTCCGCGCAGGCACTACAAGCCCAAATACGGAGATCGGCCGTACCCGCTTCGAACGCGCCGTCTCGCTCTGCAGTTCCAGTTGCACCATCGGGAGTCACGGGAACCTCTTCGTCCTACCTGGCCACACCGGGTTACACCCCTTCATCGGACTACGGAGGCGCCACGAGTAGAAGAGACGGAGGCATCGGCGCCGGCGCCGCCGCCGGCTCCGCTCCGATGCCGCCCCCGAGCGTGGGACAGAGCGAGGCCAGCGGGTTCAGGTTCAGAGGACATTTCTCGAGTCAGCCGAACACCCCCGGTCTCGGCGGGGTCGGGGGCGGGGGCCTGGGAGGAGAACGGCATATCGGCGTGCTGAACTCGAGAGCGGGATGAGGGGGCTACGGTGCGGTTACAGCGAACACATGGACCTGATGTGCCGAGGACGGTGCGGGCGCATGTGCAATTACGTGGAGGAGCTGATGGGGATTGCTCTTTGGAGCTGCCGAGTCATGTCGCTTTACGAGTACGAGTATGTGTTAGTCGTTGTTCATCCATTGATGCAGTGCCGATTCACGCGATTCGCGCGGAGAAGATCGGGCTCGAAATGGACCATCATCCATCGTCGAAGCAGGCGGACAGATACAGTATGCAGTATCAGCCGCGAGGAGATCGCATACAAAGTACCAGTACGGAGAACTCTTCCCTCATCTCCTAATCTCACCAGCAATCTTGAGCCCACCATGACCCACGCATTGGGTGTTATCCATCCCACTACGCCCCCCATCCTCCGCCACTTGCGAGATACTCCTTCTCGCCCGAGGTGGACTCCCGGCCGAGGGCGGCGTTCCTACCTGGATACCGTCCGAAACGGTGCAGGACTTGACCTGGGTTGATGATTCAGCGGGGCGTGATGCGGTACGGTGGGGGACCGTGGGGCCGAGGGATACGGGAGGGAGAGCAAAGCGCGACGCGGCAAAGCGTCGAAAGCGTAGCGTTGGGAGCAAAGCGTTGGGAGCAGTTCCACAATGGGGCAGGGAGAAAGCAAGGCCACGAAAGGAAGGGGATACGAAGGAAGCGAGTGAAGCCAGGGAAGCGAGGATGGGAGGGATGGGACGGGGGACGAGGGACGAGACGGGACGAGAAGGAGAACCACATGAGGAGAACCACATGATATGGGAACCACACAACTCACGGTGTTCGGCCGCAAAGTGGGATAGCAGGCGTACGTCTGCGGTCTCCGCGTCGGACTCGCAGAGCGCTTCCCGCGCAACGAGAAGCGACGAGAGGTGGTCGTGGTCGGTTATGTCTTCGCTGTGCATGACTGCGGAGCGCAGCGCGACGCGACGCGACATCAGTGACAGTGACAGTGACAGTGACAGTATGAGCCCGGTACCAGTACCAGGATGAACAGTCGGTGCTGTTGTCAGAGTTCACTGATTGAGTACGAGTACAAGTACTACTCGTACTCGTACTGTACTCGTAGTGGTACTTGTGCAGCATCGACGGAGCGGGACGCGGGTCACTCACGCGGCATGTACAGGAAGCAGCTCTTGTAGAAATGGGTATCTGATCCATCAGCCTGGTTTCGGTTCGTGCACGCCCTGCCGGTCCGGCATTCGTGGTTGTGGTCTCACGAATGCAGAAAGGGCAGCTGACAACGAATCCAAGGCGGAGCAAGGGCGGGTGACAACAAGCAAAGGCAGGTGGCGGTAGCCGCGTACTGAGCATGTACTTGCACGGACGGTTGTATCGCATCAGACTCACGTAGCGATCGGTTGCCGTAGTCAAATGGCTTGGCGAGGTAGTATCTTGCCAAACTCAAGGCTTTCGGATCGAAGTCCCGGTATGTCTGCGGCGTCGTCAGACTCAGACCAAGGACTGGACTGCGGCTCTCTTTCGAGCTACAGGGCGGATGCAGAGCTAGCACCGGGAGCAGAGCAAGCACACGGAGCACACGGAGCACGCGGAGCACCCGGAGCACCCGGAGCGCACGGAGGATACACAGCAGACGGAGCACGCGGGGCCGACTCGCCTTGACGGACTGCTCGCCTCGGTAGATGTTCCGCGTGACCTGATCGAGGAGGATCACCGCCGCGATGGCTTCAGAGGGACTGCTGATCGTGCTTCGGATCTCCAGGATGTCGAGGGTTCCCGCTTCTTCGACTGCTTTTCCGAAGTGGAGTCTGAGCGGGGTGTCAGGGGTCTGAGCCCAATCACGTCCACATCCATCCACAGCCACAGCCGAATCCACAGCCACATCCGCATTCGCATCCGCATACACAAACCCCCCATAACCTGGCTCGACGAAGCCCCTCGACGATCCCACTCGACGATCCAGACTCACCGGCAATACTCGTCCACATCAGTGCTCGGGCGGAACCACTGTTTCATCGTTTCCTCTGGCAGAGCAATGTCGTACCTCCCCGGAACGTCTTTGAACCACCATTGCCACAGGTCGGCGAGCAGAGCGGTGTTGAAGAACTGGCGGGGAGCCCGCGATACGGACGACATGATCGTGGTATGAAGCGTCGGTGGGAGGATGCGGGGGTGAGATGTCTCCAGCTTGCATCAAAAGGCTGAGACGGTACGAGTACATACTGTATCTTCCCGCGGGCCATCGGACGTACGAATTCTGCGTATTGTATCCGCGTCCGGGCTCCATGCTGAAACGCTCCTTGACACACGAGAACAAATGAGTTTGCCCCGGGGTTTCAGAGCTGTGCGTAGATGCATGCATGTGTTCGCGACACTTCGTTCATCTCGGTGGCACGGCAGTGGTTATCCTTGCGTATGGCATGAGCATCGGCATGAGAAATCACACACGGTCTACTGTACAATACACGTCACGCCCACGTCACGCCCACTTCTGCGCTCCATCCTGCGTGGCGCTACCATCGCGAGCGCGTAACCGCTGGCGTTGGCTCTTATCCGGAAACCGGAGTTCGTCCGGGTCGAGCAGATCGATGAGGTCGATGAGGGCTTGTTGGAGCAAGACCCAGCGTTCGGGTCTCGGCCACTGGTCGGGTAGACGGGTCACGGCGCCCCCCAACCTCCTGAACCATTTGGCGAAATCGGGTTGGTTCTGGAGGCTGACGAACGTTGCGTAGCCGATACATTCCAGGTGACGCCCGACGGCGACTGTACCTGCTCCTGCTCCTGCTCCCGCTCCTGCTCCTGCACCAGCGTGACCTATCCGCGCCGTCATGATCTCGCCAATCGCGCGCTGTTGCCCGCGATACACGTAGAGCTCGTCGTCGCTGTTGCTCGCACTCAGCGAACCCAGTCGACTCGCCATGACGCCCTGTATCCTCTCCAGGCAGAGTCTGAGCTTCCTGGTAGTCTCCTCCGCTCCCAAATCGAGGAACTGCATCTCCCGACGAAGGATCTCGAGCCAGCCCAGGAACTCGGCCAGGACGTACAGCGTGTTATCGCGAAAATAACCCTCGTCGTCGGCACCGCCCCTGAATCCGCGTTGGTAGATGTTGTAGATCCGGCTCTGTAGGTCGTAGGCGGATCGCAACAATGGGTCTCGATACTTGGCGACTAATCTCGCCGCTTCGCTCGCCTGGGCTTCTCAATCGTGTGTGTCGAGCATGTCCCGCCTGAGTCTTGCGAGCCGAGTTTCTTGTTCCGCCCGGAGATTTGCCAAAGCCACTTCCTGACCCGCGCGGAGAATCTGCAGCTTCTCAGCCTGTTCCGACTGGAACCGCTGCAACTCCTTGGCCTGGTCCGATTGGATCTCCAAAAGACGCTCGTCCTGCTTGTGTCCCAGTTCGCGGAGTTTCGTCGCCTGTCGCTCGTCGAGCTCACGCAGTTTCCCCGCCTCGATGCCCCGTATCCGTTCGGCCTCGGCATGTCGCTGATCCTGCTGAGCGGCGGAACGTTGGCCTGCCCACGCCGCGAACAGCGCGGTCCCGACTGATAGAGCACCAGATATCCCCGCGACGATGATCGCGGCGGTGGCGTCGGAGACCATCGGGTCGACGCGACGCAATGGCGTGGGTTCGAGGGTGTGAGGGCGTGAGGGGGGGACTGAGGGCGGATGTGGGTTCTGTGGGTTTAAGGAATCTCGAGTGTGATTCAGGCGCCTGAAGCGGGAGTCCGGCCTCAGGTGATAGGTGATAGTCCCCTATGGGAGTACAGCCGATGACTTGACTCTGCTCCCTGGCCAGCTTGGGACGAGGATGAGCCGGTTGGTCGCAAGTTGGTGTGCTCGAGTCGTCGGTGAAAGCGAGTCGCCCAGCTAGAGCACTTGGCAAATGCCAGTTGGCTTCCCGAAGACTGGTCATACACTCCAACCCAGCACAGCCCCCTGAAACATGGGCCCAAGGACCCATGGATCAAAGATTGATTGATGGATGCAGCATCGCCGGTGATCCGCAACGCCTCCGAACGACCACTGCCACGGAGAAGTCGAGTGCCACACCCCCACCCCACCTGCACCGGCGGCAACGGCAAAACCCGAGATCCACATTAACCGACGCCCATCATTGATTACGCCCCTATCGCTGACGTTTACGTCTGTCCCACTTTTAGACGCCGCAATGAATTCGCCGCAAGTCCTGTTCTGTCTGGTAACGATAGTAGTGTTGATGACCAACACAACGAACATCTTCAGTGGTCATGCACGTAGTCCTCGGAGGACCACAAAGGTTGGGCCGAACCGAAACGAACCGACGAACCGAAACCGCCGATCTCGTCCGAAGCGAGAAGCGGGTCAGGAATCAGGCAGGATTGTTAATCTTTCTCAGACTCACCAGGGCCACTCGACCGAACTCCGACTCCAACTCTCCACACTGCCTGCCCGGTACGGGACGACACGACGCGACACGCCGCGTAAGACGTGATCTCGTACAGCGCGAAACGTGCGAGTGTAGTGTGTATGTCCCAGTGAAGAGACGGGACCGATGATCCGATCAGATCTGCGAGCGTCAGGGGACGCGTCGGCGCGGTAACGATCGGTGATGTTTCTCCCGACGTGGGTCGCACCAGCTGTGCAAAGAGGACGAATACTACGCGAGGAGTACAGTATAAGACACAGATGGGGTGGAGACTGACAGGTAACCCTACTGAATATCACGAATCGCCAACCAACCACTAAAGAGATCGTCGCGACCGCCGCGATCATCCCTCGTACCATTGACCTTCGACCTCGCCGTGGCGGCCAGACACTGAATGCGTTGTGACGGCTCATAGCTTGGAACCGGACCACTCAGTCTTCCCGAACCTCTACCTCTTCACCTCTCAGGCATCACGGGCATCTCGCCGGCTCCGGATCGTCAGCGCGGCAACCAACACCTGCCGCTACGCGGTACCGGGACCCTCCACACCCCCACCTCCCCCTCGATATAGCGACACCACCCGCTTCCCAAATCCCCATGTCATCGCAGCCCAGCCCGTCCGGATCCAGCCCCTCCTCCCTCTCCCGCGCAAGCTCACGCACCATGGCCCCTCCTCCCGCCCAAGCTCGCCCGGCGCCGCATCCCCTCCCCTCGACTGTCCTCGCGCAGACGACCTCCCGCCCTCACCTGCATTCCCAGCAGATGGACCAGATCGAGCGGGACGGGGACGCCCTGGCCCTCGCGGCGTATATCCGCGCGGAGAGTCAACCGGGATACCAGGCGCATGCACGTGCAGCTCTTCCTGCACACGGGCATGGTCACGGACAGGAGTATGGCCGTGGTCAGGGCGGTGAAGAGGGGATGGAGATGGAGAAAGAACAGGACCCGTTCTTGGTCGTGTTCGAGAAGGATGATCCAACGGACGCGCTCAACTGGACGTGAGTGGGCGTGGGCGTGGGCGTGGGCGAGGACGTCTGCACGAACTCGCAATCTCCATGACCTCCCCCGGACTCGCCTGTCATCTCGCTCTAGCACTCGTGCTGCTCGAAATCCTCCGCCTGTGTACCTGCCCCCGTTTGTGCCTGACCCACCTCCTAGTATCAAGCGCAAGGTCCTACAGACCTTCGTGCTGATCATGGCGACGATGTACGCGGGTATCGGCTCAGCGGCGTTCTCACCCGCCAGCTCGGCGGTGCAGGAGACGTACAATGTCGGCGAGGTCGTCGGCGAGCTGGCGAACAGTATGTGGGTGAGTGAGCGCGGCGCGGGCTGTACTCGCCACGCCGATCTTCTCTGCGAGGACACAGCGGCGCTCGTACGATACAGCGCACCGTACATACAGTGCCGGTGCTCTCATTCCACTCTCACTCTCACTAGTCGCTTTGGGCTTGCTTCGCTCACGCTCTTGCTCTCACACAGGTCATCGGCTTCGCCTTCGGTCCCCAGGTCTTCGGTCCCCTATCAGAGCTATACGGCCGCAAGTTCCCGCTCGTACTCGGCATCTTCCTCTCCGCGCTATTCAACATCCCTACAGCCACTGCTCCGAACCTCGCGACAATCATGATCTCCCGGTTCTTCGCGGGCGTGTTCGGCGCGGCACCCTACGCGATTGCCGGGGGTTGTTTCCATGATATGCTGGACCCGGTGCATGTGCAGATCGGAGTGGCGTTTTTCGCTGTTTCTACGGCCGGGGGACCTGCGCTGGGACCGGTCGTAGGCGCGGGGTTGGTCAGTACGGGCGCGGACGGGTGGAGATGGGTCGGGTGGTGAGTAAGGATACGATTTAGGAGTTCTTTCGTCACGAGCGCCCAGTCCTCGCTGTCCCGCCCTGCTTCCACCTCGGTCTAGTTGACTTTCCGGTGCCATCGCCCTTGACTTCCTTATCTGGGAGAAGACATCCAGTCGGTCATACTCCAATCAATCCCAAATACGACGTTTTTGGCAGAAGGACTCCAGCTCACCGCGCGTGTCCCCAGGTACCTCCTCA
Source organism: Saitozyma sp. JCM 24511 (assembly GCA_001600855.1). NCBI lineage: Eukaryota > Fungi > Basidiomycota > Tremellomycetes > Tremellales > Trimorphomycetaceae > Saitozyma > Saitozyma sp. JCM 24511. The sequence continues at coordinate 1,613,892 of BCLC01000001.1, read as the reverse complement.
TCTTCGGCCTCTGCATCTCCCTCCTGCTCCAGCTCTTCCTCGCGGAATCCTACCCTCCCTACCTCCTCCAACAACGCGCCCGCGCCAAACGCATCGAGACGGGCCAATGGGCCTACCACGCCGAGCTCGACGGGGTGGTAGTGACCCCCAAGGATATCGTGTGGCGGTATATTCTCAGGCCCACGGCGATGCTCGTGTTGGAGCCGAGTGAGTAGGGTCGTCATCCGGGACGGAGGACAGTTGGGGTTCGAAGCACGGGTCAGAGCTGACGGGGATACGCAGTGCTGCTGGTGATCACGATTTACATGTCGTTTGTCTACGCGTTGCTCTGTACGTGGTACTTTCCGCGTGGTTCCGTTTGCTCTTCTCTCTCATTCGATCTCACGAAGATCTATCCGCGCTCTCCCCCTCATGGGGTTCTGCGGAAACGGCACCCGGTGTCTGCTCTTGATCCCGGTCGATTCTCCACCGGCAGTCTCTCGCCCTGCAGCCTGCCCCTACCCATCAGCGCACCCACTCCCACTGGCTCGTCTATCCTTCTGCGGGCCAGCTCACATCATGCTTGCGCATAACACCCCGCTGACCACGCACACCTCAGACATGCTCTGCGCCGCCGTACCCCTCATCTTCGGCACCCTCCGCGGTCTGTCCCCCGTCGTCTCCGTCCTCCCGTTTGTGTCCATCTTCATCGGTATCCTCTTCGGCGGCGGGTTCATCATCCTCGATCAGCGGCGATATGCCGCGCACCTCCGACGCAAGGGCGTGGGCTCGGATCCCGAGGAGAGGTTCAAGCCGATGGGACTGGGCGCGGTGATGCTCCGTGAGTGGCGATGCGGGTGGCACGAACATGCTTTTGCCCACGAAGCCGTGCGCGCTGTAGCATGGGCCATCATCCTTGGTCTTGGCGTCCACCCATCACTGCTCGCACAGCGCCAAATATCCACGGAGCAGTTTGGCTGACCCCCGTAGCAATCGGCCTCTTCTGGTTCGCATTCACAGGTCCAGCGCAGACCGACTCGGTATGGCCGTCGATCATCGCTCTGGGGTTCTCCATGGCGGGTATGATCCTCATTTTCGAGTGTGGGATCCTGTACTTGATCGATAGTGAGTCGCGCGCGGCGTTACGAGAGGGGAGCCTCTACTTTTCCGTACTGTTCCATCGGGTCTGGCGATGATCGCTACGCGTTGTCTCGTCTCTGCCACCACTACCACTACCACTTCGACTACAACCCCCTCCCTGACACAACCACGACCACGATCACAGTCTTCCCCCTCACCAGTGCCAATATCACCGCCAGCACTGCCACTGCCACTGCTACTCCCCTGCAACCCTCTCCGTTCCACCAGCGCCTCATGTCCATGCTTCGTACCCTCACTAACCCCCGCGCCACCCGCGCTCCCCGCAGTGTACAAATCCTTCGCCAACTCTGCCATCGCCGCCAACACCCTCGTCCGCTCCCTCGTCGGCGGCTCGTTCCCGCTCTTCGTCCCCGCAATGGTCCGGAATCTGGGCTATCAGTCAACATGGTCCATGGCCTTACTCGCGTTTCTGGCGGTGGGCCTCGCGGGGATCCCGTTCGTGTTTGCAAGGATTGGAGAGAGGTTGAGGGGGATGTCCAAGTTCAAGCCGGGGCTGTGAGAGGGGTGGGAGCGGGGTGAGTGGGCTGGAAACGGAGTAGGGGGAGTTCGAAGGGGGCGAAGACGGGTGAAGGGTGCAGGGGGAAAGGAAAAGGGAAAAGGGGGAAGGGGAAGAAGCTTGGAAGAAGCGGCGCTGAGACGGGCCTGGAGTCGCTGAACATCCAGGTCATGAGGGCCGCGAGTAGATGGCGGCCTAGCATCTCCACACGAGGAATGCGGGACGCTCACGATGCTGGCGTGCCCTTCGACTCGCCAACATCGCGGTGAATAGCAATAGACAAATAGATGACTAGATGCATAGACAGCACTCGCCCACACGGCCGCGCGTGCTTGAACGCCATCCGCGGCGAGATATGATACCACAGTATCCCTCCCAGCGCAGCAAATACAACGCATCACGCGGAGTATTCCCCGACCAGCAACCATGAGCCATCGCCGCCGCCGCCACGCCACGCTCCCTACGCAATCTCGCTCTCTTCCGCACCCAACAACCACCCCACACCCTTCACCAGCGCTCTCCTGGCTCCTCTCCTCACGCGCTCCACGTCATCCTCCCCCAGCCCTCCCAGGGCAGCCGCGATGGGTCTATCCGTCTCTCCCTCGAGACTCGACCTGGTTGTTCCTGCTCCTGCTCCTGCTCCTGCTCCCTCCCCGGCCGCTTCCACCCTGTCCCACCTCGCGCTCCCGCTCCCACTCCCACTCTCTGCCGCGGCGGTGGACCTCGTCGTCGGATCCGTACTGCCCGGTCTCTCTCTCGTAGACCTCGTTGATCCCGTTGAATCCCGACTTGCAGTCCTGGCCAACGCCGCTCCCAGTCCACCGAGTCGTGGAGACGATATCCCAAGTGGGGAATGTATACCCCACCGATCGCCTAGATCTCTCGCCATCCGCGCGGCCCGCGCGGCAGTCCGACTACCTAGGACTCTCTCCTCGGCTCCAGCTCCGGCTCCAGCTCCGGCTCCTCTCCCACCAACTCCTATACTCCCCGCACTTCCGCCACTCCGGTTCCTAGCGTGCGAGGTGGTGATCCCCGCGACCCGCCGCCGTTTGGCCGCGGCAGAAAGACGATGCGCGCCGTCCTCGAGTGATCTCCAAGCGGGGAGGATCTCATGCAGATGCGACGCGGGCGCCAACTCGACGGCCCAGCCTAGTAGGGTTTGTCTCCTCGCCACATCGGAAAAGTCCTGTTGCGTGCCCAGACTCAGAGCCGTTCGCCACGCCACGTCCCGCACCCTCACATCCTCGGCTTGGAGCGTGCTGGCGTGACTGTGACTGTGGCTCGCACCGGATGCGCTACCGCTGGGACCCGCTTCCCCCGCATGCCCATGCACAGGTGCATGAGCCCGCCGATCAGAGTCCGCGCCCGCGCTCCTCCTCTTCTCCCTACCCAGACGCTTGTGCACGTCCCTCGCAACTTCCACGGCTCCCTGGACATGGTCGTACGCCGCATCCCACTCGCCCGCAAGCGTCGCACTCTCCGCGAGAATCCCCAACACCTCGCCTCTCGCCACGGGGTCGCCCCGGTACCCAAGCTTGTCCGCCAGGTCGAGCATCAGCTCGTCATGCTTGTACGCATCCTTTGACGAGCGGAGCACGAGTCGGACCAGGTCGAGCTTGTTCTTCGTGTGTCGGATCTCCACGGGGGACATCAGGCCTCCGCTCCGCGGCGAAGTGACCGAGAAGGACGTGAGTCGAGAGGTGGCTTCGATGAATTCGCGCTCTTTGTGGGTTGCGGGTGATGCAGGGGCGATGGTGAGGCTGCGGCGAGGACACAAGCACAGAAGTCAGCATAGGTGTTATCACGGCGGTAAGAGCGAGAGAGGTACGACGCACCAGTCATAAGCCAGCTTCATCTCCCCGGTGTGGATGTTTCCGTTCTCGGCGTTCTCGTACAGCTCACGAGACGTGTCGAGAACGATCTCCTCGAGCAGGTGCGTCGAAAGACCGTGCTCAGCCTCTAACCGTCGAACCATCTTGCGCGCGACGTCGAACTCTACGCGGGGTAAGCGCGGTAAAACAGGTAGAGGATGTGCGCGGACGTGCGCGGACGAAGTGCCGCACTCACTGCCAGATCTGAGCAAGCCCCCGAGGTATATCCGCATCATTTCGTCGCCTCTGATCATGCCGAACGCTCCTCGGAGGAGAGCATCCCCGCTTCCGTTGAGCTTTATCATATCATCCCACAACCTACTCCACCTCGCTTCCTCTGTCCCCGCACCACCCCTGCTCGACGCGGTGATACCGCCCGAAGCACCCGCTGTGGCGCGCCGGACCATCTTCTCGGCGAGCTCGGCCTGTTCCCGCGCATCCCGCGCGGACTGGAGGAGAAACCGAAGTTGGACGGGCACGTCCCATCGCGCTAGTGCCTCTCCTGATTCAAGATGCACGTCGAGGATGTCCAATGCGCGAGAGAGAGAGGCGAATGGTAAAGGCTTGAAAAACACAAAGAGGTCTTTTGCCCGAGGTGGTTTTGGCGATGTCACACTCGGACGCACGAACGCGGCGATGGAATCGAGCGTCGTCGAAGTCAGCTCCGAGTCGTCCTCAGGATTGGCTCCTGACAACTCCCACACGGGCAAGCACTCGAATATCGAGGACATGGTGGCCCAGACATTGCGTTGGTCCGAGCCGTACAAGCATGCGAGAGCGAGTCTCGCCACGGCCATGTCATCGGCCACGACCCGTTCGCTCTTGGGCAGGGTCGCCTTGCTCGCCTCGAACACTGGAAGCGCGAGGTGGAGGGGAAGACCGAGTATCACTTCGTACAGGAGTCGATTGACGAGGTCCGCGTCCGGCTGGCCGGATCGCTCCGCTCGTGATTCGAGGACGTACAGGTAGGGCATGACCAAGCGGCGTATGTCAGGCACGATGCTGTCCGAAGTCGAGTTGGAGAGGTAGGCAGAGACAATGTCTGATGGGGACGACGACCGCCAGGAGTGAAGAGTCCATCGGGATTGTTGGGCAGGTGTTAAGTCCGAGTCGTACACCAGCCGAGACAGCAGGCTGAGATCCTCTCCGATCGAGTCGAGAGAGGGCACCGAAAGACTCGCGGCGTGCTGAACCCACCCAAGCTGGAGGTCGAGGAGCCCCATTTTGTCTAGCGAAGAAAGTCGACCTTCGTACCATGTCGAAAGCTCCTCGGCGGTCAAGAGATTTCGTGAAGCGACATCCGGCGGCGGCGGGGAGAAATAATCGCGCAGGATGTCGTTAAGCGTCAGCGTGGAGTCGGTTGGCCACTTTGTCTCGTGACCGTCTTCGTCAACGGACGGAAGGAGGACGGCCGAGTGTAGTTCGGCAGGTGGAACCCACGCCGGAATCGTCTCGAGGATTGATAGGCGGCAGGGGAAGAGCTCGGCGGGGTGTCGTCTGCGGAGGGCGCTGAGCGCTTCAAGGCTCGCTGAAGAGGCGAGCTCGAGCGCGACGACGGGGATGGGCTCAGTGAGGAACTTCGATAGGGGTACGGGAGGAGGCTGGGAAGAGGTAGGGACGGTGTCAGACGAGTGGTCTGCGGCTGCCGGGTGGCTTCGAGCGGATCTGGTAGATCTCGTCGAGCCCGTTTCCCACGGATCGTCCAGCTCGATGGCTTCCGCTTGGTCTTCGGCCCAAGGATCATCCACCTCGACTCCTTCGCCCCCCTCGACCCCCGAAGCTTCATCGTGCGATGTCCCTTGCTCCACCCGAGTTGAGCTGGAAGAGGAGGGCCATATCGCTTCGAACGACGCCAATCGCTGAGATGCAACTTGCACAGCCGTCCACGATTGCAGAACCACTTGGGCATCCTCGTTGAGGCCGCCAATAGCCTTGGAGAGCTCTCCGGCCGGCAGGTCCTCCCATGGTCCGGCCCGCTCGCGTCCCAGTCTGGCAAGTAACGACGCCTCTGCCTCTGTCCAAGCTGCGCAACCCTTGTCCATCGCTATATCCACAATCACTCGCGCCAAGCGGGTATCAGCTACTTTGCCAGAACGTAGTAGCTCCCCGGCGGAGAGCAGCAAGTCGGTCTCTCGCATGCTGTCGAGCGAGATCGCGAGTATTGATGGTGTGAGGTCGTGCGGGGGAAGCGCGAGGAGCTCGGCCTTTCCGAGAGGTCGCGCCGAGCGTTGGGTTTCGTCCGTCATGGCGACATCGATGTCCTCGGGGAGAAGCGGACCGTCTGGTCCTGCCGATGGCACTCTCGAGGACATGTTGATGGCGATGCTGCTGTGTGGATAACGAAAGTTGTCTTGCAGCACTCACTCACCATTGGCTTCACCACCGAATGGACGTCACCGAATTCAGTGTCATTACCGGGCTTAGGTAAGCAGTGGTTGCCATACAAATTTCAATGCAAATAGAAACTAATCAATTCGAGACGGCCTTGCAAAGTGATTACGATTGCCCAAGCAGGGTTATCCTAATCCGCCAACAAATCAACTTTTTGTTCCCGCCCTGTCAACACACCACCCGCGACTGCTTTTAAAGCAGGCGCAAGCCTCCCTTCTGCACTTGTCCGTCTGACAACCATCTCCATCTCCCATATCGCACAGTAAGCTTTGCCCGCTTTTCGACCTCGACTCGTCGTCATGTCCGCCCAACCCCTCCAGAACGCTAACACCAACGGTGAGTCGACGCTTCCACGTCTGGAGAATCAGCCTCATACATGCCGAAAAACTTGTCGCGAGCACAAGACGACCATCGGACGACACGATGTTTGTTTTGCGGATCGACCGATGGTTGAGACGATTCAAATGGTTGAGATGATTGAGATGCTTGAGATGATTGTGATGATTGTGATGAGTAGATCGATCCAGACTGACACACCACAGCCCAGGCCCAGAACCAGGGCGAGAAGCCCCTGCCCGCCTTCCTCCAGAAGAAAGGTCTCCTCGGCGGTGCCGGCCGCGGTATGGGGTGAGTGGGCTCGCGGACTCGTTGCCTCCCCTCACATACGCCGTTGGTGGTGGTCGTAGACGATGGGAGCAACGCTCACTCGCCGACTCCAGATCCATCGTCTCCCCAACCGACAACGTCCTGTCCCCTTGCTCGGCCAAACTGTCCGGAGCAAAGCAGCGACACTTCCAAAAGTGAGCGGAATGAACTACTCTTCAACCCGTCTCGTGACTCGTGATCCGCAACCCGCGACCCGCTGCTCGTCTTCCCCTCGTTCCTACCCCTCCTCGTTGCATCATCGCCAAAGCACAAGTCCTCAGCCGAAACCAGCTTCAATCGCTCTCCCTCGCTCCCCCTGGCTCGTACCCGTCGACTGGTAGTCGCTTGTAGCGATGCTGGTCGCACCCCGCTGACATGACCAGAGCCAAGGCTGTTGGACTCACCAGCCAGCTCTCCCAGCTCGCCTCGGCACCTTCGCAGCAAGGCGAGAACGCCAAGCCGAAAGTCGACTTCTGATGTACTCGACTCGACTCGACGCTCCTCCCCCCACCGCGGATCCCTCGTCTCATCGCCATCCCGCGTTCCAGCGTTCCCGACTATACCACCAGTCTCCCTTTGCTGCACTCCCCGCACCACGCACCGCCCACCGCACACTGCGCACCGCACATCAATTGAATGGAACCGGTTCTGACTCAGGCCACCTATTGCGCCTCGCCTCGACCCCTCCAATCATATCTTCATCCTTTCCTCTAGTCCTGGATTGCAGGTCGATCATCTCTCATCATACCCCGACACCGTCACTCCTCTTTCCCCCAGCTCTCCCACGCCAGCTGCACGTCACCCTCTAATCTGCCTAGCATCGCTCAATGACGCGGGTACCGCATCGCATAGGCCTTCGTATGGTATAGCATCGCATCGCACCGCACCGCACTGCATCTGCCATCCATATCTGCACATGCATCGCATAGGCGCAGCGTGGAGCGGCACGAGAATGCCTTTCGATTCGTATCGCACTGACGCTGCATCTCATCTGCTCGACCTCACACACAGAGCCTCGTAGTTGTCCTTCCGCATCGTTTCGGATATGTCTCGATATCGGATCGCTCGTCTCGTATGTCACGGCATTGGGACAGGAATCAACCGGACCCACATCCTACGCCAGCTCCACAGCGGGCCAGAACCTCTGTTCGAGCCAGAGCACCTGCCTGAACACCTGCGCCGTGAGGTGAGCGGACAGTCCAAGCTCAAATCTCTAAACTTCCCCAAAAGATCGGATGTTCCCACTCCACCGCCCGCACCCGGACTCGAACTCACCTGCTCACACCGCTCCCCGAGCTCACTGCCTACCTCGATGCCCAGCCCATCCACCACCTCCTCGCACTCGTTCACGAACCCCACAAACTCGTCGTTTGTCCAATTATCAATGAACTTGTCGAGCGCCTTTTGTGTCTCTGTGTGCGTTCCCGATGTGGCGTCTTCGGGTGTGGGCTTGGAGTTGTGGGACCGGGCGAACGTCCACGCTGTGAGGTATGCCTGGGAAGTGAGCGATGCGGCGTTACTTGGACAAAGCAGGCTCTGTCCTGGACGGGCAGGAGCCACCGGGAAGAAGGGAAAGCGGGGGTTGTTCACTGATACCACTCCTCTCCTCATCCACAGGCCAAGACAGGACCATGGTTGTAAGTCCTCTACCACCTTGATATTGCCTCTCAAAGGTTCCTCTGCCTCGTCATAGCCCGAGTCCCTTCCCACTCACCTTCTCCATCGCCCAGAGCGCCACCAGTCCCTCCTCCACGCCCCGTCCAGCCGCAGTGGCAACCAAGAAATCCACATAGCTCCTCGTCACAGGCTCGTACTCTCCCAACAACCCCGTCCTGTCGTCCTCCCCCCTCACGTCGGGCATGATCGTCTCCCCCATAGTCCCCCGATCGCCGGCCGCGCGGGTGTGCAGCGCCAGCCCGTGCGCTGTGGCGGTGGAGACGAAGAAGGAGGTCTCGCGGGAGATGTTGGTGAGGGAGAAGAGGAGGAGGGGGTGGGCGCGCGAGAGGGCGCCGGATGGGGTGAGGTGGTGGGCTGTGCTGGGTGACGGGATAGCGGAGGGGACGGGAAGACGGGAGAGGAGGAGGGAAGCGAACTGCGGTGCGTAAGCGGACCAAGGAGGGTTCGGTGACGGGACGACGGAAGGGATGGCCGAGACGATTGAATATCAGAGTGGTGGTGATCCAGAGATGGAGGGGGATGTGAGCATATGGATATCTCCGCGCTCGAAGGTTGGGTATGACCAGATACTCTTCGACTAGGTCTCGACAACGAGATCGGAAGAGTCTCGGCGGCGAGGGGTAGGGATTAGTCCACCGGGCAACAGACACAGTCGACGACTGATTGTAGAGTACACACCACTCCACCACACTCCGCCACGAGCGACAGGTTGACCAAGTGAAACAGCCGAAGCAGCCGTCCCAAACAGCCGTGCCATCGCGAACAGCACTCGCTTCGAAAGCGACACCGCCGCCCGGACCCACCTTGACATACCCCACAAACGCATACAGGTAGTCCTGCCTCAACCACCGCTCGAGCACGTCCTTGTCGAGCGTGCCCTGGCCCGCGGAGAGGAGGAACGGGTGGCGGGTCGCGGTGTCGAAGTCGTCGTCCTATCGCGGCGTGTCAGCGTGGCGCGTCGGCGGGCGTGTCGGCTCGGAGCGTGAGAGTGTACGGGGTCACTGCGGCAGGTTTGGGTGGGGGAGGGACGGGCAGAGGGGGAAGAGGGGCAGAAGAGGAGGAGGATCAGAGGGGTAAGAGGGGCTGACGAGAGTGCAGGACACGGACAGGCGGAGACGTCAAGTGCGAGCGGATCACGCCGTAGCGCGGGGAAATCGTGATGGGTGATGAGTCGAGAGGTACGGCACTAGGCTCGTCCCGCGTATACAGTCATCAGGGTATGCAGTCTAGTCGACATAACAGTCGGACAGCACAACCCCACCGGAGATCCGAACTCATGCGAAGACGTCCACGCGACAGAAGAGGCCGGAGCAACGCAGCAAACACCTTCCCGCACCTAGCCCGCTCGGCGCGACTCACGTATTTCGCGAGCAGGTATTCCGAGAACTTGTGGCTCATGATGAAAACTGGGTCTCGTTCTGACTTGCGGATCGATGTTACGGGTGGTGTTGTAGACGCGTGGAGAGAGGAGTCGATGGGAGGTAGGAGAGATGTATTCGGTGGTTGACGAAGGGCGGAAAGGTGGACGTGCCTCCACCGGCCAGCCGCAGCCGCCGGGACGGAGAACCGAAAACGACCGCCACTGTTCCGGTCGAGGCACCAAACGTCCAGTCTTTCTTACAGCGGCGAGATTACTGAGGTTAACTGCTACTCGAAAGAACTTTAGACTCACATAGTACTCCAGCACACCCGCTCTAGCTCGTCGCAACACCAAGGCCGCGCGGACATCCGCGCATGCAAGGCTGTCCCAACAGCGGACGTGAGACGATCTACCGATTCAGACGCTGCCACGACGAAATTGCAACAAGCCGACCCGACGCATGGTCGCGCAACACGACACGTTACACGTCGCCGTTGCCACTCGGTACGTTATACAGTGTGCATGCACGCCCTGAGCCAGAGCTAGTCCCGAAGCAGAAGAAACGACACGATATCTACGATACCATATCTACGTTTACTTCTTCTTGGGGGCGGCCTTGGCCGAGATCTCCTCGACCTTGAGTCCTGGGGAGGTCAGCGCGGGTCCGGGGGAGAGGACAAGGGAAGACACGGGGACGAGGAGAAGACAACGGGTCGGGGAGACCGTCGATGGGAAGCGACATCTATAGGAACGAATCGAAGCATGAGACAGATGGATGTGTGAAGGGAGGTGGGAGACGATTGAGGAGCTCGGGCGGGGCAAGACGAGCAAGGTAACGATCAAGTGCCAGCGCTAGCGCCAGTAATCGGCGAGAGCCAACAGCGACTCCACTCCGGCCACTCAAACCAAACACAACAGAAAGCAAGACAAGAAAAACCAGTCCGAAACGTCGACCCGCGCTCCCACTCACCCGGGGGCAGCGACTGCTTCAGCTTCTCGGCCTTCTCGGCGTCGGTGAGGACGAGGGTGTAGAGGTATCGCGAGCACCGGATCTTGAACTTGGTCACGGTGTGGGTCTTGCCCGCGGCCTTGGCCTTGGAGGCGGAGGCGGTGGTGTGCTTCACCTGGGTCTTCTTGATCCGGGCGACTGCGAGCGCAACGAGCGACGCCGAAGGCGGAGCGAGGAGCGCGGCGCAGGAGTGGGAGTGGTCGGAGCGAGGAGCGCAGCGTAGCGGGATGCGCCATACGAGATATGCGGGAGTCCGAATTCCAGACAAACGAAGGGGAAATCAAGGGATATCGATGAAGTTGGCGCGCGGAGTACGAGTGGTGAGGAACATCAATTCAAGAGCGGTTCGTTGCAGCGCGAATCGGATCGTGTGTCGGGAGCCAGAGGGGACAAGCAAACACATCAATCAGCTCAGTTCTCGCTCTGCGTCTCGACCAACTCCCCGCTGCCTTGCACACCCTGTTCCCCGCTCTCCGCTCCCTGCTCTCTGCTCTCTGCTCTCTGCTCCCCGCTCATCCGCTGCGGTGCAACTGCGAGACGCCGACTCACGCGTGGCATCCTTCCTCCTGGCCACTTCGAGGAACTTCTTGATGTCGGTGATCTGCTTGGGCTGGGGTTGTCAGCGACGACGAGAGATGGCTGGGTGCGAGAAGTAACACGCCGGAACTGATGTCGATTGGACGGTGCCCGGTCGTTCCCCTACAACGCCATCGCCGAGGATCAGAATCTCCGCCTATGGGCTGCTATCTCCCTGCAGCCCGTTGACCGCCGAAGACTTCCCAATCACGACCATCCAACAGCAACAGCACCGCCATGACTACTCCCCCATTCCTCGAAACATATCCCACAACATTCTTTCCGCGCACGAACCACTCCATACCCCGCCCATCCTTCTCTTCCACTGCCCTCGCTGTCGCTGTCGGTCCAGAAAGCGGGTCTCACACTCCACTCGACTCACCATTTTGTCGAAGATCGGCCGGGTGTCGAGCTGAGAAAGACCTTGTGACCCGAGATGATTTCGAGTATTTCGCTGGTGCGGGTGCCGGTGAGGCGGGGGTATTGGTGGGCGACCAACCAAGGTCGGCGTTATGCGGCGATTCAAACCAACGGAGAAAATCCAATGTCCATGTGGCACTTCTCTGCCGACAAAATCGGCGTTAACGTTGGTGTGGGTTGGGGTTTTCGCTCCCGTCGCTGCTGCCTGTTGGCGTGGTCGCCCCCTCCCTGCCCCCCTGTGGGTGCGTGCTGATTCTCACTCTCCCTCACCTCACCTGCTTCTTCATCCTTCAAGTCGTATACCTCTCTCTTCTCCCTTCCGCCTCAGCAACTCGATCAAAATGGTGTGTATCCCGCCCGTTCTCAAAACGAGGCATCACGTCGACCGCTAGTCGCGAGCGAGGAGCCAGCCCGGCCTGCTTCGACACGACGTCGCAGCAAGTCTGGTCGGGCATCAGCGCTATTTCGTCTACGCACAGGAATTCAACTTCCTGTGTGGTCTGTCGTCGGAGGACGTGGAACTCGGGGAGCATGAGCATGGACACGGACACGCAGAGATGTCGGTGATTCTTCAACCGCCTCCGCTGTTCCACGGACACAACCCCTTTGGGGGATTGCTCGGGGAGGTATACTCAAGGGGTTGAGGACGGCGGACGAGTGGTGGGATCGTCTCACCGACTGGAGATCATATCAATCTCTTATCGTGACGGTTCCATGCGCTATGACTCCTCGTCACTCTCCTTTCGTTCTCATCCACCCTGTTGTTCCTCTGGAACCTCATTGTTGAGCGAGATGGGTGCGGAGTCGGGAGCGTCTTCAACCTGTCACCCAGGACGAAGCCGCTTCCACCGTACTCATCCTTTCCTTGTGCTCGGTGTACTCGGGGCACCTGGTGCCCCTCGTACTCGAACTCCACGCCCATCGACGACATTCCAAAGCTAGCGATAGCGCTATGCTCGCTACGCGCTCTGCGCTACGCAACGCAACGCTGCAGCCCTGCGTTTTCCCAGTCTGTCCCTGCCTGCTCCGAGGGTGATACCTCAGCGTCACACAGCCGGGTCGTAAAAAAGTTTTTGTTCGGTGGTTGGTTCGTATCGAGCGCCCCGCCGAACAGCTTTTTCCGCAGTGGCATAGAGCTCCGACGTGATGCCTCGAGAAACCTTCATGCCCCGGTCCCGAGCGTGGACGGTGGTTGAAGTTATCGTATCGAGCTGACCTTCGTCTCAATGACCCGCAGCCCAAAGCCACCAAGGGAAAGTCCAGGCCGGCCGCCACGCCTTGTGAGTGAGCTCCTGTTCGATCGGGTCCGCAAGCCACTCCCCTCCCTCCCTCATACCACATCACGTTCCACATCACCCACTCGAAAATCTCATACGTCCTCTCCCCTATTTTGCCTCCCTCCAATCCAATCTCCGATTCCACCAGGCCCCCCTATCCTTCTCGGCCTGTGGCTCGCCGAATTTGTCTTGCCCCCTGAGCCAGCGCGCCGACCCGCCACGCTCGACCGCTGACATCCGCAGACGGCACCAAGAAGACCACCAAGGTCGCCCAGAACCCTCTCTTCGAGAAGCGCTCGAAGACCTTCGGCATTGGTGAGTGCGGCGACGTGACGTGACTCGATGACCCTTTGCCCTGCTAACCGGGCCCAGGCGGTGACATCGCGCCCAAGCAGGACCTGACCCGCTTCGTCAAGTGGCCCGAATACGTCCGTCTGCAGAGGCAGAAGGTCATCCTCAACCAGCGTCTCAAGGTGGGTCCGGGCGCGCCCGTATCGCGACGAGTTCTATTTCGTGCTCACATACATCCCAGGTCCCCCCGGCGATCGCCCAGTTCTCGAACACCCTTGACAAGAACACGGCCACCCAGCTCTTCCAGCTCTTGAACAAGTACAAGCCCGAGTCGAAGCAGGAGAAGAAGGCCCGTCTCCTCGCTGAGGCTGAGAAGCGCGAGAAGGACGGTGACAAGGCTACGACCAAGGACTCGAAGAAGCCCGTCTTCGCCAAGTACGGTCTCAACCACGTCGTCGCCCTCGTCGAGGCCAAGAAGGCCCAGCTCGTCGTCATCGCCGACGACGTCGACCCCATCGAGCTCGTCGTCTTCCTCCCCGCCCTCTGCCGAAAGATGGGCGTCCCCTACGTGATTGTCAAGGGCAAGGCACGTCTCGGTCTTATCACCGGCAAAAAGACCTCGGCCGTCGTCGCTGTCACCGACGTCCGATCCGAGGACTCGCAGGCTCTCGCCAACCTCGTCTCCGCCGCCAAGGCCAACTACCTCGACAAGTACGAGGACGCCCGCAGGCACTGGGGTGGTGGTGTCCGTGGCAACAAGTCGTGAGTGGCGCGAGCGAGCATGGGCGCTGGCCCCGGCGAGCGTGGCTCCCAACACGCATCGAATATCTTCACCCAGTCATAGCGCCTTTGACCCGTGCTGACCGCCTTCCTCTAGCGTTGCCAAGCTCCGCAAGCGGGCCAGGGCTCTTGGCCAGGACGCCAAGAAGATCGACGTTTCCCTTTAAGCGGGGTTGTGACGGCGATTGGCGGGCGAGTGCAGCGGGGTGTTGGGGCAGCAGCTTTCTTAACTACCACGTATGGGTCTGCTGCATGTATGATATACGACACGCCGAGTGGACATGAGCATCGCACTTTGTTGTTGATGCGGTGCGATGCGAGCGTCTCTGATCATGGGCGGTTACCGAGGCAGCGACAGTGCAAACGAAGTGCACGAAGGGGTGGTTTGCGAAAAGCAAATCACCCAGCCCGCATTGGCTGCAACCAGGCTGGGGATATCCGCCACACCCAAAACCGCCACGTTCACCCCAGAGCCAGAGCCAGCGCGGCGCGGACTGCGTTTCCGAAATGTTGCGCGTTGATCCTATCAATCGTTCTCCTCCCATCGTCCCACAACACCTGTCGCAACTTCACCCCAATCCCACGGTCGCGCCGGCCCTACGTTCTCTACGGGACACTCGAGCCCACATCCCAGCATCCTGAAGTCCTTCGACGATCCAGATCGATCAACTCCGTCACCCCTTGTCATCCCCAAAAGTCCCACTTGCCCCACTCGTCCCCAACCCCTATCACGCACTCGCAACGCCATGGCCTCGTCCGTCCCCGTCCCCACCGCCACCGGCACCGGCGCCGACGAGAAGACCTACACCCTCGAGTCCCTCAAGGAGCACTCGAGCAGGGAGAGCCTCTGGATGTTGCTCCATGACAAGGTGTACGACGTGACCCGCTTCATGGACGAGGTGAGTGCGCGGAGCGGATCTGCGCACCGGACTGGACTTGATTGGAGCACGATTGCGATGCGGGGGTGTGGTGTTGCTCGTGTCGGTCGTGTCGGTCGTGTTCGGTTTGTTGGGTCGTGCTGGGTTGGTCGGGTGTGGTGAATTGGCGGGCACGGAGCGGAATGAGAGTCCAGGCATGGGGCACGGCGGGATAGCGGGACAGCATTGGTTTTTGGCTCTGGCTTTACCTTTGGTCATTCGTATCGGCTTCTATCATTCGCAGCGCTGGCTCTCGAGCAAAGCCGGAGGGGCGTAGAACGCCACGGCAGCGAGACGAGAGAAAAGCTCGCCGCCGCGTCGCTTCCGGCATGACACGGAGTACCACCCTCGCGTCGCTCGTGGAGACGGAATCGGGGAGGTAACCAGGCCTGGCCGGCGAAAGGGCTCTCAGGAGGGCTCTACCCCTGTCTGTGCCGATTCGATGTGATGAAGCAGAACCCGCTTGAACCCTCACCGTCACAAATTCGTTCGATCGCGGCGGGGACGAGCGGTCCTGCTCTCGATCGTCGCGCGTGGAAGCGCGAGATTGGATCGTTCTCGCGTGGTTTGGTCCGTGATTCGGCGCTCAGCAGACGATGTGCAATGCGGAGGCGGAACCAGGCGAAGATTTCACTGGAGTGTCTTTTACGGAGGACGCGAGCCGGAGGAATTGGTCGATGACCGTGACGATCATCGCGACGTCTTGTCATTCGTTACCTCCCCAAAACTTCTATTCTTTTAGAGACGCCCCGATTCCAGATCTCATCAGCCACTCCTGTCATCTGTCGCGCTCCGCGTCCCACGCTCCTCGCGCTGCGCTCGCGCTCGTGCTCCTGCAGCCCGCGTCTCGCAGATCCCGCTTCGTGCTCTGCACTCCGTTCCTCGGTCCTCATTCCGCTCACTTCGCGCCTCCCGCCTCCTGCCTCGTGCTCCGCCTCCCGCCTCCTGCCTCGTGCTCCGCCTCCCGCCTCGTGCTCCGCACTCGGCTCTCCGCGCTAACCCCTCAGCACCCCGGAGGCGACGAAGTCCTCCTCGAAGAAGCCGGCCGGGACGCCACCGAGGCATTCGAGGACGTCGGCCACTCGGACGAGGCGAGGGCGATGTTGCCCAAGATGCTCCTGGGGGAGTTCAAGGGCGAGGTGAGTCGCGCGATTCGGGTCGGGTGGGGCCGCCGTGGAGCTGGAGACGAGCGACACTTGGTCGACTTGGCCAGTTTGACAAGTCTGGTCGTTGGTCCGAGTTGGCTCGACTCGGGAGTTGAGAATTCGGAGTCGGCTTCGCGCTGCTATTCGCGCTGCTATTCGCGCTCACTCTCCAATCGGGTTTATCGTGCCCCTCCGCATCTTGTCCCTTGACCCTGCCTTCGAGCTGGCTTCGAGCTGGTTTCGTGCTGCCTTCACGCGGTCTTCGTGCTGCCTCTCCGCTGTCGTCATGTTGTTGCCTTCGTGCTTCACCCTAGCATTCTCCCGATTGCGGCCTTTCTCACCCCTCTCTTCTCGCTCCTTACTCCTCGCTCCTTACTCCTCGCCCCGCTCATCGCTCACTCATCGCTCATCGCTCATCGCTCATCCACATTCCACTTCCCCGAACCCACTCCACCGCCCTATCATCCATTTTCCGTTTTCCGCCACCCGTACCCCGTCGCCCGTCGCCCGTCCCCAGTCCCCCGCTGACTCGTTCCCGCAGAAGAAAGACAAGACCAAAAAATCCGTGGTCGCAGCCACGGCCGGTTCCAAACCCGCGGGGGGCGCCAGGTGGGTCGCACCCGTTCCAGCGGTTTCAGCGGGTTTAGCGTGGTGGTTCTGTGCTCTATCACTCGCTTCTTCTTCCTCGCCTCCCTCCACGTCTCTGTGTTCTCGTCGATTTGCTGCGCTCCTTTGTGGTTGTGCATTCCTGCCTGGGTGCTCCGGTTATCACACATGTTTCTTGATCCTCATCATTTCTGCCCTACCAGACTTCACCTGCTATTGGCAGATATCCGCCTTGCTCACCTCTCCCACTTCTCCCGCCGCTCCCACTTTCCCATGTCTCCCACCTCCAGACCTCCGCCTCCCTGAGCCGTCCTCGTTCCACCTTCGCACCCACCACAACTTCACATTCGCGAATTCCAACCAACTCCAATACCCTCTCATCCAACCCTATTACCTCTCATGTCCCTCGTCCCGATACCGTGACATCCCCGGACCCCGCTGAACCCACTTAGCAGCCTCACGTTCCTCCTCCCCATTGCCCTTCTCGGGGCATACCTCGCCTGGCGTTTCCTCTACGCCTAGGCGCGGCGGCGACGGCGGCGGCGGGCTTTTCGGCACGAAACAACACGGCTCGGCGCTCGGCGCGCTTGGCTTGGGTAGTAGAAGCTCGATAGCTGGCTGGCGGTGGTTGTGCGGCGGCTAAGTGGCTAGGTGGTTAGGCGGTGGTCCGGTGTGGGCTCTGTTCCTCGCATATGGCTCCGGTCGCACGGGATAGGAATAGCGTCATAGAGAATGAGTATGGGTATGGGTATGAGTCGGAGTGATGCATCGTCTCCATCGTGGATCGGGGGGTTTGCGATCACCCTGCTCTGGCCCCAGCTCTGCATCGGCTCGTTGACGATAAAGCTCGTGTCGATGTCGACGTCGATGTCGCCGTGACCGTCACCGTCGCCGTCGCTGTCACCATACCACGCCGTGCGCAGCTCGCAGTGTATACGCCCAATGCATGATGAAACCCTATTGCCCAACGTCTCTGTATGGATATAAGAGAAGCTGACATCTATCCAATGCGCCGTGCCGTGTTGCCCGAAAAGATACTGATTAACCCAACCCAACGACCACGACCACGGCCACGGCCACGATTACGATCCAATGCCCCGCGTTGCTCTCGCGTCTCGGCGCTTCCGCAACGCGTACGGGTTCCCCTTTTGCTGGATCCCATGCCATGATTTGTCGTCCTCACGTCGCTGTCCCTCGCTTGACGATTGTCCAATTCGCCCTCCCTCAACCCCTCACCTTCTACCCTCGTCTTGAGATCTTTCCACCCTTTGCACCTTCCCCACCATACCACCTTGCCCACGTTGCCCACGTCGGAGTGAACGACGGGGTTGCTTGGCGTGGCCGAGGCGGTCGTAGCAGCTATTGGATTGCCCACCCTCCCCACCCTTCCCCTCACCGCCTCACCGCCTCACCGCCTCATCGCCTCACCCCCTCCCAAAACCCACTCACTCTACATCACCTTGACCCCTCTCCTCCCTCTCCACCTCCTCCAGGCTGCCCACCCTCCAAGCGCCACCGCGCATCCTCCTAGCCCCTGGCCCAGCACGCCCACCCATCCTCCTCCGAACGTTGGAAGCGCCCGCGCCCTTTCCCGCTGCGCCTGCGCCTGCGCCTGCACCCTCGCGCGGAGCTCGTCGCGCTGCAAGTCGGACGAGACTTCGTGGGTTGATCCGGACCTGATCGCTTCGAGGAGCGCTTGGGTGTCGGGATCTACTTCGGAGGAGTCGGATCCGAGAGGCAAGAGGGAGAGGATCGAGTGGAGAGTCTTGTGCGCGACGTTCTGAGACGTTAGCGAGGTTTCGACTCGGTTCGCCCAGCCAGGCTACAGTACGCAGGGATATCTGTCCACGCCCCTCGCCCCGCTCGCCCCGCTCGCCGCGCCACTCACATCGCTCGAAGACAAGGCCGTGTGCCACTTCTGCATCGTCGTGCGCAGCGACGAGGTGATTTCGAGGAGGGAGTGTTGTCTGCCCTCAAGAGCCTCTATGCGGGTTCGTAAAGCCGATATCGCGGTTCTGCGGGGTTTCAATGCGTCAGCCAAAGCTCATGCAGTTTGCACGGGTTCGCGTTCTCGCTTTCGGCGAATCGCTTCCGAAAATCGCGGCGAGACCGAGATGCAGCTCTGGCCGAGTCGACTCACGAAGACGGACCGACGCCCGCACCGCCCGCACCGCCCGAGCTCGACCCCACCTCGTCCAGCCGGCCGGCCACCCTCCTCCCCAACGACTCGATCGCGTCAATCATCCTCAGCTGACTGAACAGCAACGCCCCATCCAACACCTCCGACCCGGTGTCGAAATCCACAACTTTCGCCAATCCGGTGGAACCCGAGTCGTCCTCTGGGTCTTCGTCATCTGACAGTGGGACGTGCAGCTTCGCGCCGGCCTTGATTGGAGCTTTCCCTGCCTCGGCTGCGGGGCCCGGGGCGGGAACAGGCAGACCAGGTTTGGCTTGCTTTTGCTTGCCCTCTCGCGAGTCGTCCTTTGCGCCTGCACCCGCGCCTGCTCCCGCTGGCCCGGCGTTGGCTTTCCCCTTCGCTCCCTTGGCTTCCGCCGGTACTTGCTTGCGCCCACGGGAGTCCTCGATGGGTTTGGCAGCCGCTGCTGCCTTGAAATCCTCGGTGCCGTCGATGCACACGGCTACCCCGCGTCAGCAGTGTGCTGGCTAGTGGAGATGATCTTCTCGGCAGAAGACTCCGCGTCGTGATTTCGCTCCGTGACCTACCATACTGGAAGATGTGATCCTTGAAGCCCGACTGGAAGGTGCTGTCCGTGATACTCGACTTTGTGTACATGAAGGCCATTGGATCCGGGTTGATCGGTTCGTCGAAACATCTCGCCGATCGCTTCCCTTGATGCCCCGCCTCGTCAAAGTTGTCCTTGACCGTCCAGCCTTGGAGGCCTGCCGCGGCGATACCATAACCCATCCACTTGCCCTTGAGGGTGTTGGCCTGCACTGTCCCGCCCTTGAGGACCGTCTCGACGTCATCTGACCATACCGCCGAGCCGAGACCGATGCCCACGCGGATGGTCCGCGAGGCGGCATCGATCGTGTTGCCCTTGACGATCGTCCCGGTGTAGTCCCCGTTCCACGGTGTGGAATCCACCATGAGGATACCGGCCATTGCGGAGGCCTTCCTCGCGGAGATGCGGTTGCCGGAAACGACGGTGCCGGGCGAACAGTAGAGCACAATAGAGGCGTCGGTATTGTCGATGAACGTGTTATCCCTCACGACGCTGTCTTTGCAAGCCATGCTGAGACCCGCTGCGAGCGGTCGACCGAGTTCTGACAACTCGGGATCGGGCCCATCGACTTTCGGGTCGTATTCGTCTCCTACCGGTCCGATCTCGTTCTTCTCGATTACAGCTCCGGTGCAACTCAACTTGTCTCCCTCGCGATAATGAATCGCAGTGAATCCCCTCGGATCACGGATCTTGCAGTCCGTGATAGTCTGACCCTCGTTCCCTCCCAACACCACCAGGCCGCCAGTATCCACGATCCCCCGACCTTTCTTCCTACGGTTCCCGTCAATCACCATGCTCCGCACGCCCACTCGCGCGCACCGCCGACAGTCCCCCTGGATCGCAGTCACCTCGCTACCCTCGACACGGATCGTCGCGCGCTCCGCACCAGTGGGGTATCCCGCCGTGGCGAGCTCCTGGTCCGCGGCAGTGAAGACGATGGTGCCCGACAGGCGGTAGAGCTTGGACGGGCAGAGGTGGACTTTGGTGCCAGGTCCACCGTCGATGAAGAGCTGGTTGATCGAGTCCGAGTCAGCGAACCGGAGGCAGTTCGGGGCGGAGGAGACGAGGGGCAGGGATAGGATGCAGAGGAGCAGGAGGGACAAGGTGGAACGGGCAAAGGTGGAGCGGGCAAGGGTGTAGCTGGAGCCCAGTGGTGGGGAGGGTGAGTGAGATTGTCGCCGAGGTGGCCTATGTGGGATTTGGTGAAGGCATGATGAACGAGCGGCGTCAACACCCGGTAGTGACACAGCGCCGCCTTGTGGTGTGTGGTCGCCGTGTCGTCGCCGCCGCCGCCTGTGCGAGGCATAGGAGCAGTCCATATCCCCCTCGGGGAGCGGGAGCGAGGGGAATCTCATCTGGCTCCACGTCGGCACGTCATGTAAGTGGTCCTGCGGCTCGCTCGCGTTGTTATCGTTGCGAGGGGAAGTACTGCTGAAGGCGGGGCGGGAGGATTAGACGCGACGTCGCGAGGGAGTATTAGAGATGAAGGGAGTAGGAGGTGGTGGCTCTACGTTTGCGAGGTATGCAATAGGATGCACTCGCCAATGTCCAATGTCCAACGCGCCGTGGTTGTGGTCGCGTAGAGATCGGTTGGTTGCTCGGGATCATTTCAACGCCGTTTTTAAGGAGAATTTAAGCTTTCGGCTCACTTTCAGGGACCACCATCAATCACATCTCAACATTAGGAAAACCAGGCACGGAAGCTAAACCCAACCGCCCAAAGGAGGGGGGACCGATCAAATTACCCGAAACAACACCGACATCGACCCCCGGTGGAGGGCGTCTGGGTCTTTTGACGACCGTTTCCAACGTAGCGTTCTCACTCACCGTCGCCTCGTCACCGTCGCCATGAGACGGACATGACAGCGAGTTGCAGAGACATACGAGGGAGCACCAGGAGCACTCGGAGCACCCGGTGTACTTAAAGGACCCAGGCGGTGTATCGCCTGCTGCGACATCCCCCTCGCATCGAGCCCCCATTATGGCCCCTTCTCAGCTAGACGGGGAGGCATCGTCTCGCGGGCGCACAGACGAGCCCCACCTGGTGTTCGACAGTCTTGATCTGGACCTGGGTAGGTGTCTCTCGATCCCGTCACTCTCCGCTACATCATCGAGCTCGAGGTCGTCCTCGCTAAACCCATTGCTAGTCATCAAGGTCTTATCCAAAACCATCTTCTCCCCATTCTTCACCATCTTCCTCCCCCTCACCTTCCTCGCCCAGGTGCGCTCGACCTCCCACCCGGCATTCATCGTCTCGTGCACATGGACCGCGATTGTCTGTATCTTTGGTGAGCATGATTCCGTCCGAGAGGCCTGTGGTCGAGCTGACTGTTGCACAGGCGCGCTCCGACATGCGGATCGGGTTTACGCCAATCAGGCGAGCTGGATACTTGCTCCGCCGAAATTGGATTGGGGGGATCAGATCGTGCTCATCACGGGAGGTGAGCGGGTCTTCTCATCAACATACTCTCTCTTTTTTCCCGTTTTGACTGCATCGCCTCCGGTCGTTCGTGCCCACCAGTCCAAGCTCTTTACGTTGAGAGCACTCCAACGAACTTTTGAGTCGAGTCGTGTCGCGTCTGGATCACTCACGCCACGCCAGGTGGTTCCGGCATCGGCGCCCTACTCGCCGAAACACTAGCCATGCGGAACGTCTCCGTCGTGGTACTCACGAAAGACCCTCCGAAATACGAGACCCAGAACGGTGAGTCCGGCGCGAGAGGCGACGGGCGACGGGTGACGGACGACGGGTGACGGACGACGGGTGACGGACGACGGGTGACGGACGACGGGCGATGCGCTGTGATCTGCGCGCACAAGCTGAGGAGTACCAGAAAACATCTACACGTACACCTGCGATGTCAGCGATTACGCGCAGGTCCAAGCTGCAGCCAGCAAGATCCGTGAAGAGGTGAGTCCCGAGGCGGGTTCGTTCGCACTATGTCCAGCCCTCCTAGCGGCCTTTGTCCAGGGCGTGGTCGCGTTCGTTGCGTTCGTTCTCAGCTGGAAGCATGGTCATCACGTTGTCATCTGGAAGTCGGAAAGAGTATGGAGCTGATGACGTAGGTTGGGGATCCCACTATCATTGTGAACAACGCGGGGGTGGTCAAGGGGAAGCTACTTCTCGATCTCACGGAGGACGATGTGAAGGAGTGAGTGAGGCGGTCGCCCCGTCTGTTCATCTCTTGCTCCCGGCCACTGGCGCTGTATGCTGTACCCCGCATTCGTCATGTCCTACACTCGCCATGTCCTGCCTTCGCTACCCCTCTCTTTGCGCCTGGCCTCCCACGGCCCGACCTTCCCGCCGGCAATCACCACCAACTTGCTTCTATACCTGACAACCATGACTACCTATCTGGGCGACACCCCCTTGACCGCCTGTCTGGGCATCTTCGAACCAAGATGCCGAATGCACAGGCTCACCCGCCGCAGCACATTCGGCGCCAACACCCTCGCCCACTTCTGGACCCTCAAGACCTTCCTCCCTGCCATGCTCGCGAGGGGCTCCGGGCACGTCGTGACCATGTCGAGCGTGCTGGGCGTGGTTGGCTGCGCGCAGATGAGTGAGTGGAGAAGAGAGGGCTGGACGGATCGGTTCCCCCGTGCCCACTGACGCGGCGTAGCGGACTATTGCGCGAGCAAAGCGGCGCTCGTCAATCTGCATCAGTCGCTGCGGTTCGAGCTTGATAACCGGTATGTCGACGGGTCGGCTACGCTTCACATGTTGCGTCTCCTCTTCGCCATGTGTCGGGTGTAGGCCATCGGGCCTCGTTTGGGCGTCCCCGGGCTCGGGCTCAGGTGCGCGCGTCGCGGCAATTCGATGCTACCGATCATCTTCTGGGCGCTTTTTCCTGACATTCGGCGTGACATCCGGCCTGACATCCTACCACCCTCAGTCCCATCCCATCCAACCCCCCTCTCCTACCCCACAATACTCCGCTTCGCCGGCTTTGCTCGTCTTGCCCGTCTAGATGGACCTCACAACCCAACTTTTACATGCGATACTCATAGCCAGCCTCCCAAACATGCTTTGACGGTTCAGATATTCAAAGCGCTTACACCCCGCACAGCTACCACACCCCCGGAATCCGCACCACCCTCCTCCTCCCCTCCTTCACCCGCACCTCTCTCTTCTCCCTCGCGGCCCTCCCCGGATCGCGCCCCGGGCTCCTCGGAGCGATCTGGTCTTTCCTCGCCCCCGAACTGCAGCCGCACGTGGTGGTCAAAGCGGTGATCGACGCGCTGGACGCGGGGGAATCGAGGGTATGCAGGTTGCCGTGGTACACCCATGCGGCGAGGGGGATGGGGGTGGGAGTCGGGGTGGTGCCCAAGTGGATGGCGGATTTGTTGCAGAGGGTGAGTGGGCTCGGGTGGGTGTCATGCGCGGAGACTAGCCGAGGGGAGCGCGGGAGAGGAAGACAGGGGCGACGTGTATCTACCGACTACAGAGAGGAAGGACACAGGGTGGGGTGGGATGGAGCAAACGAGGGATGGGGCATGAGAGTGATCAAGCAGCACCACCGTTCTCTGCGCAGGATCGCGTTTTGCCGCCTGCCGCCTGTTCCCTTCGCACCCACACCCCCGCACCCGCACCCCGACCATAACATCCTTGTCGCCATCGTTGTCGAATGACCCATCTCTGCGCGGAGTCACAACCAACCCCTTCGCACCCTTCGGCACGCTGACACCCGCCGTAGCTCGCAGGAGCCGATCACGCAATGAGCGCATACGGACCCAAACCCGATGCGGGGGAGCGTCTCCTAGCGGAACGTCGAGCGGAGGCTTCGGCGGAGGCGTCGGCTTCGGCGTCGGTGGTTGAGAAAGGCGGGAGTCAGTCCGATGAGAAGGCACAAAGTGATTAGACAGAGCGATATCTACCGCTAGAATCATATCTCCATCACAGATTTCGGTCCGATTGGATCGGGGTGGAATCGATGCAGGTTGTCGTCACCCACAAGCTGGGTCGAGGATGCTGGTCCACACACGGCCCCCTATTTACCACCCGCCACTTACCACCCACGTCCGACCACCCGGCCCGCACCCACATCGTCAGAGCTGACGTGAATGGCGCTCGGCGCCTCGCCCAGATTCATCTCTGAACAACTGTGGGATCAACGGCAATGGCCACGCCAACTGGGGTGCGGATTACTCGTACCCGTCCGTACCCGTCCTCGAACTGGCAGTATGTCTGCACCACACTCATGGTCGCACTCAGACTCAGACTTAGACTCGTGCAGAGTCATCGCACACATCGTCGTGCCCAATCCCAATCCCACTCACATTCTCATCTCATACATATTCCTCATCATGAGCAAGCCCATCCCTCCCAGTATGCTGGAGCAGAAGGAACCCAACCCAACCCAACCCAACCCAACCCAACCCAACCCAACCCAACCCGACGCAACGCAGACCTATCAAACGGCAAAGCACGGTGACAACGATACGACGACACGACACGACACAACGACAACGACGAGACAGCGAGCGGATTACAACTTTTCCTTCTCCTTCTCCCTTTCCCTCGTTCTCTCGCACCATCTTTCTCCTTCATTCTCCTCCTTATGATGTTTCGCAAAGCGGTTGGAGAATACTCGTGGTCGACGACCTGGACGTATATATACTGATAACCCCGATAATTTGGCGGAGCAGGGGCAGCGGGGCAGCGGGGCAGCGGGGCAGCGGGGCAGCGAGGCATCGGGGCATCGGATATCGGGGCATGGGGGGTATGGGCGTAAATGCGGCAGCCAAGAATGTCGAGGTGATGCCGGGGACAGCGGCGGCGGGGCAGGCGATGGAACTGGATTCAGAGGGAAGCCGAGGGGGTCGGGTCGAGGTTCAACGCGGGGACAGGGGGCTTGAACGGGAGGCAGGCGGGAGGACATGCGATGGAAGCGAGCCGGGTCGGTCCCAAGGGCGAACTCTTAGTTGCAGAGGAAACGCCGGTTGAGGCAATGCTACAGAACACGAAGAATCGCAATGTCAGCGGCAAGTCGCAGCAGCAAACCAAACCGGGACTGATCCGACCAGAAACGTCAAAGCTCGTCGTTGTCGATCGAGGCAGCGACATGCCGTGGCGTGGCATGGTCGGCGCAAAAGTAGCTCCGTCCGCCGCACTCACCAAGTCCCGACAGAAGCTCGGCCACGAATACATGATCCTTCTCTTCCCACCCAGCGCCTCGAGGGCCTGCGGGTCATGTATCCCCGCTCGTTCGGCCTCTTGCCGCCTTTCGTTGAGCTCGTTCTCCTCCTGCCGAGCGAGTTCGACCTCCCAGCCAAACAACTCGTGGAAGAAACGCAGGTTCGGCTGGATGAGCACTGGCAAGCACAATGGCGTCAGCCCGACGATCACAACGGGTTGCAACGGTTCAATGAAGCAGACGGTCAGACCACGGGCGCAGATGGCGCCGACTCACCGTTCAGACGCCGCGCACGGGTGACGAGGTACGCGTCCATGAGGCCCATCCGGAGGTATTGCATCATGTACGCAATGACGATGCTCGCACTTCGACTGACCCCGACGCGCTGTAACGGTGTCAGCCCGACTCGACCAGATTCAACCAGACTCTTCCGTCCACGCCCGCCCTTGCCACTCACACAGTGCACCAGCACCACGCCATTCTCCCTTCTAGCCTGCTCGATCCACGTGCAAGCCTTCGCAATGAGCGGCCTGAGCGGATCGTTCCCGTCGTCCCGGACGTCGTTCAAGTCGCAGACCTGGATCCGGCCCGCAGCGTGCTCGGCCGCAAGCGTGTTGGGGCCTACTTGGCCGTACATCGGATCGCAGTCTGGCGGGCAGGTGATGAGCGATTCGCCGACAGAGACGACGTGGGTGATGCCGAGCGAGTGGAGCATGGCGGCGTTCCCCGCGTGTTCCCTGGAAAGAGAGATCAACTGTTAGCCAGTGATTCGGGACCAGTGTAAATGGACTCGGGACTCGGGGTCCTGGAAACATAACACGACTATTGTGCCGAGAAGCAAGAAGAAGAAGAAAACGAGGAGGACAGGAGCAGGGGGGTAGGTATGGGAATGGGCATGAAAGTTGCAAGGCAATGTGCAGAAGCATGGAAGTGGGTTGAGCCACGCCACTTACAAGTTTCCAAGATACAAGAAAGGCAAGATCCGGCTCGGGAACCCATCAAACCGGCGGTCATCAAACCACACCCTTGCCTCATTCGCGAGCGCGCTGCCCCCGCGCTCTTCCTCCACCA
This sequence comes from Saitozyma sp. JCM 24511, assembly GCA_001600855.1. NCBI lineage: Eukaryota > Fungi > Basidiomycota > Tremellomycetes > Tremellales > Trimorphomycetaceae > Saitozyma > Saitozyma sp. JCM 24511. The sequence goes on along the minus strand of BCLC01000001.1, from coordinate 1,587,339 downwards.
GCAAGTCCCTCGCCGCATCCACCGTCGACGCGGATTTCTTACTCTCATCGCGCACGGCAGTGGGAGTGGAGTTGGCGTTCGCTGTGGACGTGGCGGCGGATGTAGTCTCGGACTTGGATCCGAAGCCCCACGACTTCCACCTGCTCGACAAGGGCGACGACAGCGAGCCAGAGCTCGAGGTCGAGTGTGTGGGCGAAGACGGGGACGTCGGCGAGGTCGACTTTGCCGAGGGAAGGTTCGAGACCAGCTTGATGGCCTTTGCTCGTCTGTCGGCTGCGAGCCGGGCGTCGATCTTTCGCAAGAGCGGCTTGTCCGACGGGTAGAGGAAGAAGGATCTCTTGGCGTGAAGCTGCAAGTGGAGGAACGCCTCTGGAAGGGAGATGGAGAGGCTCGACATGATGTAAGAGAGCACGACGATTGACGACTCGGTATACCCGTCTTGGCAGTGAACGAGGACGCGGCGCCTCACTCCGGACTTGTCGCGCCCCTCGATGATCTTGCGCAGGAAGTAGACGAGGTCGACAACCCGGTCTGTCATGCTGTTGAGGTTTCGCATCTGACCGGAAATGGTCCGGCATGATCCGGCGCACTCGAGCGAGACGTATTCCTCATCAACGCGAGAGCGGCGATGACGGCCATGCGACGGATCTTCGTTCGAGGGGGAAGCGACTCGCTTGGACCCGGAACCGGACCCGGTGCCGGCATCCGGCAGAGGCGCGGGGGATGACGTCGGGGAGAGCAAGTTCCGGAGTGCCAACGTCGCGGGCGAGGCTACCCAGGAGAGTCCAGAGAGTGAGTGTGACGACGAGTCTCCCGATGCGGCGTGACGACGACGGTCGAGATCGATGAGCTTGCGGTACGTCGCGCTCAGGGCGCCGGCGATAGGCATGTCTGAGCATTCCGAGGCTTTGACACAGAGGTCAAACGAGACCCGCGCACCAGCACCGTCGTCTGCCCCACCCGGGACATCGCAGTCGTTCCCCACCCAGAAACCCTCGACTACCTCGGACCCTCGAGTCATCGCACGAGATTCCGCCGCTTCGCGCTCAAACAGGTCAGTGAGGGGCGAGTTGTGCGTCGGGTTCCCCGCAGAGTCAAGGTTGATCAAGTGAGGGCAGAATTTTTCGATCTTGTGGAATGGTTCTAGAAAGACATGAGCTGTGGTTTCTTTGAGATGACGGTGACAGCCACTCACCAACGACGACCCAGACGCCATAGCGCACGGGCATGTTCAGTCCTTCACCTTCGCCGCGGACGACGTGGCGGTAGTATTCCTCCATGCGGTTGTGCCACACATCTTCCTGTGCCTGCGCAATCCTGTAGATCGGATCAGCATTGAGCCGATCCTGTTTCGACCGGTTCCGGGTTCAATATTGTGCCCGCGACACTTACTGTTCCGCAACGTGGATCACACCGTTTCCCACCCCGCTCTTGGCGTACAAGATGATATCCGATACCGTGGCATACTTGATCTGCTGGATGTTGAGGTTGCGCAAATTGATCTGCGGCGGTAACTTGGCTGTCCTGAACCTGGGCTGTTCGAGATACTTCGAGTTGAGTTTCGGCAGCTCGAAAATGTCCTGCACGTGAAGCGCGTTGAGTAGCACGCAGCTCGGTCGAGGCTCTTCTTCCTCTTCCTCTTCGTCGCTGTCCTCGGAGTCGTCCCACGCCTTCGGGATTTTCTCTGTGGCCCATGACGGATCGCCTTGAATCATATCTTCGTCTTCGTCCTCGTGCTTGACAGGATCGACGGCGGATTCGTCGAGCTCTCTCGCCTGTGTGGTGGGAGACATGCGCTTCGACTCGCACGGGTGCATCTGGACGTCGACGCCCAAGGTGGGGGAGGGCGGTGGTAGCTCCGTCTCGGGCGTTAGTTTGAGGGAGCCCGGAGACACGGGGGACAGGAAGTCAGCGACGGAGGGGGACGTGCCCTCGGTGGTACCCGAAGAGCGGTATGATTCGGACGATGTCGACATGGTCTCTGACCGTTCGCGCGGTTCGCGTGGTCGCACGTCGAGCGGCAGAGTGGTCAATTCCGAGTCGGTCCGGTGGACCGCCGGACGTGCGTTGGCGTGAGGATGGGGTTGTGGTGCTGGCGTATGGTCGAGAGGGTGAGGGGGGCAGAGGAGAACGCAAAGACCACGATACGGCGGTGGCTCGAAAGGAGGCGAGTAACTGCGAGGTTCCGTTTCAGCACAATCACGTCGACCTCTTTCAAAGCGATGGTAGGCAAAGATACCCACCCGAAGAAGGCAGCCATGTCGCGGCCTTTCTGACCGTCGTCGCTGATCCCATGAAGCCAGGGGAAAAGCACATGGCTCGGGGTGTCGAGCATGGCATGCTGGTCAATCAATGCGGGCAACTGGAACGACAATCAGCTCGGCCATGATCGTTCCCGAAGCAGAGTCCAGATCCGTACTGACCTCTTCCATGCCTACGAGCCTGACACCTTTGCGGACCTCCTTCCGCTCTTCTTCCCAGCCCCATTTGGGCATGCCCCACACGGTCGGCCGTGCCGGATCGACTTCGACGCTGATCTCCACATCCGCATGGGTCTCCCCGTGGGCCTGACCTGGTTGATCCTGATCCACATCCATCGCCTCGTCCTCCCTTGGCTGCTGGGACGCCGATCTCGACATGGATGTCTCCTCGACGTAGACTCTCTCGCCCTTGCGCTGCGCCTCCTCGATGTCCTCCCATCTCGGCACGGTGTGGAAGAGCAGGCTCGTCGCCTTTGGTTCTCTCCCTCTACCGCCGCGGGAGTGGGTCCCATCCTCGACGGGCTGGCCTAGAACCGCCTCGGAGGACCGACATCGCTCCATCCGCGCCGACTGGGCGAGCAGATGGGTCGGGGTGATCGGCGTGGCAGGCGCCGAGATCGGCTGGAGAGGTGCGAGGGAAGCCATCGTCGTCGGGCCGAGGGCGAGGGGGGGAGTGGATGGGCGAGACCGAGGCATCCGAGGGGTGGAGACTCCCGGGGTGGATGAACGGGAGAGTGGGTAGTGGTGGGGTGACCGAGGAGGAAGGGGGAGAGGGAGGACTAGCGACATGCTTGTGTCGCCGGTTTACTTGACGCAACGTCGCGGGGATATGAGGCGCGGATGCGGAGATGAAGGCGAAGAAGAAGGCGGATGGAGAGAGATGGACGATGAATGAGCCGTGAAAGGGATATCAGTGGATGGTGCTCGTGGCTTGCTTCGATGTCGTGCGGGTCGTCAACTGGACCCAGTCGCGGGACAATGTGACCGAACACTACGGCGAGCGATGGTCGATGATCCCGGGCGAGGTAGCGGTAGGAAAGGGCTGCAGGAAATGGTGTGGTGAGCGAATCGTCCTGTGGATACGAAGCACCGAGTGACCAATGGCGATGGCGTGCAGACGACCAGTCAAGGCTGGTGGGAACGAGGCTGATGGATTACCGATGATAGGGAGGCAGGCGTGGGCAGGTGGGCAGGGTGAGTATGGTCCGGGAAGTGGTGAGGACTAGGAATGACTTCCCGCCATCAAATCACGATGTCGATGTCGCAAGACCTCGAGGTGCCAACTGCCAGATGGTAGTGGGAGCGAGGGGCAAGGGATGGACC
>BCLC01000001.1:1483739-1583290 GCA_001600855.1 Saitozyma sp. JCM 24511 | reverse complement strand
GGGGGGTGAATGAGGTTTGGGAGTACACCAGTGACCTCTCTGTACGGTTCTGTACGGTTGCTACGGAGAGGACCTTGACCTTTGACCTTGACCTGGAGCTTGGAGCGGAGCTTGGGTGCCGCCGTGCAGCCCTCTTTGTTGGGTGTTGAGCGTCGACGCCGACTCGCGCCCAGCGTGCGATGCACAGAGATGGAGTGGGAGGGGGAGAGAGAGGGAGGGGGAGAGATAGGCGAGGATAGGGGAGGAGGAGGTAGGTCGTCCGAGGGGGAGGTGGGATGGGACCCGCGGGGCAGCCAACAGGGAAAATCAGGGAGAAAAGCAAAAGGAAAACGGGGAAAGGGTGAAAAAAGCAAAGCGCGGGGCGGCAGGGGCAGGGGCAGAGCAGCGCCGAGGAGGAGTGTGACGACAACCACCGCCCAACGCCGCCACTAGACGTCGCACGAGTGTACCACACTGCAGTATCACAAAGTGGAAGTGGCAGAGAGGATGGCCGTCGTATAGGACCCGGTCGTGTGAACACTGCGAGCAGATCGTGGCGGGGAGATCGGTAGATATATTAGACGGACTTCGCATGAAGAGGTGCTCGCACGCCCTGTCGATCCTTTCAGGATAAATAGATATTCGCTTGCCGTCGCCTTCGCTTTCGTCTTCGTCTTCGTAGTTGCCAGACGAAGGCGCTCGGGGCGGGTCGGCGGTGAGTGGTGAGTGGTGAGCGGTGAGCGGAGCGGGTCGGGTCGCGGGTCGTCCTGGCTGTATGCGAGGGAGAACGAAGGCCGGAAGGGCGGGCAAGAATCGCAGTTGGCCCGTTGGACTTGCGCTCGGACAGCCAGCGGGTCGGACCGGGAATCGCGGTATCACCCACAACGCGATCCACCGTAGGCTTGTTAAATGACTACAGCTGTACAACCCGGTCCGCGGATTTGGCTCAAGTGGATCCAGAGGTCAGAGGCACCATGCAAAAGGCCCGTCCAATTGGCGGTGGTGCAGCGTATGTAACAGAGTCGAGGAGGCCAGGAGCGGGGAGCAGGTCGGGTGACCAAAGGCAGGGAAGCCAGTCCGTCCAGGGAAGAACAGGGTGTGGTGCTCGGGGATTGGACAGCATGACGGCCGAGCATTGATGGTCATGACGCAGCGGTTCAGAGCTGAGACGCATCACCATCAGGGGAAATCAAAAGGCTTTCCCACGGGAGCTCAACCCGCGGCGGAGGGCGCCGCTCCGCAACTCTCGGAGCCGCCACCGAGGCGACCATCCATTACATTACATTACATTACGTGCCGTCACAGCTAGTGCTTGACGGAGCACGCTAAAGTCTGATGAACGCTACGGCACGTACGGCACCATACGGGACCGCATGGGTCCACTACTGGTGGAGGAACGGCAGGGCACGACGCCATATCCATACCCAACTATATAATTTCTTTACTTCCCTCACCACCTCTCCTCGCCGCGTGAAACTGCTTCCACCTCTCCAACTGCCTCCTCGCCTGCTCCCTCGCCTGCTCCCTCACCACCCTCTCGTCGTGGTGTATGAACTCCCATGCCTTCTTCCCTTGTTCCTCCCCCAGGACACCTTGGAGTTGCTGCAGACTCATCTCCGCCATCTCCCGTATACTCTCCACCTTGCCCATCACGTACTTGAGACTATGTCCGCTCACCCCCGGTATAGCACGGAGCATCTCCACCGCCCCCGCGTTCTCCACTCCGGGGAGCAACTCCGCCGCTGCATCCGAAGACCCCTTGAGGATCGCGGTGGTCTCGTCGGGCTCGTCAAAGTTCAGCTTGAGGTCAGAGAGGATCTTGACGGATTCGTGCGGGGACGAAGACCAGATGATCCTCAGTCGCGGAAAGTGCAGCGCGAGGAGTGACAGCTTGGACTGGAGGTAGAACGCGTCCCAGTCTTCCTCGGGCTTGTTCCGTCCAGCCGTGTCTCGCCGAGAGTCCTCCTTGGTCTGAAGGCGTAAGCGCGATTAGCGAATCCTCCTCCAGCTTCTCCCTCTCTCCCTGTCGCGTTCTCTATCGCTCCCCGCCGCTCTCACTCACCCTCAGCCCAAACTTGTCCTCCTCAAACTCGATGAGCAGGATGCAAATCTCGTAGTGGCTCGTCATGGCCTCGCATTGGGTGTGTCTGCGGAGTGAGCGAGGGGGCGCGGAGTCAAGCACTTGGGCGAGTACACTTGGCACAAACGCCTGGCGAAGACCTGTCACGACGGGGGGCGTGCATGCGCCTCGTCCACCACTGCGATGCTTCCCGTCTTGACCCACTTCGACCCCCTATCGACTCCTGGGACCGAATCGCGCAATAACCCCGTCGTTCTCTCACTCTGACTCACAATCGTCCATTCGCGAAACTGGCCTCCAGATCCGGCAACGCCTTCCTCTCCACGACCATCTTCGGGCTGAGCACATAATCCCCGACGGTGAGCGTGGCGGGTACGACCTTGATCCCCGCCGCGTCGATCAGCGAGGGCAGCAGTGCGCCCATTTCTCGGATATCAACGATGATCTGCACAAGGGGCAAACACGCATCAGCAAACAACTCGTGCTCGAGCTCCCGCTCCCATTCCTCACTCCCCCGCCCTCGCCACTTCTGGATTGTCGCTCGTCCTCGTCCCCTGCCTTCGCTTCGCTTCGAAGTGCCGCGCCGCGCCCGACTCACTCTCGCTTCCTCGGTCGGCTCCCCTCCTCCTGCATTCCGACTCGAATACGTCGTCTTGCTCCTCGTGATATTATCTCGCATCGGCGCCCTCGGATTGTTATTGTATATTGGAATAACCATCCCCTGAAGCCGTGTCAGTCGATAACTGCTCCACTACGATCCGAGTCCTCGCCGAATTCTCTCTGCTAATACAGTAGTCGCACCCCAATCCCAGCCCCAGGCTAGAAACGTGACGAAAAGGCTGTGTCCTCACTCACCGCTCGATCATCGATGAGCTTCTTGAACGCCTCTGCCTCGCGTGACATTGTGGACAAGAACCGGTCTTCTTCAAACGAGTTGGTGTATGTCATCTGATATACCCGCAGCGCCAACCCGGGATTACAATTCTTGTAGACCTGCATGATATTGTCAGTTTCAGCTCCATACAGCCGTCCTCCAGGTCACATCTGTCGCCCGAGAGTCGGGTCTGCACCGACTACTCCAACCTGTCCGAACGCCTCGCCGGCCAACCAGCTTCGAACCGAGTTGTACCGACACTGCGCCCGAAACCCCATCCTCCCCGGACTCACCTCGAGACGCCGTATGAAAGCCAGATTTGGCTCGTACATGATCACGAACCTCGGCCTGAGTTCCTGCAGGAGGATATCGTCGTCCTCCCCACCATACGGCCGGATGATGACCGTATCTTCCGGGGCGAGGAGGCCGTACTCCGACTCAAAGTCCTCGGGGAGGAGACCCCGGTCCGCGAGCCAATTTTGGAGGTTCGGATCGGGAGCTAGGTCTTCTTCTTCCACCACGCCCTGCGTGGCCAAGAGCGTCGGCGCATCGGGAACGATCGAGGATGATGTCGTCGACGCAACGGTTGACAGTCCGGCAGTCGAAGAGGTGGACTGTGCAGGTATCGCAGAGGTCGCAGTAGAGGAAGCCGTCGAGCTGGGAGGGATGTTGGGCGTCGGCTCCATCATGGCCTGGTCCGTTTCGATGCCGTTTGAATCGGCTGGCCGGCTACCATTCAGACTTGACCTGCGCCTGTCGTCAGCACATCGCACATCCAATCTCGCCACTTCAACGGCTCATAGGCGACTTGCGATTCAGCCAAGGCCCACTGCATCTGAGGATCCTCTCCACCTCCAAAGGCCGACTGCGCGCGCATCATCGCCTCTTTTTGCATCCTGAATTGGATCAGCACACGATGACTTCATAAACCGAACGAAGTCCATGACCGACACCTCCACTGCCCCACGTCTATGGTGCAGTGACGGGCATGCGCGCCGCAGATCAGATGTCCCGAAGCACCGCCGCCCCGCCCCACGTCCCACTCACATGTCCATCTCCACCTCTGTTCTCCTTCCGACCATGCCCGCCGCCCCGCCCCTGATTCTCCTCCTCTTATACCTCGGCTGACCCTTCCTCGCCGCCCTCTCATCCATCCTCTTCTCCTCCATCTCCCCTCTCTGCACCCGGACCTCGTCTCCGCCCTGGAACCGGTCCATCCGCGCCGGGTTGCTCAGCTGCTCGCCGTTCTTCTCGTGCTGCCAATTGGAGAGGAACAGGGTTTCCATCATCTTCCGACCTGCGCCCGCGCCAAAAGGGGGGTCGGTTGGGATCATGGTGGTCAGATATTGTCGGAGTTGGAGGCATGACCGGTCGGATAACGCCATGATCAATACGATGTTTGTCCCAGGAGCATCTGAGAGGGATCAGCAATGGGTGCTGAAGCCGTGACCAGCCCCATCTACCTCGCCGTCGACGATAACTTGGTTTCGACTGGGTCACCCGCGCCCCGCCGACTCCGACTCACCCGCATGGGACTCTGATACCCTCGCAATAGTATCCTCAATCTCCTTGAGAACCTTGGCCAGCAAACTCCACTTGGGCTGTTCTTCCAACACTGGCTCGTGTCCCTTCCTCATTCTCCTCTCCACCGACCGCGTCAGATTCTCCTCGATATCGAAATGAAGCGGTCGAAACACCGGCGGCGGGACCACCGCTGCTGATGGCACGATTTCGTCTTCTCCTACTTCTCGCATCTCCTCATCCTCCTCGTCGCCCTCCATCTCCTGTGCTCCCGCATCCCGAGGACGGGTCTGAGGGACCACTTGCGTCTGGGTCGCAAACGCCTCCATGACGTCCAGGTCCTCTTCCTCCTCCCGATCCGTCCCCCTCCCGCGGGTCTCCATCTCTCTCAACGCCTCAAGATCATCCTCATGCTCCCGTCCGAGGCTACGAGGTTCAGAGCCTCCTCGCTCAGGACCCCAATGGCCCTCATCGGGATAATCCCGCTCCGGATCGGGTTCGTTGTCCATCACGATCCTCTTCCGGGATATCCTCGCCTGACTCGCCTCCACGAGCATCGAGGCAGCTCTCGCGTTGAACCAGTCGTGGACGTGTCGTCCAGGTCCGCTGGTCAGTTTCTGCGCTCGGAAGTGCTGGCGTTGCAAAGTGTTGATATACGATGCGAAAGTGGCCGAGTCGTACTCGAGCAGCCACCTGTAGAGTCAGAGTGATTGCGCATCGGAGGAAGTAAGAGCGATCAAGGGGCCGAGTTCGCGAGCCAGATAGGCATCGCCCATCGGTGTTCACTCGGTGGACCCACGTGTGCAAGTTCCGCAGCTCAGTGAGCGCCGAGACGTGGATCTTGGTTTTGGCACCGACTTTGTGCCAGACCGGCTTGAGCCGCATGCGAACGATCGTGTCAAAGTTCTTGAACTGGGCGTTTCGGACGTTTATATCCTCCAAGTCGAGGTTCTGAGCCCGTGAGTGAGACAAATCAAACCGCCGGGCCATGACAACTCGATTCACCAAAGAGTGATCCCGCTTCAGCTCGACTAGCATCGCTTCCATGCACTCGGTGATGGCGTCTTGGCATTGCCGCATCAGGTCCGTCATTGGCTGGTACATCTCGATGACCTCGGCTTGGCGAGTTGCGAGCGACACCTTGACGGTTTCGTTGTACCTAGAGTCGATGACGATCAGACTGCGATCGTCCACAAACACGAGCATCGGGGCAACCAGCGAAGAACGACCCCAGGACCGTACTCACCGCGGTAGAATCATGACATTGGTCATGTTCAGGTTGACGAGCATATCGCGGAGCGGTGACATTCCATGAGCGAATGTCTCTGGCTCGTCTGAAAACGCTTTGCAGAACCCGCTCTGGCACGATAGTCAGCAACGACTTCTTCTGAATGTTCAAATTGTCCTGACGAAGGACGACATTCGCAATCACCTGGTTCTCGCGCCGATACAGTCGGACAGCAAACTCCTCTTGACTCCCATGCGCGACTCTGATGATCCGTCAGCGGGACAAGTACCAGACAGACTCCCGAACGAGACGAAACGACCCACTTCTCCGCGTGGAGGATGACCAGACCCGTGATGAGTTTCGCGGGGACAGTTCCCTCTATCCCGATCAGTGCTCGACTCCCAAGTCTCTGGTAGACCTTCAAGATGTCTGATCTGCGACCTCCGAAGCCTGAAGCGACAGAGACCGTGAGTTCCCGCTCACTAAGGAAATCATTGACTAGAATCTTGCTGGTCACCGAGAAAAGCCCTCCGTGGCGATACATCTCCTCCCTGTCCGAATCAGCTCACCTTCAGCTCACGTCCCCTGCCCGCCTCAGTGTAATCGCCGTGAACGCCTCGCTGTCTCCCACTCCGATGGATCCCAGTCCGACTCACCGCTGCGCAATGGACATCTCGTATGTGAGCACCCTGAACCCCGGATCTCGGACGCCCATGATCCCCAGCTCATCCCCTATCCCAGCTTCATCACTCGGCGTGGCGTTGACCTGAGTACCACGCCTGCGTCAGCGATGTCCGAGGACAGTTTTGTGAGCGGACAGGTACGCACAACCAGCACGAGATCCTCTTTCCGATCGTACGTCTTGAGCAGTGCACAGATGATCTAACCCAATCAGCTCAAACCGGCTGCGAACCCCCGCGTCCCCAATGGGAAGGGAAAGGGCATGAAGAATCCCCTGGTACTTTGAGTGCGGTACGTACCCGCCGCATGCCCAGACCTTTGGCCATGATCAGGAGATCATCCTTCTGCGGCCGACATATCTCCCGGATGACCTGTTTGTGGAACGACAAATACGGGATGTGTCGACGGAATGACGACATGGCGGCGGCGGCGGCGGCGGAGGTGGAGGAGGAGGAGGCGGGGCCGGCGTTGAGTGAATCTACTTGTTCCTCGCCGCGAGGGCTATCTGGGTAGCATAAGAAGGAATAACTATGTGGAGTTGATGTAGAAGGAAGAGTGTGGATGGAGATGTCAAGGATCGCTCGACTGGAATCGAGTACTTCGCCTTCCGTCGTTATACGGTTGACGATGTGCGGGGTACCCCACGTTGTCGTGCCACGTGACTTTTGGCTTTGAGCGGATCAACTTCCGCTTTGGGCAAAGGTTTGTTTGTCCAAACGTGGCGTCGGCGTCGAAAGAGTGGTCCGACCGAACTGGCTGAAACGCATACAGCACCGCACTGCACTGCGTCTCTTTGTTCTCCCCTTGCTTGTCATTATCCACGTCTACAAGATATCCCTCGAAGCAGACAGGGATCCTCGCTCCTCGCCGAGATCGGGTGTCAGAGTAATCATCGACGCAACTTCGAGCTTCAGAGCAATGCTCTCGCTCAGGAGAACTCGCGAGGTCGTGGTGCGGTAAGTCCACTCTGTCCACGGCCAGACCAACATGCCTGCTCGGGCTACACTGCCTGCACCCCGATTTCCTCCGGCACATCTCTCGCCGTTGAGATGTACACGTACACGTACACCGCTGCCCCTCAGAAGGCATGCTTTGGACCGGACGACAACCAGATCAGACCACATACTAACTCCACTCGTAGCCACCTGCATTTCGTCGGACCAGGCCTGGTCTCTTCCGTCGCATACATCGATCCGGGCAACTGGGCGACGGACCTCGCGGCGGGAGCGGAGTTCGGGTACAAGTTGTTATTCGTGGTGCTCCTTGCGGGACTTGCTGCGGTCGGTGAGTACGGGTGTGTTTATCTGGTCACCGGGAGTACGAGCGAGTCAATCTGGGTTACCGGGAGTACGAGCGAGTCAGCTCGGGTTACCAGGAGGGGGGGAGGGGGGGAGGGGATTGAAGACGGCGTGGGGAACGGTGAAACCTCCCGTGAATACCGATGGGTATGGCTTGGCGGTGAAAGTCGGGCGCATCCCCCAGGTGTACAGGGAGCGTGGTGGAAACGTCTCGATCTAGAGCAATTACGCGGAGTCACTCCGCTGCAACCTGTGCACGCGGCGTTTGACCCCAGGTCACCACGCCCAGCCTCCCGTTCATCCCGTTCCTCCGTGCCCTCTCCTTCTTTCCCGCTTATCTCCCTCTCATCGATCTAGTCGCTCCATCCAACACCGCCCACCCCGCCAACCGACCGCGCTGACGCATCTAGTCCTCCAACTCCTCGCTGTCCGCCTCGGCGCCGTTACTTCCCAATCTCTCGCCGCGCAAACCCGCCTCCTCTTCCTCCGTCTCGAATCGAGATATCCGCGATATCGCGCGCTTCTCCGAATATTCCTTTACGCGCTTTACGCCCTGGCTGAGATCGCTATCATCGGGACGGACTTGGCGGAGCTACTGGGCACGGCTATTGCTCTGCATCTGTGAGTGCTCTTCGATCGTCCCCCTTGTTCCTCTCTATTGCGTATCTGTCGGCCCCTCGCAGATGCGATCGGGGGAGGGAATAGGCGGGGAAAGATCTCGAGACTCTTGAGACTCCAAAACGGTCGATCGATGGACAATGACCAACTCTGCAGACTATTTCCACGGCTACCTCTCTTCGCAGGCGTGCTCATCACAGCCGCCGACATCCTCATCGTCCTCATCTTCTTCCGGTCAGATAACGGTCGTCAAGGCATGCTTCTGTTCGAGATCGTCATTGTCTCTTTGGTGCGTCGATCGGGGTCCAGTACTCTTCGCCATCATTTCCTTGTCTCCGCGACGCGCATGCTGATCAGACCAGGTTGTCGCGGTCTTTGTCAGCTTCATGATTTTGCTGAAGCTGGTCAAACCGGAGTGGAAGGAGGTCTTCTTCGGTCTTGTGCCTTCCGCGGTGAGTGGGAGTGTTCCGACCTACCCCGACTCGTTTCCCCAGCTCTCCGCGCTCATACTTCTGCTGTCTGTCGCTCCTATCACTGAAACCCGCAGACACTCGTCCAGCCGAGTGCGCTGTATGTGGCAATTGGTATCATTGGCGGTAGGTCGAACCCCAACCCAACCCCCACTTCGCTTGGTGTCACCTTGACTAATCATCCGCAGCCACGGTGATGCCGCACGCTTTGTTCCTCGGCTCGTCGCTCGCTTCCGTCGATCGGCTCAACATGGTTCCTCGTCCCCCTACTCTCCACACACGCAAGAGCTTCCGAATGCCAAGGATGTTCTCCTGGTCGTTCTCTGGTTTATGTCGCGCATTCCCGCGGTCCACTTCTCCCCGCCGACAGCAAGAGGAGGACATTGGCACTTGCACTTCATTAGAGTTGGGCGTCCTACCGATGCGGCCCCCCGTCGATGGAGACAGGGATAGTATTCAACCCGCTCCGCTACCGGGAGCGCAGAGGAGAGGGTCAGATTTTGAGGACAAAGTCCTGGGGTGCGATGGAGAGGAGATGGCCGCGTCAGCGACGACGACTCCCCGACTCGGGGCCGGGCTCGGCGAGTCGAGCGACGCCCTGACAAAGGACTTTGAGGCTGCGACGAGGGAGTATGAAGCGGACCTCAAGGCGTTTGATCGGATCAGATGGGTCGATCTGCACGTGCTCCACGCGACGGTGAGTGAGCGCGAGCGGCTTCACCGCGGGCCAAACCCCAGGTTTCAGATCCCGGTTGAGATGGCATCATGGGATCGGCATGACTATGACTACCGGCTCTGTGCATTTTACATGATGGACACCCCGCTGACCTGCTACCTTTCCAGATCGACACATCCCTCTCCCTCCTCGGCTTCGCTCTAACCATCAACGCCGCGATCCTCACCCTCGCCGGCGCGGCGTACTTCTACGGCGACACCGGTTCGGCATCTGACGACGCGAGCCTCGATGGCGCTTTCCAGTTGATCAAGTCGTACATCGGGAACGCGGCGGCCATCATCTTTGCGCTCGCGCTGCTCTGTGTGAGTGGCGTGTCGGGATGTGGGTGTAGGTGACCGTGCTGACCGGCCCAGGCTGGACAGAGCGCTAGTATCACAGCTACGCTTGCGGGTCAGGTGGTCTCGGAGGGGTTCATCAACTGGAAGACGTCGGTGAGTCGAATTCTCCCACTTGCTGGTCTTCTTCTTCGTCGCCGTTCCTTAACCTCACGACACCTGAGTTCTCGTCTGCAATCGAACCTCCTCTGCATTTCCACTCCACCGTGTATCGCCTCGCCTCGCCTTGCTCTCGACACCAGCCTCGCTACAGCCCCTACACTGCTATTTCCGCTGCCATTGAAGCTGACTTGCCGGAGCCCTTTGCCCGGCGTCTCGTCACCCGCCTCATCGGCGTCATTCCCGCCGCGGCGGTCGCAGCGGCCGTAGGCAACCAGGGCCTCAACACGATGCTCGTCGCGTCCCAGGTCCTACTCAGCATTGTGCTGCCTACCGTGATCTTCCCGCTGGTGTACCTCTGCTCCAGAGAGGAGATCATGACGGTCGATGGGCCCGAGGTGGAGGGGGAGGTGACAGTCGCCGAAGGCGGGGCGGGGGAAAACGGGGATTCGCATCACCCTGAGTCGCCAACCGGGATCGGGATTCCAATGGAAGTGCAGGAGGCGCAGGAGGTGCAGGCGAATCAGTCGTATCCTCCGCAACGTATGGAGGGGAAGCAATCCCTATCCCGGCGGAGCGCGCAGGTATTCCCCCGACCGATCTCTCCGAATTTGAGAGACCTCACACCCTCCGTGTCGTTCTCTGGTGTCCTGCCCCAAGCTCTCGCCGTTCCCCCAGATCCGCCCACACGGCCCACCTCGGAGCCATCACAACGATCACCTCGCTCGAGAGGGGATACGAACCTCCCGGCTATCTCTCCGGCACACGAAATCATTATCCCGACAACGCCAACGGCGACGGCGGCGGCAGCGGCGGCGGATCGGGTCTCAACTCCAAGTCCGGCTCCCGCTCCCGCGGAACGACAGAGACAAACACGGAGACGTCAAAAATCCTATGTCAGTCCGTGGTGGTGGACGTCGTTGGGGTATTTGCTGTTTGTGGTGGTATGCCTCGCGAACGGGTATGTGATCGTGCAGTTGATTTTGGGTAATGGGTGAGGTGAGGGAGGCCGAGGGAGAGTGAGTCGACGGGGCGAGTCGGGTCGTCGAGTCATCATTCCGGGTGTGGGGGTGGGGGGGTGTCGTGGGATCTATCGGACCGGCCCTGAGTATTGTAAAGCTACATGTGGGTGGGTCTCAGGTGGGTGGGGTCGGACCAGACATTGCATGGGTTTGGCATTGGCATTGGCATTGCATTAGTCACCGACTCAGACAATGTTGTATGAGTACAGTACAGAACAGATGGCGACAACATGCACATGCACATACTGCAGCGATATACGAGTACTGTACGAGTACTGTACAAGTACAGGGCATGAGTGCGGTGGTGGCACGCGAGAGCAGTCGCATGCGGGAGGGACGTCGTCGGAGTTACGCGATTGAATTGACCATCGTGAAGGAGAGCAGTGCTCCAACACATCGTTTCCGCGAGTATTTGTACAGGACCTATCGGCTGACCAGACATTGCATCGCTCGAATTATAACCCGCTGACTTTATACAAAACACGAAATACGTACTCGTACCGTATCGACCATAGAGATACCTACAGGTTTCTCTGGGCTATGTTGGTGCGATCATACACCGAGACCCACTCTCCTATAGCTTGGACTTTCATCTGCCTGATTGTCTCCCTCCATCTCCTCCCCGTGTGTCGGAATACTACACAGCGCGAGTCCGAGATACTGTACCGCTCCTTCCTGGACCTCCCTGTACGCCCGCCCCAGCCCACCCGTCTCTTTCTTCTTATCACCCTCCCCTCCCCCCCCCCCCCCCCCCCCCCCCCCCCCCCMTAATCCACCCCCCCCCCCCCCCCCCCCCCCCCCCCCCCCAACCCCCCGCGCGGTATGCACACCGCACGCTCAATCCTTCGCCTCACGCCTCAGGCATAAGCCTCAGCTTGCTTCGTCCCCTCGACCTGCTGTCGTTCCTGCTCCTCTATGATCTCGCGGTACTGCGCCGGTCAGCTCGGCTACAGTATGCTAGTTCGCAGTTTTATGACCCGGACGGGAATGCCCAGCAGCCACTCACCGATCTCGGAGGCCGGAGCGAGCCGTTCGGACTCAGTGCCCGGGGTCTGAGGGCGATGCCGTCGTCGTCCTCTCTCTATAATGTGCTTGAGTCAGTAAAGAATTCCATTCCTCGCTGCCATCTTCATTTTCCTCCACTCTCCACATTGCCGTCTCGTCATCCGATCTCCATACCCCTCCAAGCCCTACCGCCCTGCTGCCCTGCCTCGGACGTCTCATTCTTCAACGTTCACGGCATACGACACACCAGACCACACGGAACAGAAACAGAAGCAGAACCGACACCAACCCACCTTGTGGTTGTCCGAGCCAATCAGCGTGCTCATCTCCTTTCGCAGGGCGAACCGGAAGTTCAGCACAGCTACGAGATGATTCAGCCCAGCTCGCATCTGCGTGAGAGTTGAGACGAGCAGCAAGGCACTCGTGGCGGTATTGCAGCACTCACCGAGGAGAGCCACGACGTAACACTTGGGATGCCACAGCCTGAATCTCCGTCAGCACATGTCTTACAGTCGAGAAAGTGGGTCCGGAGTCAGACTTCTGTCGTGGGCTGAAAAGCTGGTTCGAGGGGAAGTAGGCCGCAGACGCCGCAGACAAGGCAAGGGGTGCCTTTAGAAGAATCAAAGGATGAGTTGGGCGGGAACGAAGAACGCAGCGCGCGTCGTCGCGCTGCATCACGCACATGAAGAATTGCGCCATCGGCAGCCATCCGGGAACCGCTTGACAGATGATGAACGCCACAGCGCTGCGGCGCATCAGCGTGTCGTCGCGCCATCTGCATCGGCAATTCGGTCCGGTCGAGGCGGGCGTCGCGGACGTACATGATCGTTCCGGGCAACTGAGCCTCCACTGACACGCTACGACGGTCCATCAGCATGACTATATGCGAGTTGGATATTGCAGACTGGGAGTGCGAGTGAGGCGGCATGGCTGAGAAGGAGTGGGGTGTGCGCGAATGTGGGGGCGCGGGTGAAGGTAATGCCCAGAGCCACTGCAAATACTGTATCTTGCGACGCGCGCGCACACCCACCGGATCAATCTGTTGACGAGCTTGTCCGTGGATGTCTGTCCCGTCCGAGAACGGAACAGGCCAAAGAGGATGAAACCGGTCAGAAGCAAGTCGACGAGGACCGTGGTGCCGAGCTAGAACCAATGGGAGTAAGAGGCCGCAGTCAGCGACGCGTTCTTGACGAGGACGACGACCGGTGCGAGCGAGTGAGAACAAGACTCACCCAGGTGTAGTAGCAGTAAGAAATGCCCTGCTCTGTCCCCGTCCAATTCGCGGCATTGTCGATGGTACCCTGGACGATTTTTCCAGCGAGGACGGCTCCGAAAGAGGAGAACCTGAATATGACATGGGTGTGAGCTGTGATCCGCCAACTAGGGCTCGATGCGAGGCGAACGGCTCCAGCGTGTGTAGAGTACTTTGGTAGGGTACAGGACGGTCCGATGAAGGAGGGAGGCGGAGCCCGGGAGACTCCCGTGCGCGCTGGCGAGGTTCGCGAGGCTCGTGGGATGCGTAGGACTCGTAGTTCTCACATAAAAGGCAGGACCAGAACGGGCACGAGGATCGAGTTACTGTACAGCCGCATCGCTCGATCAAGGTAGAAAGCCTACCAAAGCATCAGCGTCTTTGTCATACGGTGCGGCGATACATCCCCGACTTGGACTTGGACGCGTCGGGTTACGACCGGTGAGTGGCCCGGCGTTGGGCGGTCGCAGATGAGAGCGGGCTGGGTGTGCTCTGGGTGGGCACTGGGTGAGAACCCACCTGGACCGAGAGGATCACCGCGGCGTCCATGAGGTGACACCATGTCTGCCCTGCCGACGTCAGCTGCCTCATTCCCCGGGGTGCCGTGGTTACACCGGATGCCATGGACGTATATGAGAGAAGCCTTTGACTTCAGGATGAAGTGAAGGGCACATCACACTCACAGCCGAGATCGACGGCGCTCGTGTAGTTGCCGAAGTTGGTGACGAAGATGTTGAACGTCCAGGCGATGGTGCTGGGCGTGGATCAGCCACTGCACGAGTACTCGTACTGTAGGAAGGTGCGCCCGTCGTTTCGTTCCCTGGGAGCCGAGGTGGATACGGCAGGCACGACTCGTATCCACCTCTATTCTATCTGCAAACCGTGGTTCGAGTATGGAAAGGATCGGGGACAGTAACTCGCAAACAGCACAGGCACAGCGCACTCACTAAGCAGTCATCGCCGCCGCCCAGAAGGTAGACCAATGCTGCCGCAAATCAGTCACACCGTCGCACAGTACCAGTACGTGTACAGTACACAGTACACTCTACTCGTACATGTTTGAAATCCACTCAACGACACCGCACCGCAGGCACTCACCACGATGAATTTGAAAAATCGCCTGTCATCTCCCGACCAAGCCATCCAGTGCAGTTTCTGATGCAGCATGAACCCGCATAGGAACATGTCGAAGAACGAGCTGTGGCGCGTCAGCGTGGTCCGGCGCGATGGGGCGATACTGGAAATGTAACCCGAGTACGGATACACGTAGTGTCGTCTCCGATCTTCTGGTTGCAGTACGAGTACAGTATCGTTGGTGTTTCGACCCTGCAGACCTGCTGCGGTGTCCCGGAGGGAGAATGGGGGCAAGTCGCCTGATGTGCAGTTGTACGATTCTAGGTACCCACCCTAGGAAGTGCCCGCCGAACCAGAATCCCGGGTTGGACTCGTAGGCCGGCTGGTACTCTGAGAGTATGACTGTGGAGTTGACCATGACGGGGAGAAACTCGGGGTGAGGCGGTGAGAGGGAGTTGACGAAGGCGCCGGGTACGAGGATGGGTAGGTCGAGAGGAGTGGACGAACGCGCCGGGTACGCAAATAGGTCGAGATGAGTAGCCTTACGAGCTGAAGCCAGGGGGGCACTGTATGCGAGGAGAATTGTGGAGTGGGAGGGTCCAGAGTGGTTCGTAGTGGAGCTGTAGTTCTCAGAGTGTAACCCAGACGTCGATTCGAGACCTTTGCCGGTGTGAGAGGAAGCGTGCGAAGAACAGCCTCCAGACTGCGACTGTAGGCTACCTTATGAGTCCACACGCGGTGTCACCAGTCAATCAGCGTTCACTGTTCGCCGGTTACACGGCCGAGGAAGGACACCTGCTCGCGCTCGGGACAGGGCATGTCGTAGTCTACGGCACAGCATGGGGTACCGCATGTCGTGCTCCTGCCGGCGTCTGGAGGTGGGTCCGGGGGGATGAGAGACATTTTCTCACGGAAGGGGGGCACGTCCGTTACCTGCTATGTCAGCGGAAGGACTGCAACTGCAAACAGGAGAAGAAATACACAGCAAGGTGCGGTGCACAGGGCCAGAAGCAAACAGAGCAAAACGACCAAACACAGCGCGCAAACTGCGCGGAAGGATGTGAAAGGATAGAGTGTCTGTCCCAGCTCATATAGTGTTCGGGGCCATCCGTGGACGGATCTTCGATGGGACCTTGCAAGGGCCTATCGATCAAGCGGAATGGGCCGAGGAAGGCTTTGAAGCGACTCAAAACACGCAGTGTTTCACACACACATACACACACAACCATCCACGGATCGGGATCAAGGGAGGATCATTCCGATGATCATTCGCCCGCTTCCTTCCCTTTGGGAGGGACGTGCCTGCGGCGATATGATTGTGTTTACAACCAAGCGTCGATGACCCGTGATCAGCGTGTTTCAGAGGACCGAGCGTGTTTCGCATCTGTGGAGCAGCACCAGCAGCACCGCCGTGAGAAGATATGGAGTGAGGTCGGGACTCCTCGGAGGCATTCAAGGCTAAGCGAGCTCGCTCTGACATGTTGGGTGCAAAAATGGCGTTGGAGAGGGCACGAGCGAGCGACGGTGCGACGTCAGCTGCGTGAGCGCTCTATCACATGGCGGTCAAACGACCAGACGTCCAGACGACCAGACGGCCAGGCTCGAGTTCGATTGGGAGGTGAAGGCGCACTGACCCTTCTCGAATTCCGCGAATGCCAGAGGATGAGTGTATACATGGTCATATGCTCGACTCAACTTCATCAGCCACTCGCCAGTTCGAGTTCTAGGGACGATGGTAGTGCGCAGGCGGCGTGTGCTCAGACTGGCGTTTGCGAGTGAGTGAGGGTATTGAGGGTTCTTGCGCCAACTGGATCAAAAGTGGACAGAGCCACCGCCACGCGGCTTCCCGCCACGATGTGGCACTGCCTCGGTGAGGCGCATCCCCCGGTGACCGACCCGGAGATTGTGTCCCACTCCGCTCCATTGCTATAATCGGCAGTCAGCACAATGACGCAGCCGGCGCGGGCGGGCGGATCCGAACCCGCCGGCAGGTCACTCCCCGTGTCAGTTTCCTCCACCAAATCGCCATCGCCCACCTACACAACCATCATTCCTATTCACTCTCTTCCCTTTACATTTGCATGATCAGGCAATTTCCGACTACCACTCTCCGATCCACCAAACGACTCGTCACAACCAGTCAAAAGCACCCTGCGAAGACGTGAGTGATCGCGATGATGGTGATCATGGACGCTTCGACGTGTCCCGATCGAACCCCACACACCCCCTACCTTCTCGGCCGAGAAATACGGAGTCTGCCTGCATCTCACCCTCGCGCTCGAGGCGATCGCCGAGCCTCTTCGTGGGTTCTCTCGCGGCTGGCCTACTCTGCTTAGAGTGTCATCGACAGTGGCCGAGGGAGAAATACCGGACTTGCGACCCAATCTCCATCTCCCATCTCCGCGTCATCCACTCGGCTCGTGTCCGATCTGCAAACCCCTCGCCCATCGCCGAGGTATCGGTCCATCAAGCATAAATAGCTGACCATCGTTTCCTTCTTTTCGCATCACTTCTTCCTCCATTCAGACTCAGAAACATCTTCGCTCGAGCAACGGTACAGCACTCGTGAGGACAGACTCCTCAATGTCGCTTGGATGCATCAATGCTGACGACCATCCCGTGATAGATACCCTCGCGTCCAACCCCAACCCATATCACCTTTACCTATCCACTTCGCTTCCAGTAGGAGTCTCGCTACCATGTCTGTCTCCGGATCCCAGAACAAGGGTGAGTGCGGTTGGTGAGCTGGGCGAGCAGCTGGATTCGATCCGACAAGCTCCAATCCTCATGTCGATACTCCCTCACACTCGATCCTTTGCTTCATTCACCTTCCTCCACCTTCCCGTCTCGCTTGCTCCGCGTCCATTCCTCTGTGTGCTCCTCTTCCACCTCTCACCTGCCATCCGCCATTCTGACGTCAACGTTTACACCTACACCTTCGCCGGCATCACCTTTCATCTCCTACACCTGCTCCCTTCCCTTCTCTCCGAGATCACTGCCCTCTGCCCCTTGCGCCCTGCGTCCCGCCTGACCCACATAGCCTGCTGCACCCTCCCCCCCGTCGAGGCCGACTACACCCCCAAGGGCACCTTCAAGGACATCGCGGGTCTCAAGTCCTACGTCGTCGGTCCCGAGGACGCGGACAAGGCCGTCGTTGTCGTCTATGACATCTTTGGGCTTTCGCCGCAGGCCAAGCAAGGTGAGTGGGCGTGGCGTGGTGTGGTGTGCCGTCGAGGTAGGAGGTAGACGCGGAGACGAGTCGTGTTGCTGTGGAATGCAGAGGTGGTTAGGGGCACGGAGGTGGAGCTTAGCCTCGAGGAGGTGGAGTTGGGGGTGGGGGTCGGCAAGGAGGAGGAAGGGGGCAGTGGTGGAGACGGGGGCAAGGCGGTGGGATGATGGAAGGGGGACCTGACGACGTGGTGTGGAGGGGTAGTTGTTCGACTTGGTGAACCATGCTAACGCCACACTCAGGCGCCGACCTCATTGCCTCGCAGGGGTTCTACGTCGTCATGCCCGACTTCATGAAGGGAGAGGTTGCCACCCCGGACATGTTTTCCGGCACCCCCGAGTGAGTCTGAGACTGAGTCAGAGCTCGAATCGGGGTGAGAGGCAGAGCGCGTGCGGCTGCACCCTTCTTCACTATACTACTCGCCCAACATCCCCCTCCAGATCATGTGGTCATCTCGTGCCAAGTCCTCAGTCATCGCTCGAATGCGCCGCTGACAACTCCAATCCCAGGGGCAACGCAAAGAAGGAGAAGTTCTTCGCCGGCTTCCCGGGCGGGATCTCCTCCCAGTCCAAGCCCGTCGCCGAGGTCGCGGCGGCCCTGTCAAAGTACAAGCTTGGGGGCATCGGTTTCTGCTGGGGATACAAGGTGCTGGTCACCAGCGAGGGCGCGGGCAGCTTCAAGGCCCTCGCGGGGGCTCATCCTTCGTGAGTGCGAAAAGTCCACGGAATTCTAACAAGGAGCGCTGCTCGATCTCGATCCGGTTGATAAATTGGATTCCCATATTTGACGTGGAATCGCCCCACTCGACCGAGTCCATGCTGACCGACCCAGGTTCCCCGCCAACGATGACGCCGACAAGATCAACGTCCCGCTTCTCCTCCTTCCCTCGCAGAACGAGGACATGTCGGTGGTGAGTACGAGCACGAGCACGGGTCTTTCTTTCTAGCATCTGAAGTCCGGCGCGGCGCGGCGCATTCGCATCCGCATCCGCTGACGCTCGCTCCCGCAGATGAAGCACATCTACCACGCCGTCGAGAAGAAGAACCCGGGCAAGAACAAGCTCAGGCAGTTTGCTGATTTCCCCCATGGCTGGATGGGCGCTCGAGGCAATGTGAGTGGTTTGGCGAGCCTTCGGTCTCCTGAACAAAGTCACCCCTCCCCCCTCATCTTTCCCCACGCGCTTTCTCCCATGGGCCTGGGGATCCCCTCGTCCCCCTCAACCTTGCGGGGCAACTTGGTCTGGTCCCCGGACACCAGCCTGCACACCTCGAGTCCCATATGATCCACCTCGAGTCCCGGTCGTGACGCGTCGGAAAGCGAAGGTCGAACGTCATCACTGACCCCATCCGCAGCTCTCCGACCCCAGCGGCGCAAAGGCCTTCCACGACGGGTACACCGAGGTCGCCGAGTTCTTCCAGAAGCACCTCTAGGCGGCACCTCCGGGCGTGCGGTGACTGGATCGTTGGGTCCTCACGAAGAAGAATGTTGAAATGAAGTTCGATGCATGCATGTTGCGAGTTGCGTGTCTTCCGAAATGAAGTCTAAGTTTCCGTTTCTCGTTTGCCGTGGGGGTTGAAGCAGCCTCACTAGCCTTACGACCTGCACGAGTAGTTAAGCGGGCTCGCGAAACGCGAGTCAACTACGAAAGTGCGCTTGCGGCTTCAGTACGGCATGGGCCACATCGTGATTCGTTGCATGCGTCATATACAGGGGACGGGGAGAAGGGGAGGAGAAACGAAGGGCGGGGAACGAAAGACGGGGAACGGGGTGGTGTAGACAATCATTGCAAGGTGCAAGGGCAGGTGCCGTCGCAGTATCGGACTGTCAAAGTCTCGAGAATCGGTCGGTCCGGGTCGGGTCGGGTCGGGTCATGGGGTCGGGATGGGTCGTGAGATCGGGATAGATGACAAGGGCGTGGCGTGGATGACAAGGACGGCGTGTCGCACAGAAAGGGACTACGCGGTGTCAACTTGACGTTTCAGGGGCGGGATGAGGAGTATGGTTGACACGACGTTCGATCCATGGGGTGGTGTGGGATATGGAATGCTTGGACTCTTACGACTCACACAATGGATACAAACAAAGGCTTGGTTCGGTGTAGGTTCCGTGTCGATCAGAGGTTCGTGTCCGTGCTAGAGGCCGAGGGCATGTTGCTCGTTGCGGAAGACGAGTCGCGGACGGCCGTGAACGACTGAGCGAGCGAGGCGGGCTTTCCCCTTTGGAGCGGATCAGCATTGCTCTCTGCATACCTCCTGTCTCAGACGGATGTGATGATCCACCACCGGCAGCTCCGGGGAACGTGGATCATCTCGTCGATCGAGATGGTCCTCCGTAGCCGACCGACAAGGTGAGACTCGACCCCGCGCTCACCTCGCAAAGTGCTTTTGTCGCGCCGATTGCAGCTTGGCGGTACAAGGTGACTGAAGCTGGTCCGTGGGGGATACAGTGGGTTTGCTGCGACACGAGAAGTCAGCCTGGATCAATGACACCGTTGACATTCTGCCGCGACGCAACACGATTTGACACCCAAGAAACCAAGGATGATCAGGTGAAGCGGTACAAATCTGAGCTGTGACACTCCTCGGGATGACCCCCCTCGCCCCGACTCGCCACTCGGACCATGACACCCAACGAAACCGTGCCGCTCACCTGGCCTTGGCGAACCGTTTTGCGAGCAGGGCTTTCTGCCCGAGACCCGCGGCCGTGGTCGGGTCGGTGGTTTGTCCCGGGACGATAGGGTTGGCTGGAGAGTCAGCGGGGTGTTGTCGAAAGTGTTGATCGTCCCACTCCGTCTGTCGCTGGCTGGCAGAGAGTCACCAAGTCCTCGTCTTCGAGCCCCAGGCCTCCAGGCTGTACCATCCGGCCCCGGCCTTCCCTCCCCTCAAACATCCTGAGCGCACGACCATTCCCTGGACCACTCGACTCGACTCGACTCGACTGCGCCCCGAGTATCAAGTCATGTCTCTCTCCCATCCGTCCATGACAAACAAACGCAACTCAACCTCATCCCGATCCTCGCACCGCACCGCCGCACTCACGGTTCGCCATCCCCAACGGCTTGTGCTGCTTCATCACCTTTGCCTGGTGTGCGGGGTCGTGCATCGGGGTGATGTTTGGCGAGGGGGTGCCCGCGCCCACGCCGGTACCGTTGGGCGAAGCGGACTTTGCGGGAGTCGACGAGGTGGACGACATGGCGGCGTGAATGGATTGCGCCGCGAGGATGAGGTTGAGGTTGAATGAACAGAGGGGGTTGGGGGTGAGCCGACGTAGATGTGTGATGCGTTGGGTAGGTATGAGTGTTGTTGTGGATGAGTGGGTTGCGTCGCAGATGACTTGGGTGGCAAATGTGTGTATGTAGTTGTTGGTGAAGAGTGGGGATATGAGATGTACAGGGTCGAAGTGGTTGGATGGGGATGTTGTGGATGAGCCAACACATCCTGTGGGAACCGCGACTGTCTTCCCGACGGGTGGCTGGTTGACTTTGACTTTTCGGCGATATACCCAATCTCCGCCGGGTGTGGCGGACGTGGCGGATGTGGCACCCGGTGGCTCACCCCCTACGCAGCTGTCCGGCCGACGCCGATCGTGGGAACTCGTTCGGCCGAATAGGATGGGATCGCCCGGACATGGCCGAGGTGACCCATGACGATTGCCGCCAAAGTCGGATGCCGCAAATAAACCACCACGTCCAGTCGGATCGCATGGATTTGCTCTGCTTTGACAACACCACACCACACTCACCTCTGCTCACACCGCATCATCGCTTCGGCCCTCGGACACTTCGCCGAGCCCAAAGTGGACAGCGGGCGGTAGGACCTGCCGAGGTGATCAGGTGGTATATCAACTCCCCTCGAAAGAAATCCGGTGGCAAGTCTGTCGATTTGGCACGCGCACTTCGCTCGACATTATCTGGGCGGTCAGTCACTCGGATACCGACATTCGCGCAAGCCGTCTATCCCTGCCGGCTGCGCCTTGACGTCTCCACAACGATAAGTGGTACTCGCGCCTGCACGCCCACGCCCACGCCCACGTCCACATCCACACCCCCGGGATGTCCACCAGACCCGAAACGACCACCTCCCCATCGCCCTCTCCCTCACCGACCGCCACGCAGTACTCCGCGCCTCTTCCCCCAAATCACAAGTCAGAGACACAACCACAACCCCAGCCGCAGCCCCAGCAACAGCACTCCCTCGAGCGGGACGTCGAACAAGGGTTCGAAGACCTCGTACCGCACGAATCCGGGTTGGAGCCGACCGACCCGGAGGCTGCGCTGATCGACGATGATCGTGAGCCCGCCGCTACGGGACCCGTTGCGGACTCGCCCGATGCGCGGCCGGAGTTCTCCGCCATGCAGCGTACGAAGACGGGCGCGAGCAGCACGAGAGCATACTCTGCTTTCCCGCTGCATATGAGGTGGCTCATTGTGGGCATCGGAGGCATCGCGGCGATCTTCTCCCCAATCAGGTGAGTCCGGAGTCGGGACGGTTCAATGCGGTTCACCATTGTTCGTGGGGCGTCCCGCTCTATGGACAAGGCGTTGGTGTTAGGGTCGCAGTGTGCTGGTTACGGGTCTTGCGGGGTCGTCGTCCTACCTGACGATGTGGGAGTTTCGACCTCTGCACCGGAAGGATCGATCCGAATCCGAATCCCTCCCACTGCTCCATTTCCTATCTCCCGTGCCCTCTCCCCCGTCGTCCCGATTTGTGATCCCACTGCCGCGTGATCCCACCGCCGCTTTACCCCGCTGTCCCATACTCTGGGTCATTCTGGACGAAAAATACCCGTGTGACGCTCTCAAAGCACACGCCGCCCTAACACCGCTCAGCTCCAACATCTTCGTCCCCGCCATCCCGACCCTCGCAACAGCCTTCCACACCACCGAAGAACACATCTCCCTCGGCGTCACGGTCTACCTCGTCTTCCAGGCTGTCACCCCCTCCTTCTTCGGGAGCATGTCCGACTCGTTCGGTCGGCGGCCGATCTACATTGGCACGCTGATCGTGTACATGGGCGCGAATGTGGGGCTGGCGTTGTGCCCCACGAGTGCGTACTGGTTGTTGCTCGTGTTGAGGGCGCTGCAGGTGAGTCGGCGTGGCGTGGTGTGGCGTCTCAGTGCTGTTTGCTCTTGGCCATGCCATTGCTCTTCATCGTCATTGCCATCGACGCTACCACCTCCCAATCGATCAATACTATTGGGTTCCTGTTGGTCACCGCGTTTGTCATTGGGATTGCTATTGCTATTGCGATTGCGATCTCAATCGCTCCTGCCTATCGGGTGCCATTACCATTCCTCCTGCCCCATCTTGGGTGAACCACACAACCCCCAGCGTTACCTCACTCCACGCACGCAGAGCATCGCTGCTCCCAAACCCGCCAAACTCACTAACACCCCTCAGGCCACCGGCGGCTCCGCAGTCATCTCCATAGGCGCCGGCGCCGTCGCCGACGTCGCCGAACCCCGCGAGCGCGGCATGTTCATGAGCATCTTCCAGTGCGGGGCGATGGTCGGTCCGGCGTTCGGGCCGCTGCTGGGCGGCGTGTTCGCGAGTACCCTGGGGTGGAGAGCGATCTTTTGGTTCTTGACTATTGCGACGGGGGTGGTGCTTGTGCCGCTTATCTTGTGAGTGGGCTATCGTGGATATGTAAGGACATGGATCGGTGATTCCGTGGACCCACTCGGGGACCATAAGCGGATCGTAACCCGGCGGCCTCGCGGATCTGTGGATCTGCGGGGATCTGTGGATCTGTGGATCTGTGGATCTGTGGATCTGTGTATTTGTGATTCTGCGGCGCTCTGTGGATCTGTGGATCTGTGGATCTGTGTATTTGTGATTCTGCGGCGCTGCGAATCTGTGGATCTGTGGATTCGCGATTCGTGGACCCGTGGATCCGTGTATAGGACTCGTGGATCCCTCTTCTTTGGAGCCCGTAATCCGAACCCCGTGCTGACCTCGCGCCAGCTTCATGCCAGAGACCCTCCGGAGTCTAGTCGGCGACGGCTCCCTCCCTCCTCCCCGGCTCAATTCTTCGCCGCAGCAGCTCTGGGCGCGGCGGCAGGCCCGTAAAGCCGGGATAGAGAAGGAGCACGTCGAGCGTCCGCCTCGGAAAAAGGTGAGGGACTGGACGGTGGACGGTGCTTCTCGTCGTGAGACGGAGGATTAAGTGCTTGTGCTCTTGCGCACCCACCGTCTAGGCCGCTCGCAAGTGGAAGAAGCGAGCTTCTGCTTCTGCTGCTGGCTTGCTCCGTTTCTGCTGCTGCCTTGTTCTGGTTCTGATGCTGATCCTTCGGCTGCCTCCTTTGCCGTGGAACTTCAATCCCGCTGACGAGCCTTAGTACCAACCCCTATCGGCATTCCTGATCCTCTTCACACCAGAGATCCTCCTCGTTTTCATCTGGGTATCCCTCGTCTATCTCGAATTCTACTCTGTCCTGTGAGCACCGCGTCGATCCATCCTCCATCCTTCTCCGTCCAGTTCGTCCGGCCCGATCCGGCCAAGTCAGCCAAAGTGTGTCGTCCCTATCGCTGAGACTCGGACTCGCCAATAGCGCCGTGTACTCCACCGCACTGAAGAACACGTACGGCCTCGACGAGCTCAAGATTGGGTTGTGCTACCTGTACGTGAAGTTCATCATCTTGCACGGGCACACGGGTCCGACTCGCGCTCGCTCCATCTCTTCATCTGCCACTACGTCGGCGGCGTCGTCCGCCTGTTCATCCCACACGCAGTTCCATGTCACTCTCACTGTGCCCGCTGTGCCCGCCGTGCCCACTGTGCCCGCCGTGCCCACTGTGCCCGCCGTGCCCGCTGCTTCTGCCACCCCCGCGTCAGTGCGCCCCCGCTGACCCCGTCCAGTCCCTCTGGAATCGGCACCATCTGCTCGGCGCTCACCAACGGTCGGCTGATTGACTACTACTACCGCCAGGAGGAGCGTCGTGTCGGAGGAGACTATCGCAAGAAGGGGGAGGAGTTCAGGCTCGAGATCACGAGGTTTAGGGTCGTCGTGCCGTTCCTCTGGTGAGTGACGATGTCGGTCGCCATGCCTCCCCGCGTCTTTGTTGTTGGGACCGCTGTACCTCCACACCTTCCCCCCCCCCTTCTCCCCCCGGCGCTTACTCCCACACGCACCCACGCGGGAATTCCCGTGCGGTAGCTTCCCCCGTCGGCGCGCCTCGTTCCCTCGCGTGTTGGTCCTTTCACCACTACCGCACCCCTTCCTCACTCCGGCGGTGGAGACGTGACCCCTATTCTCGTTCGCTTTCGTTTGCTTTTGCTGGAGACGTCCCCCCCATTCCCGCTCGCCTTCGCTTCCGCTCCCGCTGACGCCCGCAGCATCTTCATCGTCGCCTCCACAGCCCTCGGGTGGTGTCTCGAAGCCAACGCCCCTCTGGCCGCGACGCTGGTCGTCAACTTCTTCATCGGGTTCGGAAGCGGATCGATCAATCTCGCGACGGTGTATGGGCAGGATCTGAAGCCTGGAAAAGGCGGGGCGGTGTCTGCGTCGGTGAGTGCGCGGAGTCACGTTGACCTCACTCGGCGTGATGCTGTACCGCGACTCCATCAGCTCTCTCATCTCCTTTGCTACGCTCTACCGTCCATGCGTTACGCTGTACCTCTACCTTCTACCCTCTACGCAGTACGCAGCACGGAAACACTGGACGGGCCGAGATCGCCTCCTCCCTCCCACCCCATTGCACACACCGTCCCCGGGGCGGTTACCGCAGCCTCAATCCCCATTTCCGCCCGATCGATGCGTTCCATCGCTAACCCCTCTCTCTACTCAGCTCAACCTCGTCCGATGCCTCTTCGGCGCAATAGGCACGGCAGTCATTCAGATCATGTACCAGAACCTCAATCCGGGCTGGACCTTTGTCCTTCTCTCGGGACTAGTGGTCGTGGGCATCCCGATACCTGTGTGGGTGGTCAAGCGCGCGAGGTTCTGGAGGGAGAGGAGGAAAGAGAAGGCGGCGAGGAAGCTCCGGGAGAAGAAGGAGAAGGAGGCGGGGGAGGCGGGGGAGGCGGGAGACGAGCGAGGGGCGGAGACGAAGAAGGGGGGGTAGTTGGGGTGGATGTGGTCAGATAGATGATCATGTAGATGTCACTAGATCCATTCAAGCATTTATTAGTAGTATTCATAGAGTCAGTCAACCGAGTCGATCGTCAGTGACTTGGCCCGAGAGCACGCACTTGCATTCGTTCGCGCGATACTGTGGTTGACATTGTTGCATGTGGGCCAAGCGCCACCATGAAATGGTTCTTGTCCATATAGCGGCAGCGACCCCCGGCCCGCACGTAGTCACCTGTACACCTCGTTTCGTGTAGGCTTTCCTTGTTGCAGTGTTGTTCCTCAGAACGAGAGGATGAGCGTGGTCAACGTCTCACTGCGAAGCACGAGCAGCTGACCAACCGTTAGAACACCATCTGGAGACCACCCTGACGAGCTCATAAGTCATCGAATACATCACAGAGGCAATATCGTCTACCGCGTCCCTACGCATCACAGCATTACCAGTTGGGCAGTTGGGCAGTCATGTGGCATCTCATCAGCAGCCGCACAAGGCGGGCTGGGCTTCGCTTGGCGATTTGGGTGATCGAGATTCGGCACCGTCTCGCGAGTCTCGCCCACCGTCAGCTTCCCGCACTGCCGTGATCGCGCTGCGGGCTGATCACGTTGAGTGTGGCGTCGCGGTCTGATCGAACCGACACCGGGAAGTGAACACCCGGCCAGTGATGGTGGCTGAAGGCGCATGCTGACTACCTACAGACTGACAGTAACGTGGGAGCCTTCCCGAGATCTCCCGCGTCGAGGCAGCCATGCACCCTGCAGCCCCAAGTACACGAGGGGTACCTGCCCAGCGCGTGATCCTGACGAGATGAAGGGATGACGAGATGATTGTTGTCGATCGACAACGACGAGGCAATGCGTGGCGGGGACGGAACGGGACGGACAGGCCTCATTCGGTGATTCGGTCCACTGCATGTTTCGCCCGCCAGTAATCATAACGTACTGGTATTGGATCGTACCGGTGCAAGATACCGCGTACTGGTACCTACATGACCCACATGTCCACCGTGCAGAGCCGGTGAGGCGCCTGGGCGTACAGATGGAGCGGTTGCGACGGTTACACACACCCGAAACCTTTCACCAAGGTATCCCGGCATCGTCGTACGCCTCCTGGCCATTGGTCATGGGTACTGTGCAGATGCAAACATCGTGGGCATGAGCGGACAGCCACAGCACGCCTCGGCGAGCTCATGCTCATCAAGGAGCGTGGGTGCGATCGTGACCAGATAGTAACGGCGACTCGTGAGTACGAGAACGTGTTTCGATTGCGATTGCGACTAACCGTCAATCCTCGTTGTCACCACGGTTCGACAGCCTGACACGACTTCACGACGGCTGCAGCGCTGCCACACTCCGAAGCCACATCGACGTGGTGCTCAGGACCTCGAGAATTACGGTCAGAGTGTTTACAGTTCGACCCTGGGGAATGTGGCGCTTGACAGGCTTGACTCGGCTGGCTTGGCCCTCGCCGGTTTCCTGCGGAAGAGGCGGCTTCATCTCTGAGCGGTCGATCGGTGGCGCAGAATAGATTGTTTGCGACACGCAGGCGGGAAACGAGAGGAGGGGGTCAGTCACGGGACCGCTTCACATCCAGAGTTTGAGAGTTTGGGAATGAGATCCGGGAAACAGGGAAGCCGGGGCACAGGGAGAGTCTGGGGGACAGGGATGCATTCGAGGAATTCAGAGACACGATCGAGGAAATTAACCCGACGATCCCATTTCCCTGCCCCACCCCTCGGGCTTACAGGCATGGGATCAGAGGACCGCTGGGGAAGCGAAAGATCCGGTCTGGACCGGATCGAAAATCATCAGGGCACAGGGGTCTTCCGATCCAGTCGCCTCAACGCTGAGCAGGTATGCCGAGGGCGGTAGGCAAGGGAATGGGAACAACGATGGAATAGATTGCTCCTTGTTTCCTTTGCCTAGGATTCTGGAACGCTCAACGCATGCTCCAAGAGTGCAAACTCGACGCAGGCGTACGCTCAGAGAATCACGGCAGAGTGCAGACCGCAGAGAGGCCGTAGCACCAGAGACAGAGGCATGCTGCCCAGGCCAGAGGCCAGACCTTGAACTCACCAACCGACCTCACTGTCCGCTATCGTACCACACCGCGCCGCGCCGCATCGTTCCCTCCCTCCGCGCTCACGCGGCCACGACAAATTGCGGTATGGCGCCCACACCCACAGCGTTGTAGGCGTAGTAACCACCCAGTCTGGTCACGCCAACCGCCCCGACCTCTCTACACCGACGAGATCCAACGAGCCACTGTCACTGTCACTGTCACTGCGATCGGCATCGGCACGCCTCCATCCATCTCATTCCCAAACCACGAGCCCAATCCCCGTCCCATCCTTACCTTACCTCGTCCATATTATTCTATCTCGGATCCAGTTCCCTCTCCGCCTCGATCTGTCTCCTCGCGCCGAACCGAAGGGGAACCTCAAAAGCAACCGAACATCCCAAACGCCCGAACAACGCCCTCGACGTGAGGTGTGGGTTCGCAGCTTTCTCTCCGACGCCTCCGCTCGACATATTGCCCTTCCGACGAGATTCATCGTTTTGCGCCACCACGACCTGCCATCCCGTCGACCGGAATCATCGCCCACCAGTTGACCATCGCCTTCGCTCCCCGTCGCCCTCTCCTCTTCCCTCTTCCCTCGCCTCGTCCTCGTCCTCGTTCTCGTTCAGTGCTCGCAACTTCGCTACGCCGTTCCGAGCCTTCAGCGCTTATACGGCATCCTCGCTGCGGTCCTCCAGTGGTTGTGGACTTGCGGTACTCTGGTACACAGTGTGTGGTAGACTAGCACTAGGTGGAACCGAACCTGATCGACAAGGGGTTGCTGTAGGCAGCAAACGAGCGAGCAGTGCCAGGCGCAGGGGCAAGTACGACCAGGCGAACAGGTGCACGGCACCGAGCAGGACTGGACTGCGCGCGTGCTCTTCACTCATCCATCAGCCCCCCGCATCTTCGTCCTTCGGCCAACAACTCCACGAGAGCGACCCAGTCATCAGTCTACTTCCCGGCGTGACGGCACTCGACCGACACGCGGACACGCCAAAGGCCGAGGAAAAGGCGAAGGAACGAAGGAGGCAAGGAGCCAAGGACAGGAGCGAGCGTCGCTGAGATCTAGCGAGTTGCGAGACGAGAGGCAGGACCAGGATTGGGCAGGAGAAAGCTGGAGCTCTGAACGACCGAGTTGGCTGGGAATCATATCATCGACCAAGTCAACGTCGACCCGTCGACCCGCCGACCCGACTGCTACTTCGAGTCTTCGACTGGCACTGGCACTGCTGCGACTGGGTTCTACGTCCACAGTCGACAGACCGAGAGAATAAAGGGATCAATCAAGTGCCGACGCCGACCGCTGTCGACACGCCGTTGTCACGACGTCAACATCGCACTAGCCATCCGACGACGTTGGTTGACTACCGCGTCCCTCCTGTGACCTCTTGACCGTCTCCTGTCTTGTACGCCAATACCAACACCAACACCACACCGACACGACGACGATCCTCCGTTGTTCCCGGGAATCTGGATCTGGCGCCGATCAAAACTTTGTTTGTATGGGTGTGATTGATTGATCGATCGTCCCATCAAACCGTCACACCATCACCATCAATCCCTTTCATTAATTAATCACCATCAATCATCGCCATCGCCATCACTACCACCGTCACCGTCGCCGTCACCAACAACAACACCGACAACCGTTGTCATCGTTGTCATCGTTGTCGGCAAAATCTCTTCGCAGCGGCGTCAACTCTCTCGACCCGACCCGACCCGACCCGACCGCATCGCTTGCCCGCCCGACCTAGGTTGCAAGGCTCCTGCGGCGGACTTGGAGGCAACGCGGACAGGACAGGAGAACAGGCATCCCATCACTGGGACAGGCGTTTGTTTGATTGGGTTCGGACGACCATCATTGGCGATCTCGTGAGTGTTTTCCAAGATCGATCGATCGCCGGTACATTTACGACCACCCCGTTTCATCCACTGGCTCCATCAACATCTTGTTCCACATCCCACGCCGCCTATCCCATTGCGCCTCGAACTCCTGCGTTTCTCTCCAGCCATGATCCTGGCTATTCTGTACCCCCTCCGGGCACCGACCGCACCCGCAACATGCCAAGCTGACACCCTCAAGTCCGCTTGACCACTCCTCCAGCCTCCAGCCTCCCGCACCATGCCTCGACCTCAACCCTTCGCGTCCTCCTCCAAGGTCACGCTGGACGACCTGGCGGAACTGGACTCGCTTAGGGCAGGGCTCGTTCCGCCTCCCGGACCGATCACACTTCGCAGGCGGTCGAGGAGATTCGGTCGTCACACCGTCGGCACCGTCCTGGCGCTCTGCATCCCTTACATCGCCGCTGCCAATCCTCTTCCCCATTCTGACTCTCGACACCTCCACGCATCCTCCCACACCCATTCTCGACATGGCGTGTCAGCGCCCTGCCATCAATCCCCCGGAGCCAGCAGCGCCAGCAATGCCATGGGCGTCGTCGTCTCCGCTGCCGAGCGACTGGCCACTCATCTTCTCCCGATCCGCGCTGCGCCCGACCGCATCCTCACCATCGCAACGAGGGACTTGAGCGGGCTGTACACCGTTCCGGACGGATACGTCACGCTGGTCCAGCGGTTCCAACCTGGCTTCATCGTGCTTTCGTACGTGATCGCCTTCTTTGGCAGCCTGTGTACCCTCGAGCTCCTCATTCGACGAACGACCAACAGCGGCTGGCGCAATCAGGTCCTCCTCGCCCTCGCAGGGTTCTGTTTCGGCGCCGTCTCGACCTTCTCGATGCACTTTGTGTTCAACAACTCGCTCACCCTCTCGAATCCGGTGGACGGGACAGGCAACGTCATCTACCTGATGTACGGCGCTGGGTTCACCGTCCTCTCCCTCGTCGCGTCCATCACCGCCATGACGATCGCGTTTTTCGTCATGGGCACGAGGATGTCCGACTGGTATTGCGTCCCCGGCAAGAGGCGGCGGAGACCATCGGCCAGGGAGGAAGCCGAGAGACGGAGCTCGGACGAGTACATGAAGTGGAAGTCGACCCACAACAACATGTTCCGAAAGGGCTCCATGGGCGTTGGGGCACTCATGGCCCATGCGAGCCGGGTCGCCAAGTGGTCCCTCGTCGACGGCATGCGGGATCCGGAGGCTTTCTCAAGCGGCCGAAGCTGGAAGTCTTGGGGCTCAAACAAGGGTGACCTGGCGGAGAAAGACTACGACGAGCACGACAACCAATTTGGCGGCGACTCAGAGGACGACATGATACGCAAGGACAAGCAACTGTCCGAGCTCGACTTTAGGTTCGGTCGTTCGGCAGTCAAGACCGAGCTGGAAAGGCGCGAGAGGAAGAACGACTTTGCGAATACCTCGAGCATGACGAATTCCCCGGTAGTCCCGAGTGGGCCTAACGATTCCTCCATTCGCCTCATGCCCAGCAACTCGTCCCTACCCAAATCGCCTCTGCCCGTGTACTACCCCACTGGCATCCGCCGAGGATCCGTCCCCATCGATATCGCCACGACTGAAGTGTTCACGCCGGGCTTCAGCTTCCCCGCCAGGATCAACACGGACATCCCACCGCCCCCGGCGGCTCTGCCCGCGCCTAGCTCTGCGCCGCCCGTTGATGGCAATGGCAGTTTCTGGCCGAATGCCTCGAGTCCGCTCGAACCGGTTCAACAAACGGGGTTGGGTTACGACTTTTCCCGTCGAAGGGCTTCCCTACCCGTGGCGATACTCCCCCGGGAACAACCACAGCCACCCGCCGCGGCGAGCTACAACACCACGCTCTCTCGCATCCAGTCTCTACCCGAGGCCGACCTCGAGTCCCCGCCCACCACGCCCAACTCGCCCAGCCTCGGACAAGTCATGACGGAGAAGTCATCGATGTCTGCGGAGCAGAAGACTCTGGCTACCTCGGTCACCCCAGCGGAGCTCAACGCCCTCGAAGATGACTCCACGCATGGCCTCAAGAAAAAGGCCCAGCCGACTCTGAGCCGTCTCGAAAAGTTCCTGGGCTTCGACGTCGTCACTCGCGCGGAGATCGCAAAGATCTTCCTCACCGGCACCATCGCTGGCTTCGGTGTGGTCGGAATGCGTAAGTTGCCACCTCCCTAGGCGGGAGTCATGGTCCTGGACCCACGCTGACCTGTGCAGACTACATCGGCCAGGCGTCTATCACTGGGATCCCGTACATCGCGTACAAGCCCGCCTACGTCGTCGGATCCGTCATCATCGCCGCGGGAGCCGTCATCATCGCGCTCTACATCATGTTCATCATGCTTCGTCCAAAGCTCAAGCACAACTGGGCGTCCAAGATCGTCGTGGCCGCTATCCTTGCCATTGCGGTGTGCTGCATGCACTTCTGCGGTGAGTCTGCCGTACGAGTACGAGCGAGCTCGATGCGACGTGGGGGCTGACAAGTAGTAGGCATGATGGGCACGATATACGCTTGGCCCGCGGACACGGCCATCACGAAGCACGACATGTTCACCGGCGCGAACCGCGCCATCACGGCCATCGTCGCTTCCCTCGCGTTTGGAGCGTGTGTTGGTTGCGCCGTGTTTTTCGTGATCGAAAGCATCCGCGCAAGGCGGGAGCGTCAGCGGAGGCGACGGGTCGTCGTGGCTTCGATTCTGATGGATCCGAACGACAGGATCCTGGTCAACTCCACGGACGGTCTGCCGCCCATGTGCGACATTGCTTCCTTGTCGACTTCCGACGTGCCGAGCCCGAGAAAGTCGTTGGACCAATCACTCAACTCGGGGTCCACCATCCTCGGCATGGACCTCACTTCGGGCCACGAGGCGTTCGTATCGGCATTGAAACTCTCGTGGTACTGGCGCAACCCGCGATGGAATATTGTCAATCCACTCGGCGCACCCAGCACCGGCTCGCTCCCGCCCATTGCCTCGGTGTCCAATTCGATCGCCGAGATCAGGCGGGGCTCGCTCAACACGACGACGTCAACGGTCATGTCCCGTCCGGCGAGGATCTCGGTCGCCAAATTTCTCGAGCGCTTTGTCGTCTCGGCCGGGCAGCTTGCGGTGCGCCTCACGGGACAGCAGGACGGCATATCCCGTATCGGCGTGCTGTACGATCAGATCCTCACGACAGGATGGGTCAAGCTTCGGGACAACTCGAACGACACGGTGTCCAAGGGTCAGCTGATCTTCCTCGTTCGACGAGTCACTTCGCCCGACGAGCGGACCGATCTTCTTGCGAGGCACTTCATCTGGGCGGACGGGCTGGCCGTAGCGGCGTCTTTGACCAAGACCCTCTCTGTCCCAGCCGAGCACCTGATCCCGCTGTTGGAGGATGTCCGGGTGTTTTGCGATTCGACCCTCCGCCCTTCGCTCAAGCCCGCCACGCTTTACGCCGGCGTGGCGGTCGTACAAGCCACGCCGTTTGACGGGCTGCGAATCCTGCTCGAGCAGGACAACCGAAGTCAGGTGCCGATGCGGGAGCTCTGCACGTTCACCCCTCCGGGCGTGGTCCCGGCCTCTGCGGACCCCTCTCTGGGCACGGTCGAAGAGATCGGTGAAGCCCTGACTTGGCTGGACGGGATGAACCTCCTCGCGGTGATCACTCGGAACATGCAATCGGACGCGAACGAGGCGTTGGGCGGGAGAAGGGTTGCGGCATTGTTGGACAACCTCGAGCGGGCAATCGTTCCCATGCTGGATGAGATGCTCAGCTCGGACGACATGGCGCATATCCTCCCCCGACTTACGCTCCACCCGGTTCTCGTTCCGCTCACGCCTGGACCGCACAAGCCGGCGAACCCGGCCGGGTATGTGCCCCCGCACATGATCGTGTTCTACGCAAATTACGACGCCGCCGTCAACACTTTCACCGACAAGTGGCTGCCGTTCAGCCTCTTCCGCGCCCAGAACGCCTGTGTCATGGCGCCCAAGATCGCCTTGGCGTCCAAGCTCGAGGTGGTCGGCAACGGCGTCGGCGTGTCCAGTCTGAATGGAGGGGGAACGAGCAGTATTGGGTTCGGCACGACCAGCCAGGCGAGCTTCGATCTCCCTCCAATCGAGACGAGGCGGCCTAGTAAAGTCCAATTCGAGTTTCCACCGGCGCAGATCACTTCGTCCCCTCCCACCGCCATGTCGGACACGATCGCCGCGCCGTCGCCAATCTTTGGGGGCTTCACATTCCCTCCGAGGGATCAGCCAAAGGATAATGCCAACGGTAACGGCAACGGCAATGACAATGGTTACAACAATGGCAACGGTGGTGCCGAGCACCCTATGGCCCCGCTCACAGCATACACTCCTGCCACGCCGACGTCGACGCCTACCCCAGCCGTACCGATGCACCGATCCCTCTCGAAGAGCGCCCCGAGGCGATCCAGCCTGGCGAGAACAAAGTACCCTCCCGCAACGGCATCGGCGTACGACGACCCCTTATCTGGCGGCCCCGGGTCGTCCAAGACAAGAGACAGTTTCCTGCCGCCCACGGATAGAGCGCCGGGCGTGGCGAGTTGGGATCCGGATTGGCTCGTCAATCTCCTGAGGACGAAGCTACGTGCAGACGCGTGATGGCGAGCGCGAGCGCGAGCGGGAGCGGGAGCGCATGTGATCATTTCGTTCCGCTCTCTCCCCTCTTTTCTCACTATCGATCGATACACTACAGGCTCACGAGTCGAGTCGTCTTGCTCATCTCGTTGTAAGCGGCCAGAGTTCAGCCTGGACCCGGCCGTCCTTCTCACGCGCAGCACTCATTTCGTGGTCCTGTATCATGGCAAACACGGTTTCTTGACCGCATCACATCCAATAGCATAGCT
Organism: Saitozyma sp. JCM 24511; assembly: GCA_001600855.1. NCBI lineage: Eukaryota > Fungi > Basidiomycota > Tremellomycetes > Tremellales > Trimorphomycetaceae > Saitozyma > Saitozyma sp. JCM 24511. The sequence continues at coordinate 1,548,916 of BCLC01000001.1, read as the reverse complement.
TGCATGCATGACTGCACTGGACGATATCGGCGCAGCGGTGGATTCACTGCTGAACGGAGCTAAAAGCACGGTGGTGGAGGTGTGGATGTGTGTTGGTACGGGCGAAAGGGCTGGGAAGGCCTGTGTGCGGTGATCGCAGCCCAAGCAAGGATTGGCATCCCTCCAGACCAGCTGTCACACAGAGATCTGCTGCGCGGTCACTCAGAAATCTAGATGCTGGGGCGCAGCAGTGGTGTGCGGGAGTAGTTCAGTCAGGACAACTTGTCCAGACATTTTCACTGCAGCTGGGCACGGACGTCCGCGCAAAAACGAGTGATTGGCGTGGCTCCGATGGACGACTCCGATGCATTATCGGAACATATCCTCTAGGTCCTCGAGCAGGTCCCGTTGACCCCATCCCGCCGCTACAGAATGCACGATGAGCCAACATCTCGCGAGGGTCTCGTCTATGCCGTTCTCTTCGATGTCGTTCTCGCCGGGAACGGAGGCGGGGGCGGGGGCGGGGACAGGGATGGGGACGGATCCAAACCCTGGTGCGCGCCCGCCGAGATCGGAGAGGACATCGGCACTCGAGCTCGATGGGCCGATACTGATACCATTCTGCGTCGACCCCGCGCTCACTCCCCGATCAAGCCGGATGCGTGTCCTCAACTCGTTGCTCCACTGCTTTCCCAACGCCCAACCCGTTTCCCCCCTTTGCGCTCCTCCTCCGACCGCTGCGCCTCCCCCTGCCCCTTCCCCTGCCCGATTCCGGTCCCGGTCCCCCTCTCCGTCCCCCTGGACCGAAACCACCTCCCCACTCTGCACCGCCACGATCCACCTCCATCCTCCCGCTCTCATCGCTGCCCTCGCAAGCTCCCTTAACACCGAGACCTGATCCCCCGCGAGATCCGGGTCGAGAACCAGCAGGAGCGCGAAGATCCACCGCGTGAGTCTCGCTGGGAGGGGGCTCGGTCCGTCCCATTGGGTGGAATTCTTTGGGTCGTCGATACCGGAGGAGCTGGAGAGGTCCGAGAGGTCGGAGAGAGAGGGCGAGGCGGGTTGGGTGGCGAGAAGACTCGAGTCGAGATCGGTCAGGGAGGTGGTGATGTGGTAGGTCAGGTGGGAGAGAATGGCCACGATTTGATCCTGGATGAGTTAGCGGTATTCGAGAGGAGTCTGCGGCAATCACGAGTGCGTGAATTGATTGAGGGCGAGGAACACGCAGAATGACCATGATAGTCGAAGAGCTTGGGAAGTCAGAAGGTCAAGTGTATGCGCCAGCGTGATGAATAGGCACATCTCTACATGGATGGACTTGTGATGGAGCTCAAGCGAAAGGCGGCGTGAGGAGCAAAACCAGACACTTGAGTTTGGGGTGGGGCGGGGGAGGGGTTGGAGTCAGACCGAGGAATGGGACAGATGGGCAGACACCACACCCCGGACGACGACGACCTCTACTCACCGTCGTGAAATCCTGCAACGCCGAGACGAGCGGTTCTCTTGGCCGATGCCTCGGTCCCTCCGGCTCGAGCACCTTCCCATCGCTCCCAACGACGAGTCCGTCCATGCTAACCGACGCGGCACCATTCGACTCCAGACCGATACTGAGGCCCTCTTCCGTATCCGCCAGTCCCGGTGTGGGCGCATTCATCATCTCCTCCTCGTCCATCGCTCCCGTCACTCCCGTCGGTCCGCCGGAAGTCATCCCCTCGCTTTCGTTGCCCTCGGTCCTCGCCACCACTCCTCTCTGCGCCTGTTTCCCCGCTCGGGCCAGTTCGGCCGGCGTGAACCGTCTTCGGGGATATCCATTGATGAACAACGGCCATTCGTATTGGTGGACATGTTGCGGGAGGTGCGGCCAGTCTGCGGGGTAGGAAAGGCGGGGTGAAGGTGGCCATCGTCCGGCGAGGTGCTACGGGCGCACGAGCGTCAGCGAGTGCATCGTGAGAGAGTGCAGCGTGAGCGAGTGTAGCGATAACCATCCTTGTATCGCTGCGTCAAGAATCCACCTGCGCGCCACTCACTTTCCGATAATTGACGAAATGCGTCCCAAAGCACGATCCCCACTCCTTCGTGGGCAGCGCAGGATGCCGAGAAGGTCCAGCAATCGCTACGGGCTGACCGTCGACCAGGGGCGCGGAGGGCGGGTACGCGCGGATTGGCGGTGTGGGTGTTCTTCGCCGATACGGGTTCGGGACGCTCGTGAAGGCTGGTAAGGCCGCGTTGGATCGGCTAGACGAGGGTGAGCGAGGAGCGAGATCGATACATCGTCAGAAAATCATGAATCTGTGGTCCCAGCTGTTATGAATATGCGACCCCAGCAGTCATGGATCTGTGATCCCAGCATGGGTTACTGGACCGAGTCTTTCGTTTGGGACTTCACCGTGATTCACACCGCACAGGGAAGCATATCACAGCGCGAGCAGCAGGCAGACGCTACGGAGCGAAGAGCGACGAAAAACGAGCAGGACGGACCAGCACGAGGGAGGAGCAACGAGCAACGAACAGCCCCAAGGCAGATCACCGAGCTAATCTGTCGTTTCCCGTACCGACTCACTTCGCTAAAGCAAGATACGTCGCCCCATCCTCCGCCTCCCCCTCGAACCCCTCTGGGAGATCCGCAACCGGCAGGGCCTGCAGACGGGGCAGGCGCTCCTGCTCGTCCTCCTCCTCCTCTGCTTCCATGGCGGCGCGGTGCCGCTTCCGGGCGGCGTTGGCTCCTGGGCGGGCCATAGGTCTGGGCGGGACTCCTAGCTCTGGTCGACAGGCGGGAGGTAGGGAATGGGCTATGCGATGCCCGAGATGAGGTGGGATGGGGAAGAATGAGAGATTTGGTTTGCCTTTTGCCGCTCAAGAGGATGGATGGGATGGGTCTCGAAATGATCAGCAAGTGGTCAGGCACAGCTATACAATTTTGATCCCGTCCGTACCCGTCGCGAACCTCCACCATCTCAATGTCTGTCCGACTTTTGCGAAAGATACAACTTGTCCTTCATCCCATTCACAAATCGCCTTTGCTGTCATGTACCGCACCTTCCCCCGATCCCTGCACGCCTCCATAAGGACTCTTCAGTCGGGTACTACCACCTCCCCGATCGAACTCCGGCTCCGCGATGGTCTCAAAGCGGCTATGAAAGCCCGGGACCGTCCGGCCGCGAACTGCCTCAAGGTTCGTCCCCTTCGCGGAGCAGGAGCAGCACGGATCGAGCCCTTGCACGTCCCAGGAGCGATGTTTCCCGTAAACGACTTCATAGCTTAGGGTCTCATGGCTGACACGCTCCCGCAGGCTGTGCTCGCCGAGGTGACCAACGCCGCGAAGGCTTCGGCGAACCCAAACGAACCAGCCAGTTCTTCCGCGGTGATCACGGCTCTGCGGAAAGGCGTCGAGAAGCGGGTGAGTGTGCTTGCGCACCATCCTTACCTGGGTCTATCTACGATCTATCTCTACGTTGAATTTTCGTCCCTGTACGAGCTAAATGTCGCCTCCCAGCGAGAAGCCGCCCTGGCCTACGCCCCAACTTCGCCGTCCCCCCATCCCGAGAATCACTCCGCCCTGACTAACGAGATCACCCTGCTCCAGTCCTTCCTCCCCAGCGCGCCCCCGCCTGAAGCACTCAAGGAGCTGATACAATCCGTGGTGGACTCTCTGGAGGAGGGTGTGCGGGGGAGCAAAGGCGCGGTGGGCGTGGTGATGAAAGGCGTGATGGAGAAGTTGGGGGAGTCAGCGGCGGGCGCGGATAGGAAGGAGGTGGGGAGGATCGTGGGCGAGTTGCTGAAGAAGTGAGGGATGATAGGTGTGGGACAGAATGAGAGTGAGGGGATGCCGTGGGCTGAAGTGGACGGCATGGATCGTACTGCATTGCATAGCATGGATTGACGAGGTCAGAGCGAGGTTTGTGACCTAGCCTGGACTGCGGCTGTTGGTTCAGGTCGTGCAGAGCTCAGCCGAAAGCCCACTCCGATTCGCCGGGACGTCGCATCGACTGATCCTTCGTTTTGCATAGACTGTATACCAGCCTAGGGCGGCCAGGCTGTCTACAACGGGCGCGCCCGAGTCCACTCTTGAGCTTGTCACGCCCTCTCGATCAGCTCTACAATCCTTCTGCCAAACGACTCTGTCGACCCGTTCCCTCCCATATCCGGCGTCAGCTCGTCCCCACCCGTCTCCAGCGCCTTTTCGATCGCGCTCAGCATCCCGTCTGCCGCCTCCCGATACCCGAAATGCTCGAGCATCATCTGTCCCGCCCAAATCATCCCCACCGGATTGGCGATTCCCTTCCCGTATATATCCGGCGCACTACCGTGCACCGGCTCGAACAAGCTTGGAAACTTTCCCTCGGGGTTGATATTCGCCGAAGGTGCTATCCCTATCGTCCCGGTACAAGCCGGTCCGAGGTCAGAGAGGATATCGCCGAAGAGGTTGGAAGCCACGACGACGTCAAAGTGTTGTGGTCGCAACACGAAGTGGGCAGTGAGAATATCAATGTGGAACTTGTCCACGTTGACGTTGGGGTATCGTTTCGCTGCCTCCACAACGCGAGTATCCCAGTATGGCATTGTGATACTTATGCCATTGGACTTGGTTGCGCTCGTCAGGTGCTTCTTCGGTCGTCTTTCGGCCAGGTCAAAAGCGTATTGCAAGACCCGATCGACCCCGATACGAGTCATGACAGTTTCTTGAATGACCGTCTCTCGTTCCGTTCCCTCGAAGATCTTCCCGCCAATGCTCGAGTACTCCCCCTCGGTGTTCTCGCGTACCACCCAGAAATCGATGTCGCCAGGCTTCCGATCGGCCAGCGGGCACTTGACTCCCGGCATGAGCCTACACGGACGGAGATTGACGTATTGGTCGAACTCGCGCCGGAACTGCAGGAGGGATCCCCACAGCGAAACGTGATCCGGCACCTTGTCAGGCATGCCCACCGCGCCGAAGTAGATGGCATCGTAGCCTGACAGCTTGGACTTCCAGTCAGGAGGCAGCATGTGACCGGAGGAGAGGTAGAGGTCGCATGAGGCCCAGTCGCCAAAGTCGTCGAGCTGGAGGTTGAGGCCGTACCTGGGCATCGGCGTGAGCGACGATTCATCCTAAACTATAGAGCAGAGGAGGTCTGGACAGTGGGAGAGTGAGATGGATTAATGAGCGAGTGGACCGTTAGGAAGGGGGGAAGAGGAACACAGGTCCCGGTGACGAGATCCTGAGAGCGGAACCCAGAAGCCACGAAGCTACTCCGCACATCGCGAAGCTTCATCATGTCGCCGAGGTCGAGACACAGACGCATGAGAAGCCCTCGGAGGAGCACCTATTCGTCTACTTCGCGTCCGACCCTCGCTCACCTCTTCGCTGCGGCCCGAAGGCACGCCAGCCCCTGTGGCATGACCTCCTTCCCGATCCCATCACCTGCGATGACAGCGACCTTGAGCGGGGCTTGCGGATCGCGGGGCATGCTGAGCAGGTTGGGGAGTAAAGGGTCAGACTGTAGTAGAGAGGTTGCTTGAGAGGGTGTTGTGTCAGTCGATCGAGTGGAGGCGTTATCTATTCTGAGCGTTCAGAGCGAGGGAAGAGCGATGGATGAATTGTGTTCATGTGACCGCTGCCATCGGGCCGGCACAAACGGCCCGGAAGGAGGCTCATCTTGACGTTCCTCACTCGCTCCCTTGGTGGGAAGTTGTACGATCCGCCACAGCAGATCAGCGAAGAGATAGAGTGAGATGGTGTAGGAAGAGGTGCATGCAGGCGTACTATCGACCAGAAGATCATCGAGAGAGGAAGTGAAAGTACGAGTACGAGCACCGTGGTAATCTTATGTCTGTCATCGGCAACCGTCGGAGGAGGCCGAAAACGACAACGAAAGCGACAGCGAGATTGCTGAGCAGCTGGGCTGCTTCTCCATTCCGATCTTCAACCCACACATACATCTTTTGACCTCCCAGTCTCCACTTGCCCAGGGATAGTCGGGATAAAACGACTTCCGCACCGTCACTCCCGACATGGCGCTCAACTTTGCAATCGCGCCGGCCGTGGAGGGCACTAATGCCCCGCCGTGAGTACTTGTGTTCAAGGCCTCGACATGGATGATTTACTCTTCAACCTCATGTGTCGTACACCATTCTCTCGCATGCTGCCTCACGCGAAGCACATTCTGGCATGGTCTGCCCAACCACTCGCGCTGTGCTCCGCTGACGCCAACACGGCAGCATACCGAAGGCGCAAGCCTGGGCCCGATCGTACCTCTCCAACTCGCCTTCTCTCCCGCTCCTCGACCTCTCGCAAGGTGTCCCACGGGATGCACCGCACCCTGCTGTCCTATCAGCTCTGGCAGACGCCTCTTCCGATCCATCCTCGGCGCGATATGGGCCGATCCTTGGCGAGCCGTCTCTGCGCGAGGCGGTAGCGGAGGAGATCCGGGTGCAATATGGCTTGCAAGGCCATTCAGCTCCAAATGGCAATGGACACGGCGAGGACCCGAAACCGACTTTGACCGCTGAGAACGTGGGGATCACGACCGGGTGCAACATGGCTTTCCTCACTCTGCTCATGGCACTCTGTCCGCCTGGCTCTTCCATCCTCCTCCCCCTCCCAGCATACTTCAACAACTCGATGTGTCTCTCCCTCCAGTCCGTCACGCCCCTGCACATCCCCACCGACCCGAGCAACTCGTTCCTCCCCGACATATCCGCCGCGCGGGCCCGGTTGCTCAGCGCAGATGGGAAGTCGGTGAGGATGATCGTGCTGATCACGCCGAATAACCCGACGGGGAGCGTGATGCCCCCGAAAGTGATTCGGGAGTGGTACGACCTCGCGAGGGAGTTTGGGGTGGCGCTCGTCCTGGATGAGACGTATCGGGATTTCGTGGAGGGCGAGGGTGGTCAGCGGGGGAAGCCGCATGATCTGTTTGGATTGGATGACTGGGGGAGCACGCTGGTGTCCCTAGGCAGCTTCTCGAGTGGGTGTTGAAGACCGTCTGGTCTGTCATCGTTCGGCGTCTGCGGTATGAGGGAGCAGCGCTGAAAGCTGACGTCTTACAGAGGGATACAGAATACCGGGACATCGACTAGGCAGCATCATCGCTGCCCCGGCACTTCTCAAGCACATCACGACCATCTGTGATTGCATGCAGGTGGGTTGGTTTCGTACTCGAGCTCCCGCTCCTTACACAACTCTTTCCTCGCAACTATCTTAGCTGCACTTTTTCTCCTCGACCTGTCCGCTTCCTATCACCCTTCCCCTTCTGCCCTGCCTGTCTCAACCATCACTGACGTTTCCCCCGCCCAGATATGTGCCCCTCGACCACCTCAAATCGCGCTCGGTCCCCTCCTCCCTGCCCTCAGGCCGGACCTCCTCTCGTCGTCCTCCGCTCTCTCATCCCGCCGCCGCCTCTTCCACAAGACCATCGACTCCGTCCCAGGCTGGTCGGTCGCTTCCTCCGGAGGTTTCTTCGCGTACGTCTCCTACCCCCTCGAATACGTCACGTCGGGCACCGTCATCGGGAAGACACGGAAACTTGGGAGCGAGGACGTTGCGCGTGAGCTGGCAAGTTGCGTTGGAGTGATCACACTCCCCGGGGCGTTTTTCATGCCGGATCTAGGGAGTCCGGACTGGGAGGGTTTGAAGGGAGGAGAGCAACTGCAGGAGGATAGGTGGTTACGGTGAGTCTATCGAGTGACGAGTGGGGAGTGGGAGGGAGGGCGAGTAGTACATGAGCTTACGATGCAGATTCGCGGTGGCGAACGTGGATGACGAGGTGGTGGTCCAGCTCGGACCGAGACTGAGGAGGATGAACGAGCTGATGGGTATGATCGACGAGTGAGTTGTTGAGGGGCAACAGCAGCAGCCGAGAACCAGTGTATGTGTAGACCGCAGATATCCATAGATGCAATCAACAGGATGACTAGATGATACCGAACGGAGGGCAACAACCATGCTCATTATTACCCTCAACACCTACACCGATGCCAAGTCGCATTCTACGCCGTTCCCGCCGCCGCCGACCCTGCTTCTTTCGCCTGTTTTTCAATCAACCGCCTCCGCGCCTCGAGGATCATCCTCTCTTTCCTCTCCTTGAGCTCCCTCTCCCTCTTCTCCTTCGTGTCCTCCCACTTGCCACCGCTCATTGCGGCAGCCCCTCCGCCTCCCACCCCATTGGCGCTCCCGTTGGTCGCGCCGGCGCTGTTCGGCTCAACCTCCTTGCCTTTACCCTTTTCCAGGGAGCTGAGACGGGAGGAGAGACCGTAGCGGTCGATGAGTGATCGGGCGGGTTTGGAAGATGATTTGGAGGATAAGCCGGGAGTGGGAGAAGGTGGGGCTGATGGGGGGTTGACAGTTGGGGGGAGGAGTGATGTGGGGATCTGGAAAGATGGAGGGGGCTAAGCGAGTCAGCGATCGTGTGATTGCAGGAGAACGTGGATTGTAGACCAATGGCGAGAGGGGAAGTTTGAACGGGTATGGGTATGCAGCGTGGACGTGGACGTGGACACGGCAGACGTACCACCGGAAGGAAACCCCGTTCGAGAATCTCCTCGCTCGTCGCTTGTGTCGAACGGGTTTTGGATAAGTGGTAAATAACGTTCGACACTGGCACGTCCGGGAAGGCCGAATGGACCGTGGCGACCTAGAGTCATGTCAGCCGCGACTTCGCTTGAGAGCGCCGAGTGAAGGGGCGGGAGGACTGCAGTGGCGGCCCACGCGCCGAGGGGGACGTACCATCGAGGGCGTCACTCCTGGAATACCATCACCCGGTGCTCTTGGTGTCTCTGTGACCCGGTCAGCACAGAAGCCAATCTCTTGCACTCGCATCAACCGAGCTCCGCGATCTCTGGATGAGCCGACCGGCTGACCCGCGGAGAGCCCACCGACCAGCCGATCGGGAACTCAGCACGTCGGGACGGCACTTACTCGACCCGGTGAGCCAGCGGATCACGACCCACACGACTCCGATGACGAGTATCGCTGGCAGGACGTCTTCCATCGCCATGGCGGGTGTGTTGTTGCAATGGGCGGATGTTATGGAAGGAAGGAAGATGGTGTTGTTGCGGTGTCGCGTGAGGAGAGAGAGAGTGACCGAGCCTCGTCGCCGCTGTGTCTCCGATTGTTGCCAGGCACGTCGTTGTCGCTTCCCGCTTTTGATCCCGTCTTCGCAACCACCGACTCGGTTCGACCCGACGCCGACTTTTCCAAAGATACCTACCCATTCGCATCACATCTTCACATCTCCCCCTCACTCCTGCTCGCATCTCAGACCCTACGCCATGTCTTCCTTCGGCACGCTCTTCCGCGTGCACACCTACGGCGAGAGCCACTGCAAGTCTGTCGGGTGCATCATCGATGGTGTGCCTCCGGTACGTCGTCGGGACGGCCACCCTCGGTCTCGTCTCTCACTGCGCACCCACGTTCTCAGTGTGCAGGCTGATGCTCCATCGTAGGGACTCAGTCTCACCGAGGAGGACATCCAAGTTCAGCTCTCCCGACGAAGGCCTGGTCAGAGCGACATCACTACCGCTGTGCGTGACGTCTCCATGAACCGTTCTTGCCTGATGCCTTGACCATGTCTTTGTCGTCGGCTGATGAGCTGACCCACCTCAGCGCTCCGAGTTCGACCAGGTCCACCTCCAGAGCGGTACCGAGCACGGCGTGACTCTCGGTACACCCATCGGCCTTCTCGTGCAGAACAAGGACCAGCGCCCTCACGATTACGCCGAGACGGACCTCTACCCCCGACCGTCCCATGCGGACTACACCTATCTCGCGAAGTACGGCGTCAAGGCGTCGTCCGGCGGCGGCCGGGCATCGGCGCGAGAGACCATCGGCCGTGTCGCCGCAGGAGCGATCGCGGAGAAGTACCTCAAGGAGGCGTTTGGCGTGGAGATCGTGGCGTTCGTGGGAAGCGTGGGCAAGGTGGCGTTGCCGTATGCCCACGAGGAGGATGAGGTGCTCGGAAAGGAGTACCTCGACCTCATCAAGACGATCACGAGGGCCGAGGTCGACAAGGAGATCACGAGGTGTCCCCACAAGGAGACGAGTGCCAAGATGGAAGAGGTGAGTGAGGCGTGGTGCACATCTACTCATGTTCCGAAAATCGCATCTGCATCTATCTTTCAAACAAGAACCAGGTGGAGAGGGCGTTCCAATGCCTCACCTACTCTGCTTCAATTGTTCAATGCCTTCATAATGACCTGCCTGCTTTCTCCGTCGCCTGCCCCCTTTCATCGAGTATTCGACTTGTTGCCTTCCCGTCTCTGCACGATGGCTAGCACCATCTTCCAGCGCGCCGTCTTACACCCCAACCAACCCCTTGCTAACCCCTATCCAGGTCATTCGCGCCGCCAAGGCCCGCGACGACTCTCTCGGCGGCACCGTCACCTGCGTGATCCGTCACTGCCCTCTCGGACTCGGCGAGCCTGCCTTTGACAAGCTCGAGGCTGTGCTCGCGCACGCGATGCTCTCCATCCCTTCTACCAAGGGCTTCGAGATCGGCTCGGGTTTCAGGGGATCGACTTTCCCCGGAAGCCAGCACAACGATCCGTTCGTGGATGGCACGCATGGCGTGACGGGGGAGAAGCAGCTCCGGACGACGACGAACTGGAGTGGAGGTATCCAGGGCGGGATCTCGAACGGGGAGGATATCTATTTCAGGTGAGTGAAGCGACCACGGTGAAGGTGAAACCGGTGCATACTATCGGTACAAACTTCCGTCCACATCCTGTTCATATCCCGTCCACATCCCGGGGACCTGAAGACGTTCAGAGGTCTCTGATAGCTCTGCAAAACCGTTGTGGCGACGACAGAAACTGATCTGTATGCTTAGGATCGCGTTCAAGCCCCCAGCGACAATCTCGCAGGAACAGGCAACGGCTCGGTACGACGGATCATCCGGCGTCCTCGCCGCCAAGGGACGACACGACCCATGCGTCGTGCCCCGTGCCGTGCCCATCGTCGAGACCATGGCGGCGTTGGTCATCATGGAGTGAGTCGAGCGAGTCGAGCGGGTCGAGCGAATCGAGCGATTCGCGTCTTTAACGCGACATTACTTCAATCTGTCCGCTCCGTTTCTTCGTCGATTTGTTGCTTGATCGCCACGCTGCTTCGTCGATTCGCTCCTTGGTCGCTTCGTTGCTTCTCGCTTCGTTGCTTCGTTGCTCCATTGCTTTGGTGTTCGATTGTTCTGTCGTCGCCGTTCCGCACCCACCACGCTAATCCTCCCTCAGCATGGTTCTCCAGCAGAACGCCCGCCGGACAGCCGCTTCGCTCTTGCCCCCCTTGACCCACCTCCCGCCGGCGATGGTGATTCCGGGCAAGTCCACCGTCCAGGCGGTTTCGAGCGGCAAGGCACAGGGAGAGGCGGTCCAGGACCAGAAGGTTGGCGAGGAGTGAACGGGGCGAACGGAGTGAATAGAGCGGACTCAAATGAGGGATAAGAGATAGGGAGAGGCCGGGCGTAGAGTTTGGGGATCACTGTTTATGCATGGGTCGGATCTGATGTCTGGGGGCTCTTTCGGGCTTACCCTCAAGCCTCATCAAGCTCGTTCTGTATTCGCCATCGTTCTAGCAGAGCTCTGTGCGAGTCATCCGCCGCTGTGCCAAGCTCAGATCCTCGTGAACCAAGAATGAGCTGGGCAGCGTGCACCGACTCGGTGGCACCAGGGGTCGGGACTCATGATGGGCGTCCGGGATGTACTTGTACATGCATGAGGTAGTAGGATATACATGTGCTTGGTAACGGGGGTTCACGCGGATGCCAATGGAAGGTGAAAGAGCAAACATCTACGACTACCCTGCTACTCCTTCCCTCTCTCTGCACGAATAATATGCGAGCCGAACCTCCTTGGGTGCCAATCATCACTGTGGAAGAGGCAGAGACAACGTCCCTCCAACCTTCTTCCTTAGCACTTCCAACTTGCTTCTCAAACTCTCCCTCTTCCCCTCAGCCCTGACTACCACTGCCTTCGTCTGTCCCAAGTCCTCGCCACGGCCACTCTCACTCCCGTTCCCGTTCCCATTCCCGTTCCCGTTCCCGTTCCCAGTCCCAGTCCCAGTCCCGTCACCCGCCTCCCGAAGCCGCCTCGATCCCTCGGAAATGTCATGCTCCAACTTTGTCATCTCCCTATCCCAAGATGTGATGCGTTGGTACGCCTTGTGGAATGAAACCAAGGGCATAGTTCCTCCGCCGGCGAGATATCGCGTGTGTATGTCGTTGATGTGCAACTTCGATTTCTTCGATTTCTGACCGGGGGCGGGGCCGGTCGCACCCGTCGGAACCGGCGGGTCCGATACGGTCGCAACCGCAGCGTGGGTGGGAGGAGCCGTAGTCGTAGTCGGGGGACGTGCGGGGCGGGACGGATGGGAAGCACGGGTGATGGGTCGAGCAGGAGGCAGCTGCGGGGGCGGCAAGAGCATCTCGACAAACTCGGACATATAGTCAGGGTTGGCCTGCGGATCGGAGGAAGTGACAACTGCAACAGATGTCGCGTCACCGAGGCTCACTGGACCGTGATCGACGTTAGGCGCGGATGCGAGAACGCTTGTACCGCCATTCGTCTTCGCCGTCGCCGCTGCGGCGGCAGCCTTGCCCTTCTTCTGCTTCTTCGGCACCACCGGAGTATCCGCAGTAGCATCCGAAGTCCCCCGCGGACGCTTGGCCGATTTTGGAACCGAGTCATTCGAGGTCCCCGAGCCACTCGGGCGGGGTTGGGCATGTGGCTGCGCCTGCGCTTGCCCTGACCCCCGAGTCCTCTGCGCCGGGGTCGTTGCCGTTCCCTTTGCCATTGCGTCTCGCTGCTTTGCCTCTCTCCGTCTCTCCTTCTTCTCCAGCCTCGCGGCCTGCCTCCCCGTTTTGGCGTTGACGTTCGATTCCTGCACCCCGTTCCGCCGCGCTGCTCCATTCCTCTCGTTCGCAACCCTCTGTCCTATCGACAACATCCTTTCATCACTCGGATGCTCAAACGGTCTAGTGCCCATCGATGCCAGATCGGATCGTGCGGGATCTGCCATGGATAGTTGCCTTCCGTTAGGCAGCGGCATCGGCATCGGATCCGGCGCGAGTTCACGAAGCGCTTTCGCTGCCCCGAGAAGGTTTTCGCGCTGTTGGGAAGTCAACGGCGAGTTATCACCTGGGGGACAAAGACGGGACGCGGCGTCTTGGAGATAGAGAGAGACGTCGACGGCTCTGAACGTACGCCACGAGTCCATGAGCACCGGTTCCGGTCGGTCGGAATTCGACTTGGGCTTGGACTGCGGTTGCGAGGGCGGTCTGGGCTGCGATTGCGACTTTGGGTTCTGCTCGGAGGCCTGCGATTTCGGAGCACGGTCACCGGTACCGGAAGCAGGTTTGGTAAGAGGAGGGAGGAGCCACTCGGAGCTGTCGACGAAATCGTCTTGTCCCGCCGTACCGTCAACAGGAGCGGATGGTGAGTAGCGAGATGCCGGGGCCCTAGGCGGGTCTCGTGGTGACTGCTTTCGATGTCTTCCAGAGATCTCTCCTAGCTCGTCAAGATCCTCGCCAGAGGGCTGGGGCGTCCCTTCGCTCGATAGCGGCAAGGGCTGACGAGAAAGCTGATTGGGTCCAGGCGACATATCCGAGGTGTCAAGCCCAATGTCCAGCTTGATACCCTTCCGCGTAAGCGCCGCCTTGCCTCGGTTAATCCAGTGCCGCAGGACATTCGGATCGGCGAACCAGTGATCGAAAGTTTCGTGGGAAGGCAGCGATTCAAGCGTGAGTTCCGCGTCGACGGCGGTGGAGGCGGGCTCGTGGGTGGAGGAGTCACCGATTTTGAGTGATGGCGGGTAGAGCAGGGTAAGTCCGCCCGCTCGAACCCACGCAGGGACGTTATCCACCCCTCGCAGATCCTCCAAGATACCGATCGCCCCGAGAAGGATCTCATCCAGTCCATCATGCGTTGCCTCGGGTTTTGCCTGGAGTCGCAACGCTGCGTCCCGGCTGGTCTGGAATGCCGTGCGCTCGAATTCCGGTATGACGATCTGGTTCCACGGCTGAAAGATGGCTTTGAGAGGCGAGTCGTCTAGGAGAATGATGTTGGACTCGTCGAATGAGTGAGGTGAAGGTCGGTCTTCGCTCTCCTGCTCCGAGTTTGGGTCGGCGACGGTCGGCTGAAAATGCTCGGCGACCTTGCGGAGGTCCTTGAATGTCTGCACCTTGTTTCCTAGTCGATGAGCACGAGCCGCGTCCGGACTAACACTCCGTCGCAACTCACCATATTCATGAGCGTTGAGCCCCATCCGGTCTCTCGCCCAAACGCCCGTCAGACGACCTTCGCCTCTCTGCAATCTCTGCTCCTTCACTTCGTCACCCTCCTTCTCCCATACGCCCTCAATCCACCGACTCCCAAATGTAGACTCCACCATCGCCCTCACGTTGTGCGGCTGGGCAGAGGACCACACAAAGACCTCGTATGGTCTCGCCGGGGCGGACGTTTCGCCGGAAGATGTTGGTTCGGGGAGGAAAAGATATTCGAGGAAACACGAGAGGTAGGGGCGTGGATATGATTTGCGCTTCGTACCGGTCTGCTTGTTACGATAGACCAGAGCGCCGTTGAGATCCAGTACGAGGAGTTTTGGTCCGACGGGCTTGGACCCAGCCTGGTCGCTTTCATTGGGAGGTGGAAGTTTTCCGGTATTGCGTGAGAGCGCGATGTACTCCGCTGGGGGCAGTGTCGGTATGAATGGCGATGGAGAGCGTGATGCACGTCGGAAAGGTGGTTGCGGAGACTTGATATGTTCCGGTATAGGCGCGGACGAAGCTCCGCCTCGACGTTGTGGAGGGACGTAGGCGGATGGCTCGGCGGATCCTTCTCGCGAGATATCTCGGCTCGGACCAGCGGAGGATTGAGGGGAACGACGATGGGAGTGGGAATGAACATCTCTACAATGCGGAGCTGGCGGCCTCAGTGGGAGCGAGGGAGGTATCCGAGTAGTGGCAGGCGGGGGAGCCCAATGGTTCGGATCCCGGGAATGGACATTGAGGAACCGAGGAGGACTTGGATCGTCGTCTGGCCGATACCGATCATATCCTCCAGAGCGGTACGTATCATAGCCTCCTGGTCGATACGTATCTTCGCGAGGGTCCGGACCGGGACCAGGACCGGGACCGGGACCGGGGCGATACAGATCCGGTCCTCGGCTCCACTTCTTCCTCTCGTCCCGGTCTCGTTCCCGTTCCCAATCCCACAGATCATTCTGGGTACGGCTCAAGCTCTGACTTGGCCCCCCGCCGCCGCCCACGTGTTGGTACTGACCGACAATCCATTGCCTCTCTCTCTCCGAAGCGAGGTACGCCTCGTACTCCTCCGGATGCCTGAACGGTCTGTATTCCGCTGGACCCCTTCTCCCCCATTCGATGGGCGAACGGTGATACGGCACGTCCGGGGGAGGGAAGGGCCGCCTCGACATGGCGGAGTGGACGATACCGTCAGCCAACGCCGGGGTGTTGGATGGGATCGGTGAAGAGATGCTTCCGGATAGAAGCGATTCAGAGCATGGTCGATTTGGAGACGGGAAAGATCGAATGGATGCGGGCAAGCTGGATTTGGGAGGACGCATGCGATTGATGAGGATGGAAGGGAAGGTTGAGAAGCAAGCAACGGAAGATGAGCAGAGAGCAGGAGAGCTTCTGAGGATGACGTGGATTTAAAGTCGCGTCGGACGCGAGTGACTTTGGTTCGTGGTGGCGAGCGAGCTTCTTCAACTGCATCTCACTTGGTGTTGACCCGAGCTGAGCATTGGAACATCATGAACATCATGCCCGCAGGTTCAGGATCAAAAGGACGTCCTACTCCCATCCCTGCAATTCTGGCGACGCCCATTTCCTACCTCACAGCCTCATAACTGTATATCGGGATCCATCCTTGCGTGAACCATCCCGTATACATAGCCTACCCGACAGCCATCCACAGCGCACTGTCGTTTGCAGTTGCGGGCGAATTGGACCAGGACTCTACAGTGTCTATGACCTGACGCAAGCTCGATGACGATGTGGAATCGACACAAGTATCAGTACAGGAGCAGTCATGACCATGAGGTCGCCATGTCTGCGAAAGAGTGTCATTGGAAGGTAGTGGAGATGAAATCGCCACCGGCTAACCCACTTTGTCCGTACTGCACGAGTGTTCAGTATCTTCACGTTGTACTCTGCGCAGCTCCCAGCTCCCAATTTCATCTTCCTCCTACCTTATCTTCTCTCGACCTTGCACCTGTACATACCTCTTTCCTCAACTCCAACCCTTGTTCCTCTTGTGTCGCCTTCTCTTCATCTCACCCTGTTGCTTGTCCCCCGGCCTCCTCCTACGCATACATACTCTTCGAGGTATACTCTCCCCCGCTCTTTCCCCGTTGATTGGGGCTCACATCTCTCGTCCCCCGCCATCTCTCAGAATTCTGTTCGGATCGAGCCGATATGGGCGAGCCTGTGCCGGAGGAGTCACATGGGAGCCCGGGCGACTCGCTCTGGGTAGACGTCCCAGCTACACAGGACTCACTGGAACTTCGCCCCCTACCGCCCCCGGCCCCCACCGAGGCCGAGACATTACCTTCCAGCGAGGCAATGATTACGGTGGAGCACCCAGTTGATGGACAGGACGGGGAGTCTGCGGCCGAGCAGGAGAGAACAGAACTTCATCAAGCAGGTGAGTGGTTTCTGACGACGGACCCAGGCCAGGAGGCGCCGGAGTGCAGTCAACCTCATGATGGGCGCGAATCTCATCTCCCCTGGCTCAGCCCATCCGTCATCGTCTGCACCGGCCCCCCACACGCCACCCAATCAGATGAGCTCCCTGCGTTCATCCGACCCAGGCTACACCAGCACCTCAACGCCCGGCCTCACGCAGGACAACACCCCCGCGACCTCGCGATACATCGCGACCCCTCCAGATCTTCAGAATGCTTTGAAGTTCAGCGCGAGCAGTCAAGCTCCAACATTTCTCCTGGGAGCTCGACTCCTCATGAACCGCTTCCCTCGAAATCCGCCCGTGCAGACTGAGCTCCCGTATGGGTGAGTTTGCTAGCGCCGAACGACCGTGTTCAGCTCGAGCTCGAGCTCACGCCTCAGTCTGGCCGGAACACAGCACTTCGTGTCCGATCGGGGAAGACTGGTGTGGAGCGATGGTGGTCACAGTCTCTCTGGCACTTTCGGGATCATTTACACGGTGAGCGGAGAAGCAGCGAGGCGTCGTTGGACCATCAGTCTTGCTAATGACGGCAGGATACCTTGGAGCGACCACCGCCCGTTATGACGGTCAAGGTCTTGTCGAATTCCGAAGCGCGGCTCCTACCGCGCAGAAGGGAAGAGTACATATATCGCAGTGAGTACCCTACAACCAGTTCTCTGACTACATGGTCGCTCAGAATGTGGAAAGAGGGGGACATTCAGAGCTGGCTGATGATATAAAGATCTCGACAACTTGAACCCGGATCGAGAGCACATACTCTCCTTCTACGGTTCTTTCGACTATCCAGACAGCCGAGGGCCCTGCGCGATCGTTCTGGGAGTGAGTTCAAAGCGTTACAAGTATCAGAGGAGACACTTTACTCTACTGTACCGATCTCCTGAGGCTGAACCCCATCCTGACCCGTTCAGAAGTGTACCATCACTCTATCCGACGTACTGCAGGCCCACTATAACCGCATCACTTGGTACCCGTCATGGAGAGAGAAGCTGCCAGAATTCTTCACGAAGATTGCTATATCGGGAATACTGATGGTGGGTGGTCCACAAATCGCCCTCCGACCCTCGATTGGCATCGCAGCTGACAAAGTATCTCCATCTCCACAGGGACTACGATTTCTCGCCGATAAGTCCATAGGACACCGCTCTCTAAGACCGGAACACGTGGTCATCAGTCTCGACGAACCGCGGCAGGGCATGGTCACCGCCAAACTGGCCGATTTCACGTGCGCCTCTAATCTCTCTCTGACTAAACCTGCGCAAGTGAGTGAATCCTTCTCACCACGTTGTCAGTTTGTGGACTGGACGCTATCCTCAATATCGACCACACCAAAGATTGGCAGATCCGCTCATTCGTGCAGCAACCCCCCTTGACGTTTACTCCCCCCGAGGTCGTGTTCGCCGGTGTGAGCTTCAACCAATCCTCCGACGTCTGGTGCGCGGGCTGCATGTGAGTGAATTTTACGAGACAGACTCACATGAAGAGGTGCGATGACCGGTCATGGTAGCCTGGCACATATGCTTATGGGCAACCAACTCTGCTCGGCAACTACAAGGCAGAATTACATGGTGTCCTTTCGCCCGTGTATGTCGTGGGAGGTGTGGTTCACGGAAAAGATCTGGACCAACCAGTCGGTGCGTCAGGGCGGCAATTGGGACGAGGTATTTGCATCTTCACTGACGATGCTTATCGCAGAGACCTGAAAATTGGACCAAGTTGACGCCGTCTACCGCCTCGTTCATGTACGAGAACGATTGGGGCCACGATCGGAGCGCCACTTCGCTCTTGCGGTACCTGTTGCAGTTTCGACCGCTGTCACGGGCCTCGGCGGCGGACGCTCTGGGCATGCCCTATGTCCGCTTTGGAGCGTATGAGAGGATGCATGCGCGGGTGTGGCTCATGGATCTGTTATGAGCGGCTGGTACATGTACTGTGTCTGTTTCTTCGTAGATACGCCGGTGGACGATGGTGGGAGCGCCGTGACGACTGGCCTCGACTTGTGCTCCGTGGCGGGCTGAGCCTGTTTCTTGAGCTAGGGAATGCGTTTTTGTAGATGCGACTGCAGTTTGACTAATAGTGCCGAATGCAGATTGTGTTTGTACCTGCGCGTTCAATGCCCTCTCTGCTCCGCCGAAACGTTTGAGGTGCCATAGCGTGTAGAATCACATCAGACTCGCACAGTCTTGCTCGGCCAGGATGCCCAGTGGTATGCAAATCGCCACCGCCTCTGTCAACTCCTCAACCTGCTTCTGTGCTTCAACCACTCATCCAAACTTGCGCCCTCACTTCCCTTCTACCACTTCTACGCAGCTACTACGTACTTGAGCATCCATCCTATCGACCGCCGACCTGTGCCACTGCCGCACCGCTTCCTCCTTCACGCTTAGTATACATACACTCTGCGCGAAACGCTTCGGCTTCCCCCACCTGCCGATCTGCACGATCACGATGAGCACCACCCAGCCCTCCGACGGAACGGCCGCGGCGTTGTCCGCGTCCGACAACTCGCTGCCCGCACCTCCTCGGGAGTTCTGGCAGCCCCAGGAGTTTACCGCGCTGGAAGAAGACAAGAGGTGAGCCGACAAGCCTGTCTCGGCGTCCACTGACCACCTTCCGCCCCAGACTCGAGAAGCTCGACGGGTTCACGCTGGTCAACATGACGAACCGAATGGGCGCTGTTGGCCCTAGGCTAGGCAAAGGGAGCCATGGGGTCGTCTACTCGGTGAGTGTGGGCGAAGGGCCGGTACAGGGTGCTGGACACGGTTGAAGGCCTTCTTTGGCTGACCTGTGTGTGTCGTAGTGTATCAAGGACACCGACCCGGACAAGCTCGTCGCGAGGAAGGTCATGCGAAGAGACGCCGAGTGCAATACCCTTCCCGTAGAGTCCGAGACTATCAGGTGTAAGTCCGCTGGTCCCCTATGCGGCCCCTGCGCCGGCTGTACCGCGGTAACACCGTTCATGCTGACCGTACGACCCTCGCAGATCTCGCGAACCGGGAACACCTCTACCCCGGCTGGGAACATACCGCCGGGATGATCACCGAGTTCCGACGTCTGTCAGACGATGAGTTTGTGACCTGGGCGATCGCTCTGGAAGTATGTGCCCCTGCCCCTGCTCCGGCCCCTGTTCCTGGTCCTGCTCCTGCCGCTGCCCGTTCCCCCTTGCCATCTCACCGAGACGCCAGCGGCTGCGGGTCGAGCTTGTTTCCCGCTGATGGATTGCGTAGTACTGCGATACAAACCTTGATTCCTTATCGAACTTCAACAGCCCATGGTTGTACGAGAACACGGGATCTTTCGGACTCCCCATCCCCCTCACCAAGATCATCATGTCGGGAATCCTCAAGGTACGCCCAGCGTGCACAACCCACGGTGTACACACCGAGCACTGTGGGTAAGGGCGCTGATACCCGCTTAGGGCTTGGACTTCCTCAGTTCATGCGGCGTGGTACACCGGGATATCAAGCCCGATAATGTCCTCATCAACTACTGGCCGCCGATAGCCAAGTTGACGGATTTTGGCCTGTCCACGCGCCTGGACCAGCACACCGTCACGTATCATGATACTCTCGCCCACGTGAGTGCAGCGCCGTCATCACCACTTCCTATTGCCTGATTGGTCTCGTTCCGGTGTCTGTGTCATGTCACGCAGTACCGCCGTTCCCGCGGGTTGGCGTTGACATCATGGGGCGATCCCGAAGTGCGGCCACATCGCCTACCGCCCGCCCGAGGTCGTCCGCAGGTTCGACCAGCGCAGTCCTGTTGTCGATATCTGGGGTGCAGGCTGTTGGTGAGTCCGCAACGTTTTATTCCCGGAGTGTTCGTCTCCCCACTCTAACACACAAGTATGGATAGTCTCGCCTACATGCTCACCGGATTTCATCTCTCCTTGGCCCGCTCCGAGGCGGACGATTGGTTCGATTCGCTCGACGGGTGGATGACGCTCAGTCCCGGCTTCAAGTTTACCGTCAGGAGGATGGTACGTGTTCGGCGACTCGTCGTCTCACATCACCTGTATTTGTACTGGTACTGCAGGTGCCGCAATCATGTACTCGTACAGTACGAGAAGAGCTGACCTCCGAAATGTAGGCTCCCGATTCGTGGCCCGTGGCCGGGGAATTTGACGTCGTGTTCAACTTCGAAACGCCCGAGAACAGAGACGCGATCCACTTGCTCCGTGACCTCCTCCAGTTTCGTCCTGACTGCAGGATCTCAGCCGCCTGGGCACTGGGATACGGCTTGGTCAAAGACGCGGCGGAACACGAGAACGCGGCGTGGAGGTGGTTACGCTCGATGTTGATGAACCGGCCTCCACCGAGAATCCAGGATGAGGGGTGGAAGCAGTGGCTCAACATGTCCCCGACGAGGTAGGCGAGTGTGCAAAAGCAGCTTGTGGTGTACTTGTCCCCTGTACATAGATGTGTGGATTCGCGGTGCTCCACACCTAGGTCACCTGTACATGTTCGTACCGATTGTGGACCTCCGCTGTATTGTCTCTGGTCGCTCGAGCTCGCCAGACGGTCGAAGGGTTGTTGTCGTACTTTAGCTTCCAATGGCGTCCCTCCTGCGGAGGATCCAACTTCATCATCATGCATCTGTTCCTTGTATGAAGCAGAATTGGGCGTCGGGCTATACATGACCTCTACCCGGCACAGTAGGAGACAAGCCGCAACAGGTCGCCCATGATCCATCATGCCACACACCTGTCGCGGTGCCACCGCTCGTTTGCCACCTCCGTCAGCGTGAATGCTTTTCTTTCCTTCCCACTCACTCGCCAACTTCATCTCTCCCACCACATCTCCGTCCTCGCTTTACACAACGCCTCAGTCACGCTTCCTCGAGGTTCAGTCTCCCATTTCTTCCCCTCTTCCTCGCATGCCGGTGCCGCAGTTCCCTCTTCACTGACTGCACCTCCCGTCTATCCTCACTTGTCATGCCATCTCACGACCCGTCCCTAGCCACCTCCTCGAGCCTCTTGGGCGCCCCACCCGCTCTTAGACCCTCTCCGAGACTCCCAGACCATTCCGCTGAGCCCGAGGCTTCCGACGAACCCGGCCAAGATCCTTCCAGCGATCCGGACAGTTCAGCGAGCGAGGTCAGCTTACCCAGTCTGATGTCCGACAACTCCCGGTCCCACGACCCGACGAGCCCTTCGGTCCAGACAAATCGCTCCACCTCCTCCGGTCCGGACGGAGCGTCGAATGCGGCGACTGAGCTTGTTCCGCTCACCCCATCGCCCACGCCCGACCCGCCGACGGCCCCCACCCCGACCCCAGGGGACCGCCGCCAGTTAACCAGTGGCGGAGAGAATCACGGGTGAGTGATACGGAGAAACCGGGCTGAGCGGTCTAGCGGGTTGAACATCCCTGGCTACCGTTTGGTCCATCTCAACCACAGGCCGCTCTCGGGCAATGCATTCCTGGGGAAGGGAGATCATGCCACGGTGTACTCTGTGGGTCCTCTCCCCCGGCGCGGACGGTCTCACTTCCCAGGACTTCCAGAGGCAAGGAACCACATTGATCCAGATAGGGCGTCGCCGACGCGACTCCTAATTTAGTCGTGGCTATCAAGGTCTCGAATCCCGATGACAAAGAGAACCCCCTCCCGAACGAAGCAGCTGTCCTCAAACGTGAGCTCCTCATAGGGAGAACACGCTGCTGATGCTAGTGCTCTGGAACAAGCTACGAATCCCGATCGCGAACACATCAGGAAGCTCCACACCACGTTTGACAGGGATGTTGGTGAGGTGGAAATTCTGATTCTGGAGGTGAGTGTCCGCGAAGTCTCCGAACCGAAAAGCTCGCAGACTGTACGAGTACGTGACGTGGCTGAACTTGCAGTTCTGCGATGGAAGTCTCCAGAACCTGCTCGTGGAAGCTGGCCCGCACATGCTCCAGGAGAACGGGAGCCGTGGTCTGCCGATACCGCTCATCAAGGTTCTCTTTTCCGGTATTCTAAAGGAAAGTGCAGTGGATCAGCAGACGGTGACTGATTCCAAAGCTAAAGCCAACTAGGGCCTTCGCTTCTTGGGGCGGCACTATATCTCCCACAGGGACATCAGGCCTGCCAACATCCTAGTCAACATCGATCCGCTCATGGCCAAGTTGTCCGACTTTGCCGGAGCAGCCGAGGACGACAGCAACAGCAAGGATTTTGTCGCATTCGTTCGCATCACAGCCAAACGTCTCTTGCCGTGGTGGATTATGCTGACAGCCAGTAGCGCGGACCGATCGCTTATTCGCCTCCCGATCTCAAGCGGGGTCTGGGATGGAGGGGCCTGCATGTGGATATGTGGGGAGCGGGATGTGTGTGAGTGTACTCGTACAGTATAACAAAACGCCGAGTTGAAGTCAGGTTCTGATGCCGTATTCAGGCTCGCCTATATGCTCGACGGTCGTCCTCTCTCTCAAGCCACTACGCAAGAGAACTATTTCGACTTCTTGAAGGAGAGCATGAAGGCCAGCCGCAAGTTCGAGTCTTCCATCAAGCACACGGTGGGTACTCTCCCAACAGTTGTTCAGTCCCCGCAGAATTGACGCTGCTGCCAGTCTGATGTCCTCTGGCCGACTGCCAATGAGGATGACATCGAGTTCACCTACCAGGCGAAGCCGAATTGCGATCAAAACGCACTCCAGCTACTTCGCGGCCTCCTTCAGTTCCAGCCGAGACACCGATGGTCGCCCTCACAGTGCCTGGAGCATTCCTTCCTCAAAGACGCCAACGAAGTCCAGGCCGAAGCGGTCAACTCCATTCAGAGGATCATCTCTCACCTAGCCGCCGAGAAGGACGCTCTCGACCCGAATGGCGAATGGCTGCTGTACAACGTGACGAGGTCCGCGGAGAACTAAGACTTCCTGTATATTGATTCCTGGCCTACTGCGTTGTACGAGTACAGTATATTCTCACTCCAGTGCGCGTCGCTGCATACCCTGCGACTTCCCCAACCCTGACACGCTGTATCCCCTCCCTTTGACTTTACTGCTGTGCACATATGTACTCCGCTTCGAGATAGACTCGCACACCTGTCCTTTGTAGAACCTTCCTTTGATACCTCATTTGATGTACCCTGTCCATGTACCCATGCAGCAGCTGCCGAGCACAAAAGCGCGCATGGACTTCTCCTCACAAACTGTACTCGTGCACTGCAGGCCGATGTAGCTATGGACCTCCCGCAGTTTCTTCGCCCGTTCCAGCTGCTGCGGCCATACAAGCAGAGCGCACTCGCCTCCCTCCGTCGATTAGCGCATCGGAATGATGATCGGTGAGCAGTCTCTGGCACTCTTCCGTCGATTTGGGACTGACCGTGTGCCGCCTCTTCGGACCGCTGGAGCAAGCCGTAACGGCCGTCGTGATCCTCTCTCTCGGTACGTACGGCCAGAATGAGGCCGCTTCCAAGTTGACCTGTGCAGCAATGCAGGGACGGTCCACTCAGCCTGCACCGAGTCATATCCCCCCACGAGCCGGGATGCACACCAACAGTACCACCGGGCAGCCTCCCGCCGCAAGCGTGTCCGCGGAAGTAGCTTCGACGCTCATCGGACTCGTCTCAGACATGGCCAGCAACATCGACACTGCTACTCTCGCTCTCCTCGCCCTGGTTGCGAACTTGCTGCTCATGACGATGTCGGAGGACCTGAAGTGTCGATTGAAGGAATCATGGAACCTCTTCTGGCCGCCGTGGCAGGACCGTACACACACGAGCTCTCATCGTCCTGCTACGGCCACGTCAGTAGTGCCCGAAGGATCGACCGAGAACGTCCAGGTTGAGAGAGGTCGGAGCCGGGCAGTGGACGCTGAGCCTGTACCACGCTCCTCCAGAGACGGCACGGGTTCTCGTGGTCATCGATCTACTGGAGACACAAATATCCCCGTGGAAGGGGAAAAACAACGAGCTGGAAAAGAATCGAAGCCGGACACGGATATCGCCAAAGCGGCCCCGAGACAAGCCCTTGAAGTCGGCGAGGAGAAAGCGAGTCAGGTCAAATCATCCAGTAACGCCAGAGAAGCGGTCGAGCCGTCAAAGTCAAAAAGCGTGTCGTCCGGTGAACTAGCGGGTCCCAGCGACCAGGGAGCGGATCCCTCGGAGAGAGAGAGGGCCAAGATGGAGGGGTATGAAAAGGCCAAGCGCGAGGCTCACGAGCGGGCAGAAGCGAAAGATCCCGAGAAGTCGAAAGCGCAAGGGAGTGACGCCCGATCGGCCGATGAGCTCAATAACTCTCAAGGGAAGGATGGGGATGGGGAAGGTACGCCAAGAATGATGAAGGAGGGAGCACAGACGGATAAAGAGAAAGCAAAGAGGGAGACGTACGAGAAGGCCAAGCGAGAAGCATACGAGAGATCCAGAGCCGAGCGGACAGCAAAGGCTTCAACCGGAGACCAAATAGCTACCAAAGCTATCTCCAAAGATCTTGTCGACGATACCGAGAAAGGCGGAGCGAAGCCAGGCATTGGCATAGAAGTGGGAAAAGAGGAGAAAGAGAGGGGAAAGGCCAAACGAGCGGAGGTACAGGCGAAGGAAAGAGGACGCGATGTACCCCCACACATAGAACGGAGTGGCCATGGCGGTCCGGACGAGTCTGCAGAACAGCAGGCCAAGCGGGAAGCTTACGAGAAAGCCAAGAAGATGGCAAGGATGGCAAGAGCGACCACTGAGGGTGACGCAGCTGTTCAGAGCAGCGAAGATGCTTCAAAGGAGATCTCTGTTGCCAATGAAGCCGACAGGAGCCCCAAAAAGCGGACGCCAGAATCGGAAGAAGACCGCTTGAAGCGCAAGGCACTGGAGAAAGCGAGACTGGAGGCTTATGAGAAAGCCAAGCGCGAGAAAGGCGCAGGCGATGGGGGAATTCTTGCTGTAAAGGGGGGATCGACGAAAGAAGGAGAGCCCACCGAGTCTGATAAAGCACAGAAAGCCAGAAAAACCTCGGCGTCGGCAGACAAGCCGAGGACTGATGCGGCTGCTGCGAGTAAGGGTGAAAGAATCCAGGAAGACAAGCCGTGAGTGGATCGTGCTCGATTTGAGTGACTGTATCGACTGAGTGCAATGCAGGGTCAAGGGCAAGCAGCGAATGGATGGCGAGCGATCTCCATCCTCCCCGCTAGTCTCGACAAGATCCCGATCTTCGACATCCTCCAAGAGCCCTTCTGGTTTCTCGTCAGAATCCGAAGCTCAGCACTCCACGCCCGCCACATCCGCCACGTCCGCCACGTCAGGTAGCGAGACCGACGACCCACTCATGGCAGGCGACTACCGGCCGCTTAAGTCAGCTCTCAAGAAATCAAAGAAGAAACCCCGTCAAACCAAGAACATCCATCACAACTACTTCATGACGATGCGGGGAGGGCGGCCGGCTCTGGTACCCTTCCCGCACGGATTCCATCCGAAGCCGCACAAGCCGCGCAATACGCTTTGGTGGGATAATGTCCCGAAGGATGCGGATCATATCATGGCGCACCCACCGGTGCCTAAGGTGCCCGAGGAGACCGTGGAGGAGGATAACTCAGCAGACAAGGGAAGCAGCAAGGAGAAGAAGGAGACACGTGAGAGAGAGGACAAGGAGAGGGAGGGGGCCAAAGCAACGGAGAAGAGCACAAAGACAGAAAGGGAGACTGAAGAGGAGAAAACAAAGGGTCAAGAAACGGAGAAGGAAATGGTCAAAAGCAAGGACGGGAAGCAAGAGGCAGAGAACACGAACTCGCGATCGATCGAGAGACCAAGCGAGCCAAAGCCGGAGAAGCCCGATGTCTCATCTAGCGGCGGAGGAGAGGGGAAGGTGAAGACGGCGTCCAAAGACGTGTCGAAGTCCAAGTCCGAGGCCACCACGAAGGATGCGAAGGGCTCCAGTGAAGACGAAGATGCCAAAGACAAGGCCAAGCTGAGAGCCGAAGCCGAAGCCGAAGCAAAGGCAAAAGCCAGGGCTAAAGCTAAAGCAGAAGCGGACATGAAATCCAAGACCGAGGCGGAAACCCATGCCACCCGCTCGTCTGCACCACCAAACTCGCCCCCGCGGCCCTCCAGAGACCCAATCGACCCACAGCTGTGAGTATCGTCCCTTGGGCTTGCTGACCATGCAACACAGTCAGAAAGCCACTCATGTCAGCCAAGCACTGTTGTGCGCGTTGCTCTACATGGGTAAGTCCTCCAGATGTCGGATCCAAACACGAGCTCATGCTTCGCAGTCCAGCCCGAGCTCGGTCTCGCGATGTTAGGGCTGTTCATTTGGCAGCACATGAAGCATACAGAGCAGTCTACCTCTGCCATCGCCCAAAGGCCACCACCACTTCCAGCTCCCACTGCTGTTCCAGTCGCTCGTTCCTCTCGAGAGGCAGAGAGGGCAGAACGGGTAGAGAGGGCAGAACGGCCACGGGCGGCTGAGAGTGGCGATGCCTCATCCAAGCCGGCCAGGGAAGATGAGTTGGAAAAGCGACTTCAGTACGAGCAGGCCAAAGCTGCCAAGCGGGCCGAGGCGCAGCGCAGCGAACGCGCCGCAGATGAGCAGTCCACGAGGTCCCCGAGGATCCCCGGGGGGGTATCTCCCGAAGACAAGAAGAAAGACGAGAGGGCCAAGGCTGCAAAGGGGAAGTCCGACATCCAAAGTCGGATCCGGGAAGCCGAGCCAACCACACCAGAACGATCCACAAAAGAAATGACCTCGGAGCTACGCGCGAAATATGAGATGGCCAAGGCAGCGGCACGCGACAGGGAACGCCAACGAGAGCCCCAGTCAAGTGAGGCAGCACCTCCACCTCTTTCCTCGGAAGCGAGGGAGATGCGGAAGGAGATGCCCAAGGACATGTGTCCGGAAGCACAAGAGGAGTACAAGAATGCGAGGGCGGCCAGAGAACTCGGCAAGGTGGCGGTGAGGGGTGATGACACGAAGCCAAAAGCCCGATCCAGCGATGATCTGTCCTCAACGCGGGAGATCCCACCGGATCTACGAGAGAAGTACGAACGAGCAAAAGCCGCCAAGCTCGCGAAGGAGAAGGATACCTCCTCAAGTACTGGGTTTATCCAGACGCCAGTAGCAACACCCACGGATGATCCACCCAATGGTAGCAGCAAGAGTGCTCCCACAGACGACGTGGAGCGCAAGCTGTCGCGGGAGACACTGACGGACCGTATAACGGCATCGAAAGAGGCTTCTCAACAAACGAAACCATCAGAGGACCCTGTTGACACGAAGGCAACAAGGCCGAAGGTCCGCTCGAAGGCTGCATTGGAGAGGCATAAGGACGTCGGGGAAGGGGGAGCTTCGCGAGCCATGGGGTCGCCGGGAGACGGCGAGACAGTGGAAGGTCTGAAGCAGCCAACGAAGGAGGGAGGATCCAAAGCAGGGCGGAGCCGAGATCCGCGTAGTGAAGCAGTGAATGACGGGGAGGGACGTGCTGGGGCCGATTCCAAGTGGGGCGAGAGCCATGCAGGAACTACCGGAGGCAAGCTTGACTCTAATCGACGAGAAGCCAGCCGTACCCACACTTCTTCCTCAGCAGCCGAGACGAGACCGGGGGAACATCCTCACAGCAGGTCGTCTGACGAGACTGACCAGGGGCCAGGCACAGCAAAGGTGGTCGGTTCCAACAAAAGCGCAGAAGGGCATCCATCCTCCGCTGCTCTCGTCGAACCAGACGTCAATTCGAGGGAGGCTAGGAGCGAGAATAAGGAAACGCGAGAATCGGACAGAGTACCATGGCGGGACAAGAGTAAGGATGAGGAGCAGGGGCCACCAGACGTACCTGCTGAACAATCTGTCAAGACGAGGAAGGTTCAGCAGATGCCTCCTGAGATACGGGCGAAGTACGAGAGGATGAAAGCAGCGAGACGTAAAACGCAGGTCAGCGACCCCGACGCAGCAAGCAAGACGACGCCGGACAGGGCAGTGTCAGAGCAAGAGACACCTGGCGCCACAGTACACCACGACAAAGATGAGGGGACGTTGAAGAGCGTCGAAATGAACTCCTCCACTTTGGCGGCTACTGCAGAAACTTCGAGCAGTGCTGCAATCAAGCCCGAAGGAGATGGACCGGGCGACTCTGACAAGACGCGGCCAAAGGACTCTAAGCGAGCCCCTGCGCTTACCCAATCTCAACCGGCAACTGGTTTGGAGTCACCTCTTTCCAGCAGTCCGGAGGGGCGAGTACCGGGCAGCGTCCCACTAGACAAGGGGACAAGCCACGAGCAAGCAAGGAAGAAGCAGCCAGAAAGATCCACGGACACACGATCTGTGGCGCCACCAGACGGATCGGGGGATGTCGGGTCCCGAAAGTCACAGGAGAGGCCTTCAGGTCGCAGGAGGACTGAAGATCGAGATGGCACTTCGAAAGTCAGAGCGAGGCAAGAAGCCGTCAATTCCGAGACTGAGCAAGACATGAGGAATCCAAAAGAACACCACGGTAGTGATACCAATCCTCCTGCATATTCGTCGATGCCCAGTACGCCGTTCGAAGAGGTTGTGGCAAGTCGCGATCTGTCTCCCGGTGGAAACCACCAAAGCGAGACAGACTCTCCGCCGAGCGATCTGCGAAAGACTGTTCCGGCTCGTTCGGTGGTACAAGAAGCGGTGGAGCACAAGGACGGGGTCAGGGAGACCACGATTCCTCCGGAGACAGAGGTTCGCGAGGCGGCGACCAGGACCAAGCTGATAAAGAGGAAGCACGGGGACGCGAGGGCACAGGCGGCAGGACCTGTGCAAACAGGGGTTGGGCAGGAGAGGGTAGCAGCAGATGAGGTGGTCCACATGTCGAAGTCGGAGGCTACTGGAGGCAAGGAGCAGCACAGGGACTCAGGTTCCGCTGCGGAACGAGCACTCTCCTCACCCAGCGGACCGAACGGCGACGCCACGGTCAAAGGCCCTCAGGACTTGTCAGCTTCACCGAGCGAACGGCAGCAGGAAGTGTCCCCCAGTCCACCACCGGGGGCTGGAGACCACACACCAGCCGAGTCATTGCTTCGAGAGCTTTCTGATCGAGAGGGCCGGGCGAGGAGGGAAGTAGGCCGTAGAAGCAGGGGAGATACGGTTCGTGATCGCAAGGATGACACAGGTCCAGGAGCAGGCCGATCTGACGAGCAAACGCCGGCCGAAAGATCATCACTCACCATTGAGACATCAGAAAAGCCTCAGAACGAAGTGCGACGCGATGAGTCGCCCGACAACACTCCTCAAGGCGCTCAACCGCCGAATCGCAGCAGAGAAAAGTTGAAGCAGGCATCGGGGACGACGGTCGATAAGGAGGCGCTAAGGAGCGCGGAGAGCAACAGGGATGTCGTTGAGACGAAGCCGGAGTTGGGGGAGCAACCGGGGACGAAAGATGAGAGGGAGAAAGCAAGGAGAAGGGCGAGGAGTTTGGGAGATGCCAAGCCGAGAGAATTGTCCCGGCAAGATCCAGCATCGGCTGCCTCTGGTCAGGGGCAGCCCCAGTCGGATCGGACAACCCGCGAAGGTGAAACGAAGCCAGACCATGCAGATGACAGTCCACGTCACGCATCCAAGACAGCAGACTTGCCCCGAACACCAAAAGGCAAAGAGAGGATGACGTCTGAGATGGTTGCGAAGTATGAAAAGTACAAAGCACTGAAACAGAACCAAGAGGCTGGTAAGAGCAGCAAGGTGCCTCCTGACATGAAGGACCGACACGAGCGAATCAAAGCCCGAGCTGGTGAGAAGGAATCGACCAAACCGCAAGATGTGGCAGAGGATGAGGCACACCACTCTGACCCAGCGGTGCCGCGGCGCCTCAAGACCGACAAAGACGGAGACGGGTCGCGCTCGCCTCGTGTCTCCCCTCGCGATGGAGATCAGGGGAAGGACAAAGAAGCGAGGAGATCCCGAGAGCCCAGCCGGAGGGAGGGGCCAGACGCTGCAGGTGGGGGAGACAGGCCGGCAAAGGTCAGGCTGGAGGACCTCACCCCGGAGATGGTGGAGAAGATGCAGAGAGCTCGAGAGAGGAGGAGGCTGGAGAAGGAACGCGCAGCCAAAGCGGCACTCGGCCAGGGCAGCAGCGGTCTCTCCCCAGTTGAGAAAGAGCAGCTGTAGAGCGACCCTTGCAGAGAACCACAAACAGTACGAGTACATGTTGGCAAGAAACATCAGGCTTCTGATTGCTTCTGATCCTGGCCTGCTATTGTTAGACACATGACCGTCGGTGATACAGTATGCTAAACGCCCGTCGGCGAAACTGATACAGTAACCGATTGATCAAAGATCGCAATCAGGCCGTCAAGCCGTGAGGCCGATGAGTGCCATACATAGCCTATGCACAAGCTTTATTGTACAAGTACCAGACACCGGCGGCCGAACGCGGCCGCCGATAACTCTCCTTGGAGCTCGTCCAACGAGCATATATGTACGCTGGCTGGATCATTGAGACCTTCAACATCCCTTCGAACACGCAGCCACAGACATGTCAGACTCCCAGTACACTTTCCAAGGCTGGGCCGCCCACGACAATGATGACTACAAAGGCGCACTCAAGTTCCAGGCCTTTGAGCCCAAACCATGGGATGAGGACGACGTTGATGGTGAGTCTACTCTACGGCGATCGTCAGTAGATTCGCCATCGCGTTCAAAGGCTGACATGCCAGTCCGGATCATGTACTGCGGCATCTGCGGTTCCGATGCCCATGTTCTAAGCGGGGCTTTCTTCCCGGTCAGCGCCATGGCTCCCCTCGTCTGCGGACACGAGCTGGTCGGGGAGGTCATCAGGGTGGGGTCGCAGGTTGAGAACGGCCTCGAGGTGGGAACGATCGTCGGTGTTGGCGCCGTGTCCGACTCGTGCAGAGAGTGCGAGCACTGTGTTGAAGGTTGGCCACGAGTGAACATCCGTTCCACGGTCCGGTATCGCGTTGATCGGGTCCACAGAATGCGAGGTGTTCTGCAAGAAGAGGACGACGACCTACGCCGGGGTTTTCCACCGGGGCAATGGAGCGGGTTACAAGACCAAGGGCGGGTACGCCACGCACTGGCGCGGACCATCGGCCTTCGCCTTCCCCATTCCTGCAGGCTACGACCCGGCATGCGCTGCTCCGATGCTGTGCGGAGGAGTCACGGTGTTCAGTGCTCTCCGGAGGTTCGGAGCGGGTGTGACCGCCAAGCAGGTCGGCGTCATCGGGATCGGCGGTCTCGGACATCTCGCTATACAATTCGCCAAGGCCATGGGCGCCGAAGTGACGGCGATCTCGCGCGGGGAAGCCAAGAGGCAGGAGGCAGTGGAGTTGGGGTCGGACAACTACATCGCCGTCTCAGACGACGTTGGGACGTCGGTGGAAGGGCGCGAGAGGATCTTGGACCTTGTCATCTGCTGCGCTGGTAAGTCCCGGCGACACAAACGGATCGATTGAGTACGAGTCAGTACTGCAGCAGAGCAATTGATTACACACCAGGTGGCTCCTATACCGACTACCTCAAGCTGTTGAAGCCTCGGGGCACCTTTGTACAGGCTGCAATAGGCACGAGTCCCGTCCCTGTATCCAATATCTCCTTGATCACAGGTACGCGTGACAAGGCAGAAGCAAAGACCACGAATGACCGCTCTCAGGGGGCCTGACCATCGTGGGGGCACTCGCGGACGGCAAGGCCGAATACAAGGACATGTTTGACTTTGCCGCCAAGCACGACATCAAGCCTTGGATCAACAAGTGGGATATGAAGGATATCAACAAGGCGCTGCCGGCTTTCTCGAACGGAGAAGCAAAGTATCGCATGGTCTTGGTCAATACGGAGAACGGCGGGAGTCTCTAAGAGCGTGAGGTCGTTCTCCAGAGTCTCTCCCACGTCGCAAGCTTGAGACAGGATGTTGACCTCGTTGATCATGACGGGTATCTTCAGTAAGGAGATACTGTATGTGTTATGCATGGATGATATGCGGTGTCTGATGCTATTGAATGCTACGGTCATGCTGTGCGGGGGTGATACAGTGCCGGACGGTGGGCCAAGACTACATGGGTTTCGAGTGTGATGCGGGATGCTGATGATGTGGGCATTTCTTTGAGGTGTGGTTTTGATCGACTCTGGCTCGCTACAAGGCTCCAGGTGGTCGGATTGGTTTCTAATCATTCAGTAAACGTAGAGGCGCGGTGAGTGAACATACCTTCTTTTTCTTGATGAACAAGACCTCTTCTGCGGGTCTTGGCGCTCGAGGGGGCTGAGTTGGCGCCTGTGGTGGAACAGGTCTTGGAGCAACCGGAGGACCCATTCTTGCCGGTCCGCCATTTGCGATGGGACGAGCAGCTCCAGGGGGAGGCCCCGGCTCGCGATTGGCAGGCTTGGAGAGCGATCCCTTCGAAGCCAGCCCGGCACCGGCAACTGGCCTCTTCGGAACAGCCTCGTCCTCGCTCGAGCTGGATAGGACCTCGCGCTTGACCTGGGCCTCCGACCTGGAGCTCTCCGAGAGCTTACGCTTCTTCTCCTCTTTGCCGGTGATATCCGTGCTCGTCCTGCGCTTGAGCTCCGCGGCAAGGAGTTTCGGCGGTAAGGCTTCGCCCGATCGGGACGAGTCCGCTTGGGCTCTGGACACCGGAGTAGACGCGGGTGTAGACGAGGTCGAGTCCTTCTCGTTCTTGACCTTCTTCTTCGCTTGGGGAGCAATGGTCTCCTTGTCGATAGGCGCGGCTGCAAAGGTCGTGGGCGTGACCTGGCATCATCAGCAACGAGTGAAAGCAGCAAAAGCTAGCAAAATCGAGCGACGCAACTCACATCGATGAAGAAGCCCCTTTCCCTCGCATCGCCTACGATCGTTCTCCACTTTGGGTCGCTCCTCTCGAGTGTGGGCCCATTCCCGATGACGAAGAGCGAGCTTTTTGCTCGAGTGAGAGCGACGTTCATACGTCTCGGATCCTTCAGGAAACCAATAGAGTTGAGGTTCGGCCCTGATCGGACACAAGAGAGAATGATAATGTCCTTTTCTTGACCCTGAAATCCGTCGACCGTGTTCAATCTATGACGACTCATCAGCAACGAATCACACAGTACTTGACCGTGACTCACTCGATTCGCTGGAGAATGCTCTCCCCAAAGGCCTGATTGAACGCCCTCTTCATCTCGTACAGCTGCTCGCGGTACATCGTGATGATGCCGACCCTTAACGCGAGATTGACCTTGGTTCCAAAATCTGCCTCGAGGCGACGATACAGGTCCACCGCGACCCGGGCTTCGTCGGGGTTCTTGGTCGATGTACCCGCCTTGACTTCGGTACCCGCAACGTTGAAGAAGCGATATGGCCCAAATATGTTTCGCCCGTGCCACACTGCAGCGGTCTTCTTGGCCATATCGGGACCGTCCTTGAGCTGCGAGTCGTAGAACACTTTCGAAGGAAGTTCGGAGATGTACGGGTGCATTCGGTACTGGATGCTGGGCCGATCAGCGGGAGCTCTGACGGTGATCTCTCACCTCAGCAGTTGCACATGAGCGCTACTTTGCTTGTTCAGCCGCACGAAAAGACTCTCGTCGTAATGAAAGCGTTCCGCTTCGGAGCTGAATGTTGTGGGTGGAAGCTGATTGGGATCTACTCCATCAGCTAGGTTGCTGTCGTCCATCGAAAGCTCACCTCCAACCATGATACACCGCTTGCATCCGTACTTGAGCGGTATCAGGCAGCTCATTTCGATTGCCTGCGCCGCCTCGTCAATGATGACGGTCTCGAACGTGTAGGGCGCCAGCGAGTCCTGACCGGCGCCGGATAGGGTCGCACAGATGATGTCGGCCTCTTGGAGGATCGCGTCCCGTGCGGCTCGCCTGGCACCCTCGAGGTGTCTCGTTGCGTCACGAGCAGCATCCTTGGCCTTGGACGACGCCTGACCGAGCTGCGTCCGCCGAGTACTGAGAGCGTGGTACTCGTTCTCCACCGCCTTGCGCTTCTCGTCATTGTCCTGGACCCGCTTGAGCTCGTCTTGTTTGTCCCGGATCTGGGCCTTGACTTCTTCTAGCTCTTTCTGGATACGAGCATACTCCCCACCACCCCCATCTTTCGCCGACGCTTCGGAAGTTACCCGGGCTTCGACCAGGTTGTCCAGCGAGATGTCCTTGACGGCGTCGTTGACAGACTGATCCACACCAATCCGCACGACGACAGGGAGATGACGCCCGCCCCTTGAGCTGGGTACGCCGTTCATGAGACGCTTGCACACCTCGTCGATGGCCGCATTGGAGGGCGCGCAGACGAGGAGCTTCGCCTTGACGGGCTTCTCACCCGGTAGGGGGATGATCCCGGCGCGGTCAGACATCCACTTGCCCACCAAGCCGCTGATGGTCTTTGTCTTTCCGGTACCAGGCGGG
Source organism: Saitozyma sp. JCM 24511 (assembly GCA_001600855.1). NCBI lineage: Eukaryota > Fungi > Basidiomycota > Tremellomycetes > Tremellales > Trimorphomycetaceae > Saitozyma > Saitozyma sp. JCM 24511. The sequence continues at coordinate 1,514,000 of BCLC01000001.1, read as the reverse complement.
CTGCAAATGTGTCAGCAGGATGGTGGGAACGATGATGTGCTGGCTCACCCTTGAATTAGAGCAAAGCCGATTACATCCATGGCACCCAGTATAGCCTTGGCTTGAGGCTCATTGACGTCGTACGCTTCCTTCGCATCGTCTATCGCGTAGCTGGACAGACGGGGCATGGGAGCACTTCGTCCTGCGAGAATGTCTAGGAGCAAAGCCGGCTCGTAGAACGGCAGACCTCGTAGAGCCGCAAACTCGCGGATAGCCGTGGAAAGGCTAGCGTCAGCGATGCTCAATGTGGAGGCACTCACGAGACGTGCTTTTGCAACTGCCACTTCGACCTGTTCGCCAATGCCTTCTGGTCGTACAAGTTGAGAATCCGGAGCTTGATCGCCGTATCCTTGAACTTTCTCCGGATGCCTTGCACCTTGGCGAATACCTGCTTCGGATTGCCTGGTTGTCGGAGAATCACCATATCGGTCTCGTTGAGGTTATATTTGGGCGGAAACGGGGCCTGCAGGCCGATCTCCATGTCAATGAAGTCGTCCTCGTAGTTGCGCCCGGTAATCTCAACCGTGAGAAGCGGTACCATGATCTGTTCCTTCTGACATTGTGCCCAGAGTTCTTGCAGGAAAAGCGGTAGCATGACCTTTTCGTAATGCTCCGGAGTCGCAAAGGTCGAAGGCACTGGTCCAGGGGCCGAGAGCTCTGCTGCGTGCCTAGGAGGATGCGGAGCGAGTGGGCCCTTGAACCCCGGGTCCCAGCCTAGCACATAGCGATAAAGCGGACCGAGATCCGGTTTCAGGCGTTGCTTCGTGGCTAGCTGTTGCGCCCTTCTGTCCTCTCGTTGCTGGATGACATCGGCCATAGCCGTGCCGAGCACCTTGATGGGCCGGCGCTCAAGAGTAGGCACAGTTCTTGCGGCCTTGAGTGGCGACTTTTGCTTCTTGAGAAGTGCGCCGAGACCCTTGTCGTCGTCCGAGTCTTCAGAAGCACTCGATCCGGAGCTCTCCACCGGCTTGACCACTCGCTGCACCGGCCTAGGCTGGTAGGCACCAAGCCCTGTGCCCAGTCCCGAAGCCGCTGGAAGCTTTGGCACCACTCCGCCAATGATGCGCCGGCGCTCGATGTTCTCCTGCCGCATCTCCTTTCGCAGGTCCTTCATGAACTTGCTTTGAGGACCGGCATGCCTTGGCCTGGGTGGTGGCGGCGCGTGGGATCTAGGTACGACGTTGATCCTGAGCTTCTCCGTCGGTGGCGGTCGAGGTTTTGCGGGTGGAGGACGGGCTGGCGGCGGGACGCCCTTTGGCATGGTAGTGGACAGCTTAGCCCGCTTCTCGATGATATCCAGATCTTTGGCCGAGAAGCTGTCGAGGAAATCATCATCGAAGTCGTCAACATCGATCGGAGCTGCTTTGGACGAGCCAGCCCGAGCAGGTGTGGGCGCTGCTGGTGTCGCTACCTTGTCGGCCTTGGCAGACCGCATCATCTCGTCAAACGCGTTCTTCTGAGAAGGCTTCGAAGGTGGGAGTGATGGACTGGAGGTACGGGATGGCCCAGCTTCGCTTGGAGAGGACCGACGTGCCGCCTCGACCGTGCGGACATACTGGATCTCGTCGTCGCCGAGATCGAGGTTGAACGGCGCGAGGAGATCGGATAATTCGGACAGGAGATCGTCGGAGAGCCGACTGGTATAGCTCTTCGTCGACTTGCGGCAGAACTTGTCGAGCTCATTGAGAGAGTGCTCAAGGTCGGGCGCTTGGTCGAGATCAGGGTTGGATTTGCTGATTCGTTCCAGTATGGTCTTGATGAGTTCAAAGGTCTGGTGCAATGTTTCAACACTGGTACGTCAGCGACATTCACATTCAGTAGACCGGCTGATCAACTCACTCGGTCAGACGAAGCCATGAGACCAGATCCTTGAGCACCATATACAGACCTCGGACCAATTTCTTCCCCACGGATGACATCTTGACCGGCGATTCACTCGCTCCGTCTGCGAGTCGCGAAGCGGAATGACCCAAAGCTGCCGCCTCGAAAGAGCGGATGTGCTCGGCCATCTGCCTGCCAAAGATCAAAGCGTCCCGCATCCAGTCCACCATGACGCTGTTCTCGAAATACGGCGCCCAGTCCTGCGTGCGTTTGAAGATGACCGCGAGGCCGGTGGTCATTAGTTGCCAAAGCTCGGCCACGCGTCGCGCCATGTTGGTTCCGTCGTATGCGGATAGGAATTCTTCCGATTGAAGGAGAGCGTCGGACGATCGAGAAGGTTGGCACAGCGCATCGAGCACGTCTGTAAAGCACCGGACAAGCCACTTGGCGAGCGAGCACGACTCGGGGGTCTGTTGCGCGGTGAGGATGAAGCTGTGGAGGAAATCCTGAAGACCATCCATCGCCTGCGAAGGGTATTTCTCCAGCAGGACGCGGAAACAGTCCCCGCGATCGTCGACGTCGTCGAAAGATTGCTGGATCAAGCTGATGACAGGGGTGTGGATTTCTTCGGCAGGTGAGAGGAGAAGGATGACAGCGGCTTTAGGAACTCCCTCCAGAGCCCACAATCCCCGAAGCACCGAGATATCCGGCTGCAAGTCGAGCGATTCCATGATCCGGGGGAAATTCTCCCGCGACACCTGAAGCGCGTTGTTGATTGCCCGGATGCCGCTGGCCCACTTCTCATCGGTGATGACTTCGGTGAGGTCTGTCGAGCTCCACGAACCGTGTCGGTCAAGCTTCTCGATGTGGGCGAACGATGCGATCGATCGGATAAGGACAGCCACCCCGTCAATGTCGGACGACGAGAGCGTTTCGTAAGTCATCTTCCACAGCTCCCTTCGCACAGATGCAAGATGCAGTCGTGTAACCGGGACCGGAGGAGGAACAGCTTTTCCCGCCTTTATTTTCCGCATTCGCCTACGCTCCGTCGTTGCAATGACAGCCATTCCCAGCATGCTCTCAACGACATTTCGGCCATCGGCGCGGAAGATCTGCGTCAGTAGACTTCGCGACGCTGCTCTAGGTTCGGTCCAGATGGGGTCGGGGTATTCGGCTCGACGGAGAGCGACGGTGGTGATGAACGTAGCGTGTATGCCCATGGTATCGGACATGTGAGGTGACAGAGACGGGTGATCCCGGTCGACGAGTGGTTGGAGCGCCGCCAGAGCCTGCTTCGTCAGCTCCGACCTAGCTCGAGGTGATCCGGCGGTGGTCTTAGGACACAGCCACTCACCTCGAATCCTGTGTGAGCTGCCGCTGCCCGAAGTTCGCCTCCTAGCCTCGTGTGCTGCATCTCCAAGAAGCAAAAGTTCATGACCTTGGCCAATGCTTCGCCAAATCCACCACCGCCCGAAGAATCTGCACCTTCTGCTCCCGCCGCTCCGCCGATGAGAGATTCGAGGAACGGCGTTATCCACGATAGGCCGCCTTCCCCCTCGTCCTTGGACTTGCCCTTGGCAGGCGCCGATGGTGGTTCGTTCTTTGTAGGAGCATTCTGGGATTCGAGCACGGTTTGAAACGACGGGTTATTCTTGATTTCGGAGAATAAGGTGTGCGGGAGGTCAGGCGAGGTGTCAAACGCCCAGATATCGTCTGTCGGGCTGAGATGCAAAAGGGTGGAGAAGCATTCGAGGAGAGTGGGGAAGTCTAGGTGCGTGGTCAGTGGCACTCGAATTGTCAATGGGCCACTCACGATCTGAGGCGCCCCCAAGCATGCCACTGAGGACAGACGTGAGGCTCTTTCCTGCTCGTCTGCCAGTCCCGATTTCCACTTGTCCGCCCAACAGCCCCTTCTGAATGGTCTCGAGGCTCAAGCAGCCGCTCTTCAGAAGGTTTTCCATGATGCTCCAGCGCTCCTGCGGCGCAAGATCCCCGGCTCCCAAGTAGAAATTCTGCACCTCCACACCAATCCCATTCTCGCACCACTCGTCGAACGATAATGGTCGTCTGGAACAGGCGGAGATCACCTTGGTGGCCCATTGCCGCCTGGCGGTATCGGCGGAAGAAAGGAGAGTGACAAGCACTGGGGTCAAGCCCAATGATGCTGCCGTGGAAGCGTTGGCAGATGAGCTGACGGCGCTGTCGACAAGAGCTGCAACCCCCGGATAGCCCAACAACGACGGCTCTCCTAGTAGTAGTTGCTGGATGGACGTCGACAGATCGAGGAAGCCGGATCTCTGGGCGGTCGACGACCCGTATGCCGTCTGAGAGATCTTGTCATGCTCGGCGACGATGTAGGCGGCTTCCCACTTGTCCACAGCCGAGAAAAAGTTGGCCCGCACCTGGGGCGGAAATTTGGAGAGGTATCTGTTGGCCCTTGTCAGCCCCTGCTCTGTGCCAATCCGATTGATAGCTCACTTGGTGGAGAAGCTTCTCCTGGCCGCTCCGAATGCCCTCGCACATCTCTCGCACCCGTCCAAGACACCTTGCAGGGCGTCAACCCACTCCTTGCTCGTCCCCGTCTGCTGAAAGGCGAAGAGGAAGATCAGGAAAGTAGCAGCTTCCCGGATTCGGGTTTTGGGTGTTTTCGGGCAGAACCAATGCGTATTTGGTGGTTTGGTTGGAGTGGTGGACGAGGAAGGAGCATTGAGGGAGGCGGGGAAGGTCGGGCGGAGAAAGTCAAAGACTGGTCGAAGATCGGCGTCGCTCGGCTTGTCGTGAGACCGGGCGCGACGGTCCAGGACGGCCTCCACCTGTGCTGAGAGGGAGGCATCGGCGGCAGCACTCATCTCAGCTCCGTATCTGGAGCAGGGACAGGAGTCACCAGGAGTTACGAGATCCACTCGTGCGAAAGAGTTATGACAATGCGATGTTAGTTGTCACGACTGATATTCCAGCCGACATTGAAAGTCGATTGAATTCTTGAGACGGTGACGCGACCGACGATCCGACGGGATCGTCCGTTTTGATCCCGCTAATCCATCCTCATGCCGACAAATCATAAGCTGTTACAGTTCGGATCGAGATTACAAAATGACATTAGATTTTGCCTCTTGCTACAGTACTCGTACTGGTATGTGTATGATTGTATCAGTCTTAGCCTTGGTGAATCTGTGTCTCTTTCGGCGCGATGCTGGCATCATGCGACCATAAGCACCTGACTTGACCTCGGCGATCCAACTGAAAGCAGCCTCGTCGGCGCTAACGGACCTTGTCCGATCACGCCTGTCCCATGACCAACCTTAGCAAGCTTCTTTTTGACGTCAGGACGGCCCGGCGACCATGCGGACAGTTGTAGCACCGCTCGTCGCTGACTGGGAGCGGTATTCGCTCCGAAGCCCCTTATAGCTGATCCTCCATCTTGCCAAGCTCCTTCTCAACCCTCAACCCTCAAAATCATCATCATGTTCGCCGCTCTGACACTGCTTGCGACGGCCTCGCTCACTGCCGCCTGGAACGCCACGGCCGGGTGCAACACTGCAGGCTTCGACCTCGATTCATCGGGCAAGATCAACCGCACACTTCCCAGTGGTAGGCAGTACCTCCTCCATGTACCGTCCGACTACGACGCATCGATTGGGCATCCTGCGGTGCTGAGTTTCCATGGAGGTGAGTTGTGCGAAGACAACACGGCCTGATCGCTGACCGACAGCTGGGGGCACTTCCGCAAACCAGGAGAAGCTCTCGCAGCTCTCCACTCCCGGGCTACGTATCGCGGGGCTACCCATCATCGCTGCGTATCCGCAAGGTGCCGACAACACCGAACAGAACCGTACTGGGGTCTGGTATAGTGCTCCGTATGCCAACACGAGCGTTGACGACGTGAGTACAAATCCTCAAAGACAGGCCAAGCACTAATGGTACAGATCCAATTAACCAAAGACGTGATCGCCGACATCTCCGACAACTATTGTATCGATCCCAAGCGGATCTACGCTAGCGGCAAGTCCAACGGAGGTGGCTTCACTGCCTACATGGCCTGCAGGCAGGACACCACCAGGATCTTTGCTGCGTTCGCGCCCGTCTCCCCTGCGCTGTACAACGGCACACTCGCCTTCTCCGGGTGCGACCCCGCCCGTCCGATTCCTATCATCACATCCCATGGTGTCGAGGACCAGACGATCCCGTTCGATGGCCGGAACGATTCGAGCGGCGCGTACGGCGTAGGCACGGCGACGATTAATGTCCCGCTCTGGCGTGAGCAGTGGGCGGTACGCAACGGATGTGCGGAAACCAGTAATGGCTCCTACCCGCCTCCGACGGACGTCACGAACCCGTACGCCAACACCACCGAGTGCGTCTGGAGCTGCGACGCAGAGATCCAGGCGTATACCGTCTCCAACCTCGGCCACAGCTGGCCCACCACGCAGGGCCTCGATTCGTCCGGAGCTCCCAACAATACTGCCAGCTTCAACTTCACCGATCCTCCGCTGGTGGACTTCTTCTCCAAGCAGACACTTCCCGACTGGTGTTTCGAGGCCTAGTGTCGAGGACTGGTGTCTCATGCCATCACTCTATGCATGCATGCAATGTACTGGTACGATATATTAGGAATCTTTCGCAAAGCATTTGCGATCGCCCGTCACGTGAGAAATCAACAAAGTCGCGTCTCGACCTCCACCGCGTCGGTATTCTGCGATTGTGTTCTTCTTGTCTGAAGCCTTGTCGTCGTATACCTCACAGTCCCCACGTCCTCATGAGCCAGCAGACGTTGTCCCGCCTTGCGGCGGAGCTCGTAGCTGCTGTCGTACCCGAGTTGGCCGACCAACCGACCCGCCATCGACAGGCTCGGGATCATGTTCTGCGAGAGATCAAGGCGGACACGCATGGCGGAACGAGACGTGAATGGGAAGACGTGGAGCGATCTTTGAAAGGGTGAGTCTGGCTGCCTGATGCCAGGCGGATGTGATGCTGAAGTGACGCAGACTGGCGGAGGTCTCGAGGATCCGGGTGCAGGATGATCTAGCAGACGCTCTGGAGAAAGCATTACGGGTGTTGCAGGTGCACCGAAAGATCGGCGAGCAGGGATGGGAAGGGGATGTGCCCGTCAAGGCGAGTGCTCAGTATTCTCATGCGAGCGGGACGAAGCTGACCCATTCAGATGTCTAATCTGCCTCAGCACATACAATTACTGGTAAGCCGTGTACTGTACCGAACCGAAGCAACCGCACTCACGAACGCAGCTCAACCTCGCCAACCGTCCCCAACCCACCACTCACGCCTTTGCCCATTCCTACCTCCATCGGCAGCCGTTCTCCGGCCCTAGCGCAGATGAGCTACTGTACCAGGAGATCATGTCCGAGCCTTTCACCGGTCCGCATTGGGGCCCAGGCCACGACGAGGAGGTGCTCGAAGGATGGACCGAAAGCGAGGGGTCGGAATCGTCGTCAGCATCGGATGACGAGGTGGTCACGCCGAGTAGCAAGGTTGTGGGACTGAGCAAGGCGGCTAGAGCCCGGTTGGAGGAGAAGAGGAAGTACGAGGAAGCAGAGCTACGCCTGACAGAGGCCAAATCGCAGCTGGATAAGCTCAAGGATGGGGCGTATTGGAAACAGGATGGCGTCTCGGTGAACCTCGTCCAGAGTGGTCTCTACGGCTGGCGGGAGATGACGACAGGTGAGCCTTCTTCTTCCGTGTGACAGTCATCTCGTTAAGTCGTCCAGAAACGAACGCTTTGAGCGTTGCCAACTCGATGACGGAAGGAACGTCGGACTCAAAAGTAAGGAGTGAAGATCGTCTCGAGCTGATGGCCAGGTGATCACTGCTCAGCACCTCCAGCGCGAGTTACTGTTTGCATTGACCGGCCGACCAGGGGTCATGTTCGCCTTTGATGCCACAGGAGTCTGCACCGTGAGCTACCTCACGAGTGCCGCGCAAGCTGTCTGCTTCTGCTGACCATTATCACAGATCCGTCCCGACCACCCCGTTGTCCGCATGCTATCTCCCGAGTCGCTTCATGGCGTCCTGACCTCGTTCGCCCATCGATCCACCCAGGTTGCTTCCATCCGGCATTTCATCGCGGCAGCTTTGCGCCCTGTTGCCTCTGGATCTAAGCAGCTCTCGCCACAGCAACGGACCACCAAGACGCAGCAGGCTTTCGCAGAGGCGTGTCGCGTCGAGCTTGGGAAATTTGATCAATGGGCTGCCGATCTGGAAGCCACCTTGATCTCGGGCAGAACGCAGACACCGGACCCGGACTCGACCGATGGGTCCGCCGCCAGTACTCCTCTGCACCTCAGCCTCGAGCTTGACACTCGCCATGGCGAGCTCTTGGACCACGTCCACGCCCTTCTCCCTCTTGCCGACTCTCCGGTCCTTCTCCTCGACACGCTGTATACCACACTCACCTCTCTGCCGCCCATCACGGACATCTCGGTCTTTACGCGCCTTTTCGACATCTTTGTTGCGTCGGCCGAGCCGATGTGGGCGATGCTAGGTGACTGGCTCCAACGCGGGATGCCCGTCCCGAGTGCGATCCTCGAGCCAGAAGGCGAAGCTGCCCTGAAAGGGGATGACGACGAGCGGTCACTCGATCCGGAGTTCTTCATACAGCGACATCGGGATGCCGCCTGGGCGGATGAAGATTTCTGGGAGGCCGCGTACGTCGAGGGGGAGGACGGATGGCCGGTGTGGCTAGGAGGCCAGGGGGTGAAAGACCTGGTGTTCGAGGCGGGGAAAGCGAGGGGGCTATTGGGTGGTCTGGTCGGCGCTGGCCCGCTGCTGCAGGAGTGGAAGGAGATTGGGGATGTGCTTTCGCCTGTGCGAGCATCCCTGTCTACTGACTCGCCCTCGCGCACGGCGGTGCTCGACATCACCAGTCTTATCGGCGGTTACATTTCGCCGATGTCTACGATCGCCACGTTCCAGCTGCGCAGGGTTCTCGAGGAGGACTGTGGGCTTCTGGAGCACCTCGACGCGATGGAGGGTTTGCTGTTCATGAAGCAGTTTGGCATCGTTGATGACTGGACTGCATGGCTCTTTCAGCAGGTAGGTGTCGACCCCTGTGGCCTCTCGCTTCCGCTGACGTACCGCAGATGAGGCAGAACAAGCGTTGGTCCGACTTCCAGTTGCTCACGAGTACACTTCGCGATGCGGTATCATCATCCTCGAATGTTTGGATCAATCCCATCCTCGTCAGAGCGAGCACGAACCGGCGTACAAGCGAGGACATATCCAAGACTGTATCGGTCATCAAGGTTGACTATCAGGTATGTTCTAACTACCGAAATGCCGCTGAGACCTCGCAGGTCCCTTTCCCACTATCACAGCTGTTCACGACGACATCCATGGAGCTCCGCTCCGACATCTTCACCTTCCTTCTGCGGCTACTGCATGCGCGGAGATCCTTGATCGACCTCGCCAGCGTCTTGTCCGATGTCTCCGACCGACCTGCAGGCGAGCTACGGAGGCCCTGGAGATTACGACACAAGCTGGCTTGGGTGTTCGAGTAAGAGTCGCTCGTTCCGACACGGTGAATCGAGTTGACGTCCCAGTACACTCTGGATATGGGTGACGGCACGGGTCATTGCTCTCCAGACGCAAAATTATCGACGTCAACTGTCCACCCTGACCTCGCTGCGGTCTATGATCGCTGCAGAGCTGCATCAGTGAGTCTTCCCAAACACCCACACGCAATGTGTCTTCAAGCTCATGTATCATAGCTCGCGGAGAATTCGCAATTTCTGTTTCTTGCATGAGAGCGTGAGTGGGACCTCAGCTCGCCTTCGCTGACCTGCGCAGACAGCCGCTGTCAACGGGTCGATCTCCGCCCTGCTCGACATGCCTTCCTCCCTCGAGCGGTCCTGCCGTGACTTCCTCGCACCGCGGCCGGTAGACGGACTCACCACGACGCCTCTACCTGTCTTCGTCCAGGGCCGGAGTCGACGACGGAGAAGGAAGGCGCGAACGGACGACTCATCCGGCGAGTCGGACATCGAGGACGCAGGAGCTCCGGAGAAGGCCGGAGGGAAGGAGACGGCGGTCAAGGGCGATGTCTTGCCAATTGATGCGCTCGCGGAGCTGCTGGAGGAGCAGGTCCTGGCATTGCGGAATGGGGTGGTGGATCTGGCGTCGTTGGAGAGCCTCGAGGAGGATGCTGGTAATGTGAGAGCGACGTGGGGCATGCTGGCGTTTGCTCTGGAGGATTGGAAGTGAGTGTTTTGGTTTAGATAAAAAATACAGTCCGATTACGCAGGAGAAGCGTTATGTGATCACCATAAGCAGCATCGCTCACCTATCCGTCCCGTGCCTCTCCAACGGCACGACGCCCTCCTCCAAACTATTACCACTGCCTCTCCCGTGGCGTTGAGGCATGGTAGATGTGAAGTTTACTCTGTCGACACACGCGACCAAAGTCGAGAGTGGAATGTGAGACGCAGATGACAGAGGAGATGCGAACAAGGGATGGAGGGGAGACGCGTCTTCTTCCTCAGTCCTGATGGTAGTCAGGACCGTAGCGAAGCACCGGTGATTCCATCACACACCACACTAGCTGCGGCCATCCACCCTTGTTGGCACCATCACTCGGGCCAGCTGTGGCAAAACAAGTGGATTACAGCATCGCTGTTCGGTCTGCTCGCATACAGAAGTACACAAGCTACAGTGCGAGTACGGTGAGTGTGGTCCATTAGTTGGCCGTGCCGCGTAATGTGGTCTCACCGCTCTCTTACCAAACGCAGCGCTCCCGCATTTTGACTATGATCAAGATTACGCTGGGCGACCACTCGTCCAAACCGCCAGGCACGCCCCCTTCCGGTTCCGAGCGTTTCAGACCGCGAAGGTCGGGTGGGTGCGTACGGACAGCTACAATTACTATATGCATGGTATCTCATCCAGCCATGGCACCTCAATCCAGGCCTGCGCGTCGCACGCGACTATTCACAACACGCCCGCACAGACTTCGCTCCTCCAGCCAATCGTCCCCACGAGCCATTTCGTACCCGCTCAGAAACCCATATCCCCCCAGTCCGCTCCGACGCCTTTGAGCCCCCCTCTCGACGCCGCGCCTCCAAACACCTGATCAGTGGTATCTCCTCTCGTTTTCTTGCCGCCGTTGGGCCCCCCGTTCCCCTCGAGCAGGCCGACTTGCTACGACGACGCGTTAGCAGTGTCCCTCAAGAGACAGCTCTCCTGGCGTCTAAGCCATCCACCCATCTTCCCATTCACACTGTACCGCAACCTGGAAGCTGAGGGACCGAGCCGCACATACCTTCTTGAGATAGCTCCTGCTGATACCGAGCTTGTCGCTCCCGCGCGCGAGCTCTTTCTCGAGCCACGTCGCCATGGCCTTGACATCCGCCACCTCGAGAAGGGTCTGCTGGGAATTGTAGTCCGTCGCATCGTCGTGGAAAGTGACGACCGCTTCCCCATCTCCGGAGACACTCGCGCTGATGCTTTTCGTCGCGACCTGTGTTTTCAGTCAGTTTTGGTCGGCCCGCACATGAGTCGATAGAGTCGCTGGTACTCACCATATCCTGAAGGACCATTCCGACCTGCTGCACACCCTCCGGGCCTAACAGCCCCACCTTCGCTGCCAGATCCCTGACTGTCATCCTCGAGTACATCGTCTGAATCCTGAGAATCCTTCGGCGCGATATCGAGTTCATCACCTGTTCGAGCAAACCGTAATTGCAGTCCTGAGGAGTCAACCTTGATTCGACTTGGCCCCGTGACATCGCTCACCTCCGCGAACTCCTTTGAGGCCGCCGCCTCCCGCACAATCTTCCAGTCATGGCTCTCAAACGCCTTGCCGAGCTTGGTATACTCTTTGGCGTTGCGGTCGATCATCCGAGAGATAGTACCGGAGGTGTACCTAGGGAACGAGAGGAGCTGATGGAGAGAGAGTAAGCGTGAGTGTGAGTGGGAGTATACACCGGACCCATGGTCCCGGACTGACCTCGCCGTTGTCCAGAAGACCGCACAGGATGGCGCGTTTGGCCGCTGTGAGCTGGATCGCCGAGCCAGTCGATGTGGGGACAGCAACCGCCTGGATATGTCAGCTGCAGATTGCGTGGAGGGGGGAGAGCACACCACTTACGATGGAGAAGAACCGCTTGGCACGTGCGAAATCCTTGACTGCAGCGCAAACGAGCCCGGCATGGTGATAGTAGGTGATGACGTCGAGGTAAGTCGGCCCGCCCTGCGAACGTCAGTCCATCGCCCAGGTCGTGTAAGAATTCGGAGATAGGAGCTTACCGCGATGAAGTCGGTAAAGATGGGCTGCGTGGCAGGCAAGGCGTAGTCGAACCTCCTGGTGATCAAGCATGCCTGGGGATTCAGCAAGGCGATAACATGTCATGCCGGCGATGCCTGACAGACCTACCTCGAGATAGGCGGCGTAAGCGCCCGAGAAAACGTCAAAGTCAAGCACCTGGGTCAGGGCTTCCAGCGGGCGAAGGGCGAGCTCGGGCTACGATCATCAGGATTGCGGCACGATAGAACATGTCGGCAACCTACCTGTTTGAGATGTTGGGCGAGGCGAAGGATACCCCAGGCCAAGCTGGAGACTGACACGATATCAGGGCGGACTAGAGCAATGTCATTCTGGACTCACCCCGAGGACCAGTGAGGCGGATCTGCTGCCTATCACCGTGCATCGCCACCGCCGTCGCAAACCTGAGGAGATCGGCGTTGTATCCGTCTTTGATCGGGCGGCTCAGCCTCGCCGACCTGATAGAAAGGATACACATCAGCGCGCTTGTCCGCCTGCCTCTTCCAGGCAGGGAGAACTCACACGACAAATACCAGCCCCGCCGTCATCTGTAGTATTCGCTCTTGACTGAGCGAATACAGGTCCTGGTCCCACAACGCCAGGATATCCTGGCCCGCATCGGCCTTCTCCTTCGGAGTCGGACCGGGCTGACCCTTCCCCCAAGCGAGGTCGTGGAATGCCGGGATCAGCGTGTGGTAGATGAGATCAAAGGTGTTGCAGCCGGTGATGATGTCCGAGACGGACTTGGCGGAGCGAATCACGGGGACGCCGGAGGACGAGCTGGAGGACGACGCGCCCGGCGGGGGCAGGGAAGGGAAGGCCGGGTGGGCCATGATGGGAAAGGGCAGCTGGACCGGTCTGGGGAGGTTGAGGTTACTGCTCGCTCCGCCACGAAATGTGGAGTGAGCAAGAGGAGGCTGATCAAAGCGTGAGAGAGAACGAGATGGTTGATGGAGGGAACCCCCGGGTGACGATACGATGACTTGGTTGACGAGCACTCGCAGGTGGAGGGGAAGGTGAGTGGCCCGGCACGTGACTCACACAGACTTATGTGGGACACACCAATATATGCGTACATAAGCGGTGGCCGTGGCCGGTTAACACCAAAGTGCTGGTTACCCGGAAAACTCGGACAACTCGATGTTCACCACATGAACGTCTTCCTAGTCCATGATCTCTAGCCCATCTCCCTCGTCGACATCGCCCCATATAAAGCTCTCGTGTCGTCTACACGCACCTCCCTCCACCCTTCTCATCGATCACAATCCACTCTCGCTCCATTTACGCCCACCATGTCTGTCATCTCCACGCAAATCACCGAGCTCTGTGAGTCTCTCACGAATTCACTTGGCTTCGACTCACGCTGACCGGCGCAGTCGGCATCAAGCACCCGATCCTCCTCGCGTGAGTCACGCTGTGCCGTGGGCATCAGGCCTCGCTGATATGCAACAGGGGAATGAACGTCGCAGCTGGCCCGGAGCTGGCCGCGGCAGTCTCCAACGCCGGAGGACTGGGCGTGATCGGTGGTCTCGGCTATACGTGAGCTGCTTTTACTTCTTGGGAAATCAGGTCGAGTTTGCTGAAGCCGCGAACAGACCCAAACACCTTCGCGGGATCATCAAGGAGCTCAAGTCGTCGCTCTCTTCTCCCGACCTCCGTGCGTACGCGACACTCACATTTGCTCTTGCCCCTGCTTTGAGGCGCCTCTGACCTGCGCTGATCTCCGCAGCTTTCGGAGTCGATTTGCTCATCCCGTCGCTGGGCCCAACTGCCCGGAAGACAAACTACGACTACACCAAAGGCCAGCTTGACGATCTCATCAACGTCATCATCGAAGAGAAGGCGAAGCTGTTTGTCTGCGCCGTCGGTGTCCCGCCTACAGAAGTTGTGGAAAAGCTCCACAAAGCCGGAATCCTGGTCATGAATGTGAGTCGGGCGGGTCGGAGGATGATGATGCTGAAGCTGATACTTGTCAGATGGTCGGACACCCGAAGCACGTCACGAAGGCACTTGATGTTGGCGTGGATATCATTTGTGCTCAGGGTGGCGAGGGTGGTGGACATACGGGAACGACGGCGACGTCGATTCTCATTCCCGCTTGTGTCGATATCTGCAAGAACAGGACCTCACCTCTGACTGGCAAGCCCGTACGTCGGTCGGCCATATCACTTCCCTATCCAATCTGATGAGTTCAGGTCCCCGTGATAGCCGCCGGAGGGATCTACGACGGTCGAGGCCTCGCCGCTTCTCTCATGTGGGGCGCGCAGGGCGTCTGGGTCGGCACCCGCTTCGTCGCGAGCACAGAGGCTGCCGCGCCAAAGAAGCACAAGGAGTTGTGAGCGGATCGCGGGTCCTTTCACCCAACATGATACGGTATGGGACGAGGGGCTGACGGTGTAGGATATTGAGTGCCGGTCATGGCGATGCGGGGACGACCTTGATCTACACGGGTAGACCGCTACGAGTCAGGCAGACCGACTATGTCAAGTCCTGGAACAGCCGGCAGGACGAGATGTAAGCGGGTCTCCATCTGCATGGCTTGACACGGGGAGCAGGTCGGGCTCCTCTGAAGGGCGGCGCGCTGACTACTGTAGCCGCGAGTTAACAAGCAAGGGAACGCTCCCGGTCGATGTCGACTTGAAGGCACATCCTGAGAAGTCCATGGAGTCGAGACCATGGTTGATGGGCGACGTCTCGGCGCTGATCGACGTGAGCTTATCCGCTGAGGTGTGAGCGAACACTAGCTGACTGGTGTAGGACGTCAAGCCTGCGAAGGCTATCATCGATGACATGGTGTCAGAGGCGAAGAATTGTCTGGAGAGCGGTCACCGGACGTTGGTGGGCGGGACAAGGGCGAAGTTGTAGCTGGTCGGGGAAAGAATCCAGTGTTTGGCCATGTGCCGGCTTCATCTAACTGTGACTTTGTTTCGTCGAGTAATATCTGCGAGTTCTTAAGCATGTTAGCGACGCCGATAACAACTTCGTGGCTATCGGAGAGGTTTAGACACCCTTGGCGTCCACGAGAGATAGGCTATGGCAGGTGAAGTCGCTTTGTATCGCGGTGTGGTCCGAAACCACCCGTCGGCAGGTAGTACCGCATCGACCTGACGGGTCCGCTAGTCCGTTCCGTCACGCCGACTTGTCGAGCCTCCGACAACCGAGAGCTGCTCCGAAGTCGGCACGGCCAGCTCCGTCATCTCAGTCCCACGACTCCAACTCGACTCGGATGTCTACGCTAGATGCAACGTCGTCCCCAAAGTCTGGCCTCACGCTCGGAATTAGTCGGGCTGCAAAACCGGCTTGGCCAACCCGCCACGCCACGCGGGGTAACACGTGCGGGGCCAAATGGCAACTCGGCAATGTACCTGGTCCGGGCGGTCCGTAGAAGTACCAGCGCTGATGGTCATCGGGTCAACAGGTCATCGACAACCATCTTCCTTCCTTTTCCTCGCTTCTCGTCGCCGCATCCTCTCCCATAAACAAAAGTCAAGCCATCGATTAGTGACATCTCCACATCAACCAAAACACGCCGTCACACTCTCGTCATGCCCCAACCCCCGCTCGACATCGTCAAATACCTCGGCACGCCCCTCATCCCTCTGCGGGAGCAGTACCCACCCGGCACGGGCGGCACTGGTCCCCGTGCCGACTGGGCCGAGGGGACGCTCAAGGGTGTCGAGGTGATCCAGGATTTTGAAGACAAGGTCAACGAGTGTACGTGTCGTCGTGTCGAGTTCGAGTCCGAGTCACCCTCCAACCCATTCCGGCCGGTGAATCGGAAACGAAGGAACGAAGCGACGAAGGAATGGAGGAGAAGACTTGATTTGGATCGTGCTGATCACGCCCCCGCTCGTGTAGACCTCAAGACCGTCCCGACCGAACCGGTCAGACCTCATCCCGCTCACAAGTACCCAAAGTTCGTCCAGGCCAGGGCGAACCTACCGAGCGTGCTCAAATCCCCGGCGGATCTCCAGAAATGTGAGTATGATCGGCCTCGCCACCAGCCCGGCCAACTACCCTGCTACCCAACCCGCCCTTCTCGTCCCTCACTACGCCTGTAGTCTCATGCTGCGTGTCCCCTCTGGTGTGCGCTTGACTGCGCTGCCCCGGTTCCCGTCCGCTCGTCGAGCCGTGTCTGAGAAATTCGTGCAGCCGTGCGGTGCTGATCCCAATCCCGCTGCCAGGCCTGTCCACCCTTCCCCTCGCGGCCATCTCCTCCGTCCTCACCGCGCTCGACGCCGACCCGGAGGATCTCGAGAAAGCCGCGCCGGCCACTCACGACAAAGCGGGCTACGAGAGCGTGAGTGGCGACGCCTAAGACCTCACCCCGGAAAACACTCCATCTCCTCTCGGGCGCATCATAAGCTCTCCCCTCTCCTTTGCGACGTGTGCTGTACCTGTCTCCACCCATAATTCATTTTCGGCTTGTCCCGCCGACATCAGATGATCCCGCTGATACAGTATGGCAGGACGGAGGAGAAGGCGTGCAGGAGCACGAGGAACGCAGCGCCCAGCCGGTCGATGAAGGGAAGACCAAAGCGTGGTTTTGGCATTTCAGCAAATCCCCGATGGGTAGGTGTATCCCGGCCCCTAACCCACACAATCGACACTTCGTTATTCGCACTCGAACGACACCATCGACACCATCGACATCGCATTAGCCGCAATGACAGACCGGGATGAGGGAAGCAAGCTTAGAAGCCGCACTGACGCTCGCCCCAAACCACAGGCTCCGGCGAGTTCCTCCTCATGCGCCAGGGCTCAAACGAGGTCAAGATGGTTGTCCGCACGATCAACTCGTCTGCGTTCACCCCGCCGGACTGGGACGAGTATGTCGCGACGGTGAGTCGAGTGGAGAAGCGAGTGGAAAGAAGCGACCCGACCATGAGAGATGAGCTGACGTCTGGGTCGCTTGCTTTCTTCCTCCATCGCCTATTCGCTTCCCCCTCTGTACGGGTTCACCGGTGTCGCCATGCCTTCAACGACTCCGTTCCTCGTCTTTTCCACAATTGTCAAACCATTCTTGCCTTGCCCCTTGACAATGTGTCCTCGTTCCCCTGCACTACCCCCTCTACCTTGCTTCTCCCATCCTTCTCCGTCCCCTCTTCCTCGCCAATCCTCCTTCCTTCGCTTGATTTCCCCCCCGACTTGATGCCAAACCGCAGGGCCCGTACACCTACAACACCAAGTCCAAAGCCTCATGGTACTGGTCCCGCTCCTGGGGCGCGACCAAGCGTCTCGGATGCCACGGCTGGGTGCTCACCGACTGGCAGCGCTGGGTTTTCGGATGTTTCGACGAAGGCAGGACGCACGGCTGGGTCTCGCCTATTATGCGGTTCGATGCGCGGTCGCCGAGCATCGGACAGGCGATGCTCTACTGGGCGAAGTGAGTGGTACCAATTCATTCACGTTGCGCTGCTATCTCTCGGCTCTCGTTCTCGGGGTCCCGGGGCTCTGGGTTTCTCATCGGGGCCAGACGATCTCTCGCGATCCGACTGGACGTGGTGTTTCACATCGCCGCTGTCCTGCCGACATTGTCTGGGGCCTACATTTCAACGGGTCCCATTCGCCCTCTCGGAGACCCCCCCCCCCCCCCCCCCCCCCCCCCCACCCTCCCAAATCAACTGCTCGGAATCCTCCCAGAGCGTTCACAATTCGCTCCAGATGCATTACGCGATCCAGAGCCAGCGTGTGGAACTCCGACGCCACTTTATCCGTCTCTCCTCGCCGATGTTCCCCTGTCGCCTGTCGACGACATGATCCTCGATACCCGAAATCCAGCCCCGCTGACACTTCCCAGATCAGCAATGCACGACCCGAACGGCTTCAAGCCCTCCCCGAAAGACACGGCGTCGATGCCCCGTATCTTCCCCGACAACCCGGCCAGGCGGGTATCCGTCTCGGGCGCGAAACCCCGTACGCCCACGGGCGTCAAGGCCGCGAACGAGAGCGATGTGAGTGGAGCGGGCGTGATCGCATGATTCTTTGCCCAGCGCACGCCCAAGCTGCCATGTCATGTCTGTCATGTCATGTTTATCCTTCTACACTGCCCTGCGCTGCCGTACACCACTCTACACTTCTGTGAATGGGTCGCTGGGAGTGGCCGGGTCAGCGATGGCCACTCAACGATGGAGACTGTATTGCGCGAACCCCGCTGACTCGTCAGATCGAGGAGAGCGACGTCGAGGACGCGTCGTAATGCTGCGCCTCGCCCCAAAGTACTGCGGTCGCTCGCTCAGCTCAATAACCCTTTTGGCGAATCCGGCGTGCTTGTTCCTGTTATGTGCCTCCGGTGTGATGATTGAATCGTGGAGTGTGTGCAGTGGGGTGGGGTGGGGACCGTTGTGATGTGTCCTGGACGGTGATGACCCATGTAGCACTTGTTGGCGTGTTGATACCAGTGCATGAATGAACTGAGCAAATTGAGCGAACCGGGCGATGCGCTGGATACCCGCCACTCCCGGCTCAGCGGCTTCCACGAGTACAAGCACATGCTTGACCATAACCATCTGCTTTGGCGAAGCCGATGCCAAAGCCGCTGTACAAGTACAGTACTCGATAAATTGCGATTCGAGTACTCCGTCGCAGGCTAGTCGGCATGTGTCCGTTCTGTCTGCACTGCGCACGAATATCCATACCGGCGCATCGCTATCAGAGAACCTGGTACATCCGACTCACGCCCCACCCCGCCTCATCGGACCCGTTCGGTGCTAAACGGGGAATCACACCAAACGTCCACCTTCCAACTCCTCCCCCTCGCCCCACCCCGCTCGTACCCACTTGGCACAAGCACATACACCCCTTTCTCCAACCTCTTCCGCGGGATTCGGACGCCAGAGACGGCATCGGAGTAGGGACCCGAGGTGGTGATTTGTTCGGAGAGCGCGCCGCCCGCGGCGCGGGTGTAGAGGGTTAGATTGAGTGGGAGGGGAGGGGAGGTGGGGGCTGGGTGATGGAGTCGGGCCCTGCAGGTCAGCCTGGTGCGATGCGATGTGATGCGAAGTCGGGTCAGGGCGATGTAGTTGGGTCGGTGATAAGGTAACGGTATCGGATCGCTGGACATGGGAGCCAGAACCGAAATTCCATCCGGCCTCATCGAGGTTAGTGTGAAGAAGACGTCGGGAAAGACGCGGAGAGCAGTGGCCTGGAGATGCACTACACTGTAGCGCATTTCCAACATGGGACATCCTAGCGGTGCGACAAAGTACGCAGGTTGGATTCAAACGAGAACACCACTCACATCAACATTCCCGATTGCGGCAGTATCACCTCGATTCTCGGGTTCAACTCGTAGCCTCCGCCACTCGGTCTGCCACCCGCACTCTCCTCGTCCCTACAGCGCATCAGTCCAGCACCCATGTCCAGCACCCATGTACATGAACAGGTGCCCCTGTGGCCGTGGCCCGTGGCCCGCGCCCGGACTCACCAAACCCCTTCGATCGACCTCGCATACATCCCAGCGCCTTCCGCGGGGATCGGGCTGATCGTAACCGCCGCGGAACTCTCCACGTCGAGTACGAATCGGCCGGTCTGACCAGGCTCGAAAGCTGATACCACGAGGGTGTAGGTCCCGGCTACATATACACGCACATGCAGTTTAGCTTCTGTAACTCGATCGGATTGAGATAGGGATGGGGATGGGTCGGTTGGGGTCGGACGAATCGAATCCACTCACGCTCGAGCGAAGGGACATCGGCGTAGGCTAGACCGTACGAGTACGCGCCGGAGTCAGCGATCATCGCATCGTCGCTCGCGCTGCGTCGCTTCGTCAGCACGATATCTAGGGTTATGAAAGAGGACTGGGAGCCAAAGATGTTGATCGTTGATCGAGAGACCTGTCGGCGCATCCCGGTTCACCACACTACGCCACTCACTCAAAGGCCAGCTCTCCCTTCCCCCAAAGCAGCTTCAACCCCCACGCTACCTCCCTATCCCCTCTCACTGCCACTCTCATCTCCGCCTTCCCTCCTCTGGGAGGAGCAGACACCGTCACCCGATACTGCGGATTACTCCCAAACGACGGGAAACCAGGATGTCCCCCCGCATTCCGCGAGGTGAGTGCGACAGCGACGCTCTGTGAGAATGGGAGGGATAGGGCGACACGTTCGAGCGAAAGCACTGTTTGAGGCGAAGAGAGGACCTGAAGAGTGAAGTCCGTGCGGGAGAGGCCGCGGTCTCGAGAGGGGATAAGGAGGAGACGCGTTTGACTTCGCCGGAGGGGATATCGGACCTGCCTTTTCAGCGAGGAGTCACAACGTTAGAGGCCTGTGCTCACCAAGAGGTGTTGAGCGTTCGTATAGGGATTCTGCGGTGGTCAGCTTGACCATTCCAAACGTCCAATTATTCGCAAATAGTCAATGGGCGTTTGCAGCCGTAGGTCTGCCTTCGCAACCAGCTAAACGACTTCGCAAGCACTCACCATGTCCTCTGCTCGTTGGCACGAGATCGCCCTGCTCCCGCTCGTGTGCTCCTCAAAGACGTGCAGGGCGGTATCGTCCATCGGCCGATCCTTGCTGACCACGTGCTGAGACAAAAGCAGCCACACCTCGTCGTCTCGCTCTCGCGCATCGTCACCCGGCTCGCGCTTGATCTCCAACCTGTAGCGGGGGTCGGAGGCTATTATGAACGTCTCAGCTCGCGGCGGGTTGTCATGTCGCACGGCTCACCCAGATCTGCAGAGGACACGTCCTCCCCATCGCGCACAGGTTTAGGCCATGACCTACACGGTCAGCATGTAGTCCAGAACTGAACAGCCCGCCGGAGCACTCACCAGTGCTTGACCGCTGTCACGGGCTTGAGCGAAGGGTTCCAATTGAGATTCAACGAGGCGAACCTCTCGCACACTTCGTCCCACGTCATGGTGAGGAGCCCTGAAGCCGCCTTAGTAAGCTCTATTGGTGGCGCATGCACAGCTGCTTGGACTCACCTGTAGAAGAACCATTTCCCGTGCCCACGCCGGGGCCTGCGCCATTGATCGTCAAGGCGCCCATGCCACCATCCAGGGTGGCCAGTCTCGCTGCGTCGGCGGGAGACCCCGGGTCAAAGATCTCCAAAACCCGTTCCCCTCTTTCCTCTTTCAGGTCTATTTCATCAGCCGCTTGCTCCAGCACGCCGTCCACCTTGGCACAGCACATCACAACACAGCACACCGCAAAACAGCACAGTGCCAAAAAGCACAACGCAACACGGCACAACGCAGAGAATCAGAAACTCGTAATCATACTCACCAACGACCCCGTACGCATGTAGCGGGACCAAACCCGCCCCGACCTCCTCCCCCGTGCCAAGAGTGACCAAGACCTCCCCTCTGCCCCATGCAGCGGATATCCGCCGCCACTCCTTCTCCCGCTGGAAGCCCTCGCGGAGGGAGATCCGTTCGGGTATCCAGCCTGTTAGTGCGTACACGTCTGGAGAGGGGTTAGAGCCCCGGAGAGAGTAGCCGCCGTGCGAGAGGAAGTAGGCTTTGAGGAGGAGGGGTATCGAGGGTGGACCGAGAGCGTGTGTGGCCTGCTGTGAAGGTGTGTGACTGGGGAGGGATGCGGAATGGGGCTGTGAGGATTGACGGGGGGAATCCGGAGCGGAGGTGAAGAGTGAAGGGGTGCTAGGACCTAGTAGGTGGGCGGTGGGGTGGAGTGGGTATTGAGTCTCCTTGGACCGCGGGAGGAGCGCATCGATGACGACCTGCCGGAATCAGTCAATGCGGAACGGGACGTTCAATCGCTCGTTCGGACGTTCCACTGCGAGCAACACTTACGCTTCGCCACGCCCCATTGAGCAAGAGCTTCACGACATGTTTC
Organism: Saitozyma sp. JCM 24511; assembly: GCA_001600855.1. Taxonomy (NCBI): domain Eukaryota; kingdom Fungi; phylum Basidiomycota; class Tremellomycetes; order Tremellales; family Trimorphomycetaceae; genus Saitozyma; species Saitozyma sp. JCM 24511. The sequence goes on along the minus strand of BCLC01000001.1, from coordinate 1,492,073 downwards.
CCATTCTCGGAGTGTCTGGGTAGACCGGTCGAAGCTTGCGGATAGAGCCCTCCCAGAGCGAGCTGGCGCCGTGAGCCCGTTGGTAACTCCTGCGCCGGGAGAGTGCACTCACTGAAGTCCCCCATCGCCGATCATGCTCCAAACACACTCCCAAACCCGCCACGACCGAGCAATCCGCACCCACACCTTGCCTTACTACCCATCTTCTCCCCTTGTCCATTTGCGCCTTCCACGCTTCCCTCGGCGTCTCCGCCCACTCTGCTCTCAACTTGATCTGTTCCTCGGCCAGCTCCGGCTGAACCCCTCTCCATGGTTCCCCAACAAACTCCCTGTCACTCGGTATCCTCCATAACTCCGTCTCTATCCCATGTAGCCTCCCGGCACGCCTCACCACGGCCGCTTCCTCCCCTTCATCGCCCATGCCCGCACGCCCCACATGCCCGCCAAGCTCCTCCGCTCGCTTCTTGACCTTCTCGGCGCGCTCTAGGACGAGACGCCATTTCTTCTTGATTCCCAGGACATCCTGGGCCGGGACGAGCTTGGATGAGAGAAGGTGGGAGTACGCCTCGGCGGAGGAGATGTACAATGGGAATGCCTTGAGGAGGGTAGGCAGAGGAGAGGCGGAGACGGACAAGGTGGAGAGAGAGGACTCGGCGAGGATGGCGCGGTTGGCTAGGTCCTGGGAAGGGTGTCAGCGCGGGATGAGGTGATGAGCGGACATGAACCCACCGATGCGATCTTGAGGCCCTCTGCGTACGTGTTGAAGGCCATTCTGTGCTGGCCGCGGCGTAGGGAAGCGACGAGAAGAGAAGGGAGAAGCGCATCTAGTGGTGAAGGTGGACCTGGTCTCGTTGTGTTGACGAGTCACGTGGTTTCGATTCGTTTCGGGTAAACTGCGGGTAAAATGGAATGTGGGGTGGGGCGGGGAGTGGCGGGGTGCGCCGCCGACGACGTATCGTCCCACTCGACCGATCCTCACCCAACCTCTCAACTACGTCGACTTTGCACACGCTGTCTCTCATCCTCTCTCTCTTCAAGACTTCCCAATCGGTGCTCTGTGATCTCGTCCTGTTATCTCCATATCACCTCTCCCTTCTCCTGTACCCAGCCCTCGCCGTCGACGACCCCAAGCCCATTTAACCCCCCCGGATCATGGGCCCGGCCCCACCCTCCACCTCGCCCGCCACGGGCCGCCCCGTCCCCTCGTCCTACCTGCACTCGTCCTCGGCTTTCTTCCGGGACACCTCCGGCCGCGCCATCCTCCTTCGCGGCGTCAACTTCTCCGGTTCTTCCAAAGCCCCGCTCGGCCAACCATCCCACCAGCTCGAGAACTTCTGGGAAGACGCCGAGTCGGGCAATCTGTCCTTCGTCGGTCGACCGCTCGATCTCGACGATGGTTCCGCGGATACCCACCTCGCGAGACTCCGTGCGTGGGGGTTCAACGTGCTGCGATTCGTCTTCACTTGGGAGTCGCTCGAACATCAGGGTCCGGGCAAGTACGATTTGGAGTACATCGAGTACCTGGTAAAGGTGCTTTATAAGGTCAAGGAATGGGGCTTTCGAGTGTTCATGGATCCACATCAAGACGTGGTGAGTGGCGCAAGCAAAGCACCTTTCCACCTCTATCTTTTCGAAGTTTTTTTTGCACCTGCTAGGTGTAGGGGACTCTTCTGACACGCCGTAGTGGTCGAGGTTTTCCGGCGGGTCCGGCGCACCGCTATGGACACTGTACGCCTGCGGGATCGACCCCCGAAACATCACCGCCACCTACGGTGCACTCTTGCACTGCGAGTACCCTTCTGCCGAAGACCCCAAACCGAACACTTTCCCCGGTATGATCTGGGGCACCAACTACACCCGCCTCGTGTCACAAACCGTCTTCACCCTCTTCTTCGCGGGAAAGACGTACGCCCCGAAATGCATCATCGACGGGGTCAACATCCAGGATTATCTCCAAGGTCATTTCATCGATGCCGTCGGGGCGCTCGCCAAGCGGCTATCCGAGGCTCCCGGCTTGTTTGAGGAGTGCATCATCGGCTGGGATAGTATGAATGAACCTGGGGAGGGACTCGTTGGACACCCGGATCTGGCAAAGCTCAACCCGAGTCTCCGACTCAAGAAGGGCCCGATGCCAACGCCGCTGGAAGGGATGAGATTGGGCATGGGCGAAGCGGTGGAAGTGGAGACGTGGAACTTTGGCGCGATGGGTCCGAGTAAAGGCCAAAAGGTGGTGATTGATCCGAAGGGCAAGCGGCTGTGGTTGAAGCCAGAGGACGAGGCGAGTCGAGGAGGAGGCAAGTGGGGATGGAAGAGGGGTGACGAGTGGGAGATGGGCACGTGCAGTGAGCCGAAGCCTAATCTTCAATCTCAACATGACCTGCAGTGCTGATGTTCCAGTCTGGGCGCAACACGGCGTATGGGAACCCACGACCGGTGCCCTGCTCAAGCCCGACTACTTCACCACTCTCCCTTCTGACCCTTCCCACGTCGTCGAGTTCACCGACGACTTTTTCACTTTCCACTGGATGTCCTACGCCTCCACCGTCCGCCTGCACCACCCCGAGGCTATCCACTTCATCCAGGCCCCCGTCTTCCACCCTCCTCCCCGTCTGCCCGAATCGTTTCTCAAGAGCCGCGCCGCGTCGTCTCCGCATTACTACGACGGTCTCACGCTCATGACCAAGCACTGGAACTGGTTCAACGCGGATGCCCTGGGACTCATCCGCGGCAAGTACTGGAGTCTCATGCAGGCCATCAAGATCGGAGACAAGGCGATCCGGCAGAGCATACAGGATCAGCTGAGGATCTTGAAGGATGACACGGCGGAGGTTCTGGGTCAGTATCCGACGTTGATCGGCGAGTTGGGCTGTCCATATGATATGGTGAGTGCGCCACGCACGAGTCGGCCTCCTGGCCCCGAATTCGCTCACCGCGGTTAGGATGAGAAGCGGGCGTACGGCTATGTCGATGGAGGAAAGGGCGAGGGAGACTATTCGTCTCAGCAGAAAGCGTGGGACTGCTCTCTCAACGCGACCGACGGTCCGAACTGCCTCAACTACACCAGTTGGACGTATGTTCCCGACAACTCGCACCAGTGGGGCGATCTGTGGTGAGTTGCGTGTGTGGAACAGGCCGCCGAGTAACTCTGGAACGCGGGGTTGGAGTCGAGTCGGAGCCTAGCTGACTTCGTTCTCTTAGGAACGGCGAGGACCTGTCGCTCTGGTCGGCCGACGATCTGGCAACTGAGGTGTATCACGACGAATCGCGGGACGACTCGGATCCCCCATCCGCGGTCGAATCCAGCGGCAACGACGCTCTGCAGGACACATCCTTCACCTCGCTCGCTTCGTCTGCGACGCTGCCGGTCCCCCTGGGCAACTCCAAGACCTTGTCACCGGCCACCATCGACTCGGGAGAGGGTGTCACCTCATCGCTTATCCTCGATGGGGCGCGCGCTCTCCCGGCCGTGTGCAGGCCGTTCCCCGTGGCGACGGTGGGGACGCCTTCCCGCATCGATTTCGACATCAAGTCCGCGGTATTCCGGCTGTCTGTCCGTGTGGGTCCGGAGGACGTATCGGACGAGAAGACATATACGGAGATCTACGTCCCGTACGCGCACTACGCCTCGGATCTCGACGTGGGTTCCGGGTCCTTGACATCTGCGCCTTACACCGATTCCGCAAACACTTCCCGCGCGTCCCTGTATCCGGGTAACGACAAGCCCAAATCGTCTCGTTCGTCAACTCCGTCCAACGTCCCCCAGCGACCTTTAGAGCTGGATGTCACGATCAACCCATCCCACGGCGAGGTCGAGATCAAAGGGCAGTATGTGAGGTGGTACTACCCCGCGCCGACACCACCGTCCTCGGTCTTCGGCACCGGTACCGGATCCGGCGGCGACGCCGAGTACACCATCGAGATCAGCAGGAATGGAGGCGCCATTGCCCGCGATGAAGACTCGCTGAACATGCCAGGGGGATGGAACGAGGTGTGTCCGTCGACCTGTAACATTGCCTGAGTGGGGCACGAGGGGCGGGCACCCGGACTCGGACTCGGAAAAGCCGCCGCAACAGCTTACGCGGCGTGCCAGGTGATCAGGATGGTGAGGGAGATCCGGCGGTGACGTGTTGCGGCGGTGTGGTGTGGCGGAGCGTGTGTGCGTTGCGGACGTGGAGACGCGCCGCGGGAGATGGAGGTAGATAGGTATTCCATATCGGATTGGTGGAAGGGTTGTACTCGTACTCGTACAGTTTATATCTGGTTGTGGCTCCTTGAGCAGTATCTATCACATGCACGATCACGATCTTTCTTGTGGATACCCACATCGCCCTCTGCCGAGCCTCTTGATCGAGTCGAGCAATGGACGATGCAGCGACTCCTATGGGTACTGGCCCGCCGTCTGCCTGCCACTCTACTCATCTGATGTTGCGAGGTGCGGGGTAAATCCGGGGTAGCTACCGAAAAGTTGTCTGCCGGATCAACCGTTTGTTGTCAATCGTCTTGTCGCATCCAGCTCTTCAATCTGCTTTCATACACAACCCGCTCTTACCGCCAACAACACCTTCTCAAGTAACATCCACGGGACCACACGCACCGGAATAACCTTTTGCTCTTGTTACTCCTCACATCGCCCACGTCGCTCCCGAGGCACCCCGACATGACGACGCACCATCCTCGCCAGTTCCCCGTGATTTTGATCACCGGTACGTGTGCTGCGGTCTATGACTATCACTGTCATCCCGTCGCTCCACTCAGCTCTTGGACAAACCAACCGCTCCCGTTTGATCTGTTCCCTCGCGTTACTGCTTTGTCATGGTCCCACATCCTTTCTCGCTTCACTGCGGTGTTTCGTTTCCGGGGAGTCTCTACCCGTCTACAGAGCCTAGCACATCACTTCTCCCAGTGCCGTCTCTACGGGCTCGAAATGGCATGATAACTTAAAGCTTGTCTACCTTGCTTTCCTCCTGCTCTGCGGGACTCGTATATCCACCGAACTTCTTCTCCTCTATGCCGTGCTCAACTCTCTGCCACGCCTGTCCCTCACTCCTCACACACGTTGTCATCTCCCTCCCACCTCTCCTGACCCCCCTCCCCCGCTGCGTTTCGCTAATGCATACCCTCCTAGGAACCCCCGGGACCGGCAAGACCCTCCACGCCACCCTCCTCACCTCCCTGCTCGCCGACTCCCCCACCCCCCTGACCCACATCGACATCGGCCAGCTCGTCAAGACCCGGGGGTTCCACGAGGGGTTCGACGAGGAGTGGCAGAGCTACACGGTGGATGAGGATCGGTTGTTGGATTACCTCGAGGAGGTGTTGAATCCGGAAGAAGCTCCGGCGGGGACTGGTACGTGGGACTGGGATGGGGCGCGGCGCCGCGCTTGGATTGGCCCGTCTTCAATTGGCTTCGAACAGCGATTCTTCGCTCCGTGCTTTGCTCCGTGCTTCGCTCCGTGCTTCGCTCGGGCTTCGCTCGGGCTTCGCTCGGTGTCCGAGGTATGGGTGGACTCGATTCTAGAGGCGCGGTGCGAGCTGGCGCCTAGTGATTCTACGGCCTGGACTTGTCCTTTGCCTTTTCCGTTTGAGGAGCGCCAAATCCCACTCTGTCGTTGGGCAGTGTACACAACAGTCGCCTGACCGATCACCGGGCTGGGCGTCGTCTTCGACCTTGTCCCTGGCCCCTCTCCTGGCCTTCGTCTTGGTTCTCGTCCTCGTCCTCAGCCCCGCTTCGCGCTCCTCTTCGTGTCCTTGCTGCCTTCACCTTCCGCATCCCAAACCTGCAGCTGCGACTCGTGATTACAACCCCCAAACACACCTCACACACCTCACACCTCGCACCTCGCACCTCGCATGTCCAAACCCAGTCGCACCTCGCACCTCGCATGTCAAATCGCAGTCGCACTTCGCACCTCGCACTTCGCACTTCGCACCTCGCACATCGCACCTCCAGACCCAGTTGCACTCCGCACTTCGCACTTCGCACCTCGCATCTCGCTTCGCTCGCCGCTCGGTGCTCGCGCTCACGCCCTCAGGCTTCGTGATCGACCACCACGACCCCAGTCTCTTCCCCGAACGATGGATCGACCTCGCCGTGTGTCTTACCGCGGATAACGGGGTGCTGCACGAACGACTTACAGCGAGGTGAGCGGGAGGGGGTCTTGCTTCTGGCTCGATGAGGAGGGAGCGTTTGTCCTTTGTCGTCGTCTTCGTGCTGGAGCAGTGCGAGGAATCTTCGTGCTCGAGCCGCACGAGGGATTCTTCGAGCTCGAGAGGCACGAGGCTTTCTTCGAGCTCGTGCGGCACGAGGCTTTCATCATGCTCGAGCTCGGGTGACTGGGAGCTTGGGGCCTGGGCCTTGGACTTTGGTGGATCGGTGGATCGGTGGATCGGTGCATCGGTGCATCGGGACATTGGGGCATTGGGGCATTGGGGCCGTGGGGCGTTGGGGCCCTGCGGCGTCGGTTCAAACGCGTCGATGCCATCGCCTACAGGCTGACCCGCCGAACTGCTGCTCGTTCTTTCATCGTTCTCCCTGCGTCACGCTCAGGCAGCCCTTCTTCCCGCGTTTGCGCGACGTCTGGCAATCTTCTTTGTCTATTTCTATCCGCAGGACCATGCTGACTCGCCTCTTCTCTTCCTCCTCCTTTCTCCTCAACCCTCCATCCTCGCTCTTCCCTTCTCCGTCATCCTCGACATCTCTGCCCCCTTCTTCTTCCTCTCTCTCCTTCCTCCCTCCCTCATCACCTCCCTCCTCGTTGATTCCCCCCCGCGCGCGCTCCCGCAGAAACTACCCCCCCGCCAAACTCACCGAAAACCTAACCGCCGAAATCATGCTCACCTGCCTCACCGAGACCCGCGAGTCGTACGCCCCCGAACTCATCGTCGAGCTCACGTCGAATGGGGAGGGCGAGGATGTGGATGAGAATGTGAGGAGGATTGGGGATTGGGTGGAGGCGTGGGTGAGGGATCGGAAGGAGGGGGTGCATGGGGAGGAGGGGGAGGACGGGGAGGGCGGAGAGGGCGGAGAGGCATAGGGCGTCATCTGTCAGTATAGTTGATTGGTACTGCTGGGGTGATGAGGGTGTTTGGATCCTGGGCCTGCAACTGCAGCTGCAACTGCAACTTGGGGCTGGGTTGGCTGGTTTCGTATGTTTTGAGAAATCATCTGCACCTCGTCCGGTCACTCACAATGTCCCCACCTCGAGACCGCCTCGAAGATTCGGACTGCGAGGCGGCGAGGCATAGACAAGACGCCAATACATTGCCGTGTCTCAGCGATCAGCCCTTGGCCAAGCTCTCGCTTGCTTTCGCCTTTTTGCTGGCTTGGGATGCGTTCAGTAGTTCCTGATTCCTGTCGTTCGGCATTCCGAATGGATCAACACGCTTGGCAATCCTGCTCCCCCGCCTGCTCGTGGTGGATCATTGTGGATCGACACGGCATTATGCATGAGTCCCGAGATACCTCCACAACCGATCGACCATGACTCAGTCCCGCCCACACCGCCAGCGCCAGCCAGCGCCGGTCAGGTCCGGAGAGTCGAAACTCGACGCCAGTCCTCAATCTGGCTCCCATATCGCCGAGAGTCTATCCGTAGACACTAAGAAGAGTCAGCGGGCCATGCACAATCACCATAGCGCCATCCAGCACGACAGCGCCATTCAGCGCTGCGGACTGCGGACAGACGGGTCCTCTGACTCACAGTCGGAAGACGTCGTTCTGGACAAAGTAGCCCTGACCCTCTGGCACGAGCTGGGGGGGTTAGCGGGGTTCCGGAAGATTCACAGATCGGAGTACATGTACACCTCCTCAAGCCAGCCACGCGGAAGGTACGGCTGGGACTGGGTGCGCAACACGAGGGATCATCATCCAGGCCCAGATCGCCCGGGGGATCAGAAGCCTCGTCGCCACCGCACCAGCCCTCTGGACTCGCAACACGCAAACACAGACGTAACCAACGACGTCGCCAACCCCAACGACTTCGCCAACCCCAACGACTTCGCCAACCCCAACGACGTCGCCAACGCCAACGACGTCGCCAACGCCAACGACGTCGCGCCGCGCCACGCCGCGCCGCCACACTCACATGGAACATCTGCGAATACTGCAGCACGTTCTGCCCGTCATCCACCAACAGCTGGCCAGTGACCAGCACGAGGATGGACGCCGTCGTGGCGGAAGCGGGTTGGGCGTCGAGGGTGAGCACGCGGTGGGCGACTTTGGCGAAGGGGAGGCCCTGTAAGCCGAGCGCCGAGTGCAGCGAGGTGCGAGGTGCGAGGTGCGAGGTGCGAGGTGCGAGGTGCGAGGTGCGAGGTGCGAGGTGCGAGGTGCGAGGT